>CM055121.1:915549529-916004959 GCA_029206835.1 Rana muscosa
ACCCATTTAACAAATTGGGGGCCAAACCCGAATTTACGCACGACAGCCCAGAGGGTAGCGCCACTCCACCGAGTCAACCGCTTTCTCCGCATCTAGAGAGGCCACCACCCCCGGATCGCCCCCATCCGCCCTGGCAAGATGTGTGAGGAGCCGTCGTATATTAATATCAGTTCCCCGCCCCGGCATAAACCCAGATTGATCAGCGTGCACCAATGCAGTGATCACAACATTCAGGCGTCCGGCTAATACCTTGGCCAATATCTTGGCATCGACATTTAGGAGAGATATCGGCCGGTACGAGGAGCACTGGTCAGGGGCCTTGCCTGGTTTGAGAATGACTACTATAACTGCCTCGGCCATGGTCTGGGGGATACAATCCCCCTCCGCAGCCTTTTGTAGCATAAGATTAAATGCGGGAAGCAGCTCCTCCACATACGTCTTAAAGAGTTTGGCAGGGATGCCATCCGGGCCCGGCGTCTTACCTCCCTGTAGGGAGGACACCGCCCGCCGAATCTCGTCCAGCGTGATAGGGGCGTCTAATGCATCTCTGCAGGCGGACGTCAAGCAGGGCAGCTCCATCTCCTCCAGATATGCCGTGAGCTCCTCGTCCGTGCATGTCAGCCGGGAGCTGTACAGCTCCTGGTAGAAGGATGCAAAGCGGCCGTTGATGGCGGCGGGATCGGTCAGCAGCGACCCATCCGAGTCAGCTATTGCCGATATGGTCACAGGTGAAGAGCTCTCCCTTGACAGCCACGCCAGCATGCTACCCGTTTTCTCCCCATGTTCGAATATGCGTTGGGATTGGTGCAGAAATTTAGTTTTGGTAGCGGATGTGCGGAGCAGAAGCACATCCCTCAGTGCGGCCTGAAAGTCAGAGTATACCCCAGAGTCCCTGGTAGCAGTGTATTCTGTCTCAAGTGTAGTCACTCTTGCCTCAGCCCGCTTTATATCCTCCCTCATGTCCCTGCGAGTCCTCCGGATATGCGTCTGCAGGCTGCCCCTAGAGAAGGCCTTGAATGCATCCCAAGACACGGTCAGGGTTATAGTAGGGTCCAGGTCTCGCCAGTATTGTATCACCTCAGAACGACATGGTTCAGAGATCCTGGAGTCGGACAGCCAAAATCTGGACAATCTCCACAATCCCTCCCCCGGAGCCGAGGACACACCCAGCCTCAATTGCAGAGGAGCATGATCCGAGACGCCCCGAGGAAGGATGGAGACGCCCCTGACCCTAGGGAGGACAGACCCCCCCACATAGGCCAGATCTATGCACGAGAATGTTTTATGCGAGGCCGAGTGACATGTGTAGGCCCGCTGATCAGGGTAGCGCCACCGCCACACATCAGTCAAATTGGAGGCCTCTGCCCAGGAGGACAGGTCCGAAACTGGGCCCGCCACACCGGAAAGTCTATCCAACCCAGGGTCCGGGACCAGGTTAAAATCGCCCATGATCACCACATTATCCGTACCAAACACAAGAATCTTAGAAACTAGCTGGTTGAGTATTCTCATGGAGGCCGGGGGGGGGCAGGTAAAGGCCCACCACCACCAGCTCCACCCTATCTATCAAAGCATGCATTATGACATATCTCCCATCCGGGTCCAGCTCCAGTGCCAGCAACCTAAAAGGCAGGGATTTGTGAACTAGAATGCTAACTCCCCGGGAGTAGTTGGTATGAGTGGAGTGGAAGAGGTGTCCCACCCAGGAACGCTTCAGGCTTAAAAGTTTGCTGCCAGTTAAATGCGTCTCTTGAAGGATACATATCTGGGGGCGGTGAGCATTAAGGAACTGAAACACCAGTGACCTCTTTATAGAGGAGTTGAGACCCCTAGTGTTCCACGAAACTATGGTTCACTCAGCCATATTCACCCTGTGGTACTAGATAGAGCTGGAACAAGACTACCGGACCCGGACCATTACATAAATCAAAACATACCGACCCACACATCCTAAGTCACACTGTAAAACATCGCTTGTAAAAATATAAGAAAATAACAAAACATAACCAAACAGTCCCAACCATCCCCCGCCACCCCCAACCCCAACTATGGGGAGGCTTAGGATCCCAACTGGAAACAAAGGCGAACACGCCTGCAATGGGGAAACGTGTGCGGAACGGCATCCACAGTCCAGCGGTTAGACGACACGCATGCAGTCCCCCGCCAGGGACCGGAGCAAATAGAAAAAATAAATGTGGGTGCAGTCTCCCGGCTATGCCGGGGGTACAAACTTAAGCGCTATCGGAGTACGTGCTGACAAACTCGAGGGCCTGGGCCTCAGGACGTGGAGAAGGGGGGGAGGAAGGGGCAGAAACAGGACAAGTTTCGGACAATCCTCCAACAGTGAGGCCGCAGCGAAAAGTTCAAGTCACAGCCTCCCGGCCCCGGGGGCCATGGATTGGAGTACACAGTAGCACGTATGGCCCGTCAGGACCCAGGAAGAAGACCCAGGCCAGTGTGTAGAAAAAATAAAGGGATACAAAAATAGAAAATAACAAGGCATGTGAGAAAAGACATCAGTTGAAACAGCCCACATCAGTAGGCAATCAGCAGGAATACTCATCCTCGCGGGAGTGTGTCGATCCACATGGAGGCCTCCTCTGGGTACACGAAGAACCGAAGAGACTCGCCATCTTCCACCCTCAGCCTGGCCGGGAACAACATACTGTACTTGATGTGTTTGGAGCGAACCCGAGCTCTCACAGCATCAAAGGATTTACGCTGTTTCTGGGTTTCCAGCGAATAGTCCGGAAAGATTCGAAGCTTGGCGTTGTCGAAGCGTAATTCACCTTGAGCCCTGGTCTCCATCACTGTATCTCTGTCCCGGAAGTGGAGAAGTTTAAGGATAAAAGTGCGGGGAGGTGCTCCCTGGGGCCCCCTGGTGGCGGGTATGCGATGAGCCCTCTCCACAGTAAAAAACGGAGAGAAGTGTGCTGAAGGGAGTATTTGTTGTAATAAGTTCAGCAAAGGCCGTGGGGTCAGCACCCTCAGCCCCCTCAGGGATTCCCAGAACACGCAAATTATTTCTTCTGTTGCGATTCTCTGCGTCTTCTGCGCGGGACTCCAGCACCTTGACCCTGGCCTTAAGTGAGTGAATGTCGGCCCCATGGTCGCGTACCGTGTCTTCGGTCTGGGAGACTCTGTGCTCCACCTCAGTCATTCTACCACGAAAAGCGTCAAAGTCTTTTCTAATAAACTCCACATTTGCCTGTATATGGTCCACCTTACCAGTCAGGGTAGTTATGGCATGCAGGACCGCTTTAAAATCGGCCGCCGTGGCAGGCAGCCGGTCGGGTCTTCAGCCTGGTTTTCCATCGGGGCACAGGCTTTTGGTGAGGCCGCGGCTGCGGCCTTGTCCGCAGCGTCTAACTTTGTGGCTTTCTTCTTGGAGCGTGGTTGACTTTTCCTCCTCTGCATACCCCAGGGAAACTACAGGGGATCAGGAGGCAGAGGAGGATGGCAGGAGGGGTTTTATGCCCAAAAGCAAAAAAAAGTCTTACCGCGCCGGCCCTGCGGATGTCCGGGTGGAACTCCAGGTGAGTCCCCGGCTTCGGCCTAGTCAACAACGCCCGATCTGCAACCTTTCCTGGAGTCACAGCCAGCCATCCCCACTTCACCAGCGTCCGGATAGGGTCCCAAGGCAGGGGAGATGCAGGATAGAAGGATCGGAGGCGTTGTACCGCGCCGGCCCCGCGGAGCTTCGGGCCGGGATTCTAGGCGAGTCCCCGGCTTCGGCCTAGTCCGCGACGTCCGGCCGCGGCCTTTCCTGGGGTCACTGCTGGCCAATCTCACCCCCGTGCTGTCCAGGGCAGGGTCCCAGGGCTAGGGGGACACAGGAGGAGGAATCTGGGAGGGTCTGCACCCTATAAAAGAACTTATATAGCGCCGGTCCTGGGGAGCTCAGACAAGCACGTCTGCTCCCAGCGCCATCCCGGACACACCCCAGATTTAGGCCCCTTTCACACGGACGTTCCGTATGTTCGTTTTTCATCCATTTGTTTTCGGATGAAAAACGGACGTACATGTATCCCTATGGGATAGCGGATGTCAGCGGATGAACATCCGCTGACATCCAACGACATCAGTCTCCGCTATGGTCCGTTTAGCATGACGGAGGAAAATCCTACTTTTCCATCCGTCTGCTTATCGGATGAAAATGAACAGACGGTCCGTTTTCATCCGATCCCCCCATAGAGGAAATCGGCGATCCGACCGGTCCATTTCTGCACAGTGTGCAGAGACGTACAAGTCATCCGCCGGCTCAGCGGGGATCAACGGAGCGATCTCCGCTGATCAAGCGGATATTCACAGAGCGGATCATGACGGGATCCGCCCGTGTAAAAGAGCCCTTAAGGATAAGGGACATGGAAGTTAAATGAAGATCTTATAGAGGATGAAGAAGTGGGTAAAAATCTAATAACTGAAATCAAACTTTTTTTTTGTATAAATGACACACCAGATGTCACAAGGGCCAAAATCTGGGAAGCCCATAATGCGTATATCAGAGGAAAACTCAGAGTAGCGAAAAAAATAGAAAGGGAAACAAATGTGAAACGGATAATAAGGAAACTATACGAACTGGAACAGCTAAACAAAACACATTTAGATAGGGAAACACATCAGAGAGTGGTGATAAAAAGAGACCAACTAAGGGAACTGATGGAGGAAGAAACTAAAAAAGTATTTAGTAATGTGGCACAGGAAAGATATAGATGGGGGAATAAGCCCGGAAGATATCTAGCAAAAATTTCAAGGGGAAATAAAACTGTAAATTACATAGAAAAGATAAAAAATGAAAAGGGCGAAATGAATTACAAAACAATTGATATTGCAAAGATTTTTAAGAAATATTACAGTTCGCTATATGCAATCAGAAATAAAGAAACACGACAGGAGTAGAATCATAGGAAACTTAAAATACAACAATACTTAGAAGTAAATCTACCAAAAATAACAGCAGATAATATAGAACTCCTAGAGAGGCCAATAACACAAGAAGAAATTAACAACGCCTTATACCAGGAGGGAAAAGTCCAGGCCCGAACGGCTTTACGATAAAATACTATAAAAAAATTCAAGGAGCAATTAGTACCAGCACTTTGTACCTACTTTAACAAAATAGGGGAAAATGAGGAAATGAGAAAAGAATCTCTTAGCAGACATCACAATTATACCCAAAGTAGGCAAAGATAAATCCATCTGTTCTAGTTACCGTCCTATTGCGTTATTAAAACGCAGACGTAAAACTATACGCAAAAGTACTAGCGGCATGGTTAAAGAACCTGATGTCAGATATAATAAATGTAGATCAAGTAGGTTTTGTTCCAGGAAGGGAGGGCAGGGACAATAGCATAAGAACAATGCTACTAATACGTAGGGGTCAGAAGAAAAAGCCCCCAGTCTTGCTCATGTCAATCGATGCTGAGAAAGCATTTGACAGAGTAGACTGGGGGTTTATGATGGAGACACTACGAAATATAGGGTTGGGCTCAAAATTTATGAGATGGATCGAAAACTTATACAAACATCCTACGGCCAGGGTCAAGGTGAATGGAAGTATGTCGTCCGCTTTTGAGATGTTCAATGGAACAAGACAAGGCTGCCCGCTCTCACCACTCCTGTATGTAATCGCACTAGAGCCATTGTTGGAAAAAATAAGGAAAAAATAGGATTTTTGTACTCACCGTAAAATCCTTTTCTCTGAGTCCATGGACCGACACAGCCTCTCTATTGACAACGTGGGTATTATCCACTAATTAGGAGTGACTAGGCAGAAAACTTGTAAAAAGTGTTGCATCACACCCTCTACAGTACCGCCCAGGGGGCGGACCCTCCGGGTATATCACCTCAGTCTGCATCTCGCAGATCAGTTTGTCAAAAAGCAGTACAAACTTAAAAAGGAGGGGTGGGTGCTGTCGGTCCATGGACTCAGAGAAAAGGATTTTATGGTGAGTACAAAAATCCTATTTACTCTTTCGTCCATGGACCGACACAGCCTCTCTATTGACAAAGTGGGACGTCCCAAAGCAGTGTCAGAGAAAAAACGAGGGGTGGTAACAGCATAAAAATAAACTTCACCTCAAACACAAAACAGCACTCCTCCAACGGAGGAGTTGCAACTCTAAACAGCCGCTTGCAAAACCTTGCGGCCGAAAGAGGCATCCGAAGATGCACCTACATCAACTTTGTAGAATGTTGTGAAAGTGTGAGCGGACGACCAAGTCGCCGCTTTACATAATTGGGAAACAGACGCTTGATGTCGGAAAGCCCAAGAGGCACCTATTGCCCTGGTCGAATGCGCCGTGACCGGAAAGGGGGGCGCTTGACCCTTTAAGGTCTAAGCTTGGATTACTATCTGTCGGATCCACCTAGAGATGGTGGCCGACCAGACTGCTTGGCCCTTCTTGGGACCAGCCACCGAAACAAACAGTGAGTCTGACTTCCGGAACAGGGAAGTAGCAGATATGTATGAAGAAAGGAAGGCTGCGGCCGCAGCACCACCTTATCCTTGTGGAAAATCAAATAGGGAGCCTTGCAGGACAAGGCTGCCAGCTCATAGACTCGTCTAACTGACGTAACAGCCACCAGAAAGACCACTTTCTGAGAAAGTGAGAATTTTAGAGATATTCCCCTGTTGACAAACGGTGCCTTCTGAAGCACCGAGAGGACCAGGTTCAAGTCCCACGGAGGTAGCGGGGGACGGACCGGAGGGGCTACATGTCAAACCCCCTGCACAAATGTACTCACGAGAGAGTGAGTCGCCAGGGGTCGCTGAAAAAAGACAGCCAGGGCAGATATCTGTCCCTTAAATTGTACTTAAGGCAAGCCTTTGGTCCACCCCATGCATGTAAAAACAGCATGATTCTAAAAACCAAATAAGTACGCGGATGCCATTTAATTTCCTCACACATGGAGATGTAGGCCTTCCAAGTGCGGTGATAAACCTTCCTAGAGGACGGTTTCCGAGCACTTCTCATAGTAGAGATTACTGAATCTGATAGGCTCCGGTCTCTCAGTACCTGGTTCTCAACAGCCATGCTGTTAAAGCCAGTGACTGTAAAGCAGGATGGGAGTATGGGATCTTGCGATAGCAGGTCCTTCCGTAGTGGTAGGCGCTAGGGGACGTCTGCTACCAGACGTACTAGATCGGCGTACCAAGGACGCTGAGGCCAATCTGGAGCAATTAGGATCATTGGAATTCCCTCTGCCTCCACTCTGCGGAGCAGAAGAGGAAGAAGCCTTAAAGGAGGGAAGGCATAGATTAGCCGATACTGACCCCACGATGCCACCAACGCGTCCGTTGCGTCTGCCCATGGGTCTCTTGACCGGGCCACAAACCTCAATACCTTCCGATTGAGCCGGGAAGCCAGAAGATCTACGTCTGGTGTGCCCCATCTTTGACAGAGGAGTTGGAACACCTCCGGGTGTAAGGACCATTCTCCCTGGTCCAGCATCTGGCAGCTCAGGTAGTCCGCCTGCCAGTTTTCCACACCCGGAATGTACCCGGCCGACAGTGCCGGTACGCTTCTCTCTGCCCACTTCAGGATGCAAGCGACCTCCGATGCAGCAGCTGAGCTTCTTGTTCCTCCTTGATGATTGACATATGCCACTGCTGTGGCGTTGTCTGACTGGATCCTGACTGGACGCCCTTGCAGCCTCTGAGATCATTTGAAGAGGCACAGCCTGATCGCCCGGATTTCCAGGACATTGATCGGCAGGAGGGCTTCCTCTGGGGTCCAGCGACCTTGCACTGACTGAACACCCCAGACTCCCCCCCCCAACCTGTAAGGCTGGCGTCCGTCGTGATCACTATCCAGTAAACCGGAAGAAATTACTTCCCGGCCATTAGAGCCGGTGCTGTCAGCCACCATACCAGGGATCTCCTGACTAGGTGGCTCACTCGGATTTGATAATCCAGAGATGAAGGGCATCTGTTCCATCTGGACAGAACTTCCTTCTGTAACACTCGAGTGTGGTATTGAGCATATGGGACCGCCTCGAAGGAGGCTACCATGAGGCCCAACACTCGCATGCCAAAATGGAGTGACGACCAATTCCTGGAAGTCAGCTGCCGTACTGCAGCCCAGAAGGGTCTGCAACTTCTCCACAGGGAGGAATACCTTTGCCTCTGAGGAATCCAGAATCAACCCCAGGTACACTAGGAGTTGAGTGGGCACCATACTGACCTTTGCGAGTTTAGTATCCAACCACAGTCTCGAAGAGTCTGACAGGTAATGGACACGCTTACCTCTAAATTTTGAGCTTGAAGGCACCTTCAGTAGAAGGTTGTCCAAGTAGCCCATGATAGCGATACCCCGCTGTCTTAGAAGTGCCAGAATCAGAGCGAGCACCTTGGTGAACGTCCTGGGTGCTGAGGCAAGGCCAAACGAGAGGGCCACAAACTGGTAGTGGTTCTTCCCGACAGCAAATCACAGAGACTTCTGGTGTCTGGAGTATATGGGGACATGCAGGTATGCGTCCTTCATGTCCAAGGAGGCCAGAAAGTCCCCCAGATGAAGAGCCGTGACTACAGATCGAACCGACTCCATCCGAAATCTTTGTACCTTCACAAAGCAATTGAGGGCTCTGAGATCCAAGATTGGATGAACCCCATCCTTTTTCGGCACAATGAACAGATTTGAGTAAAAACCCTGACCCCGTTCCTGTTCTGGAACTGGAATAACTACCTCGCGTTCCAGTAGACCCTGGACCGCCCCATACAGGGCCTCCCGATGGGTCGGTAGTAGCTGGAGATTGGAGGTGATGAATCTGTCTGGTGGACAAGAGAGAAATTCTATCTTGTAGCCTGAGGAGATTACTTCGCAAACCCACCTGTCGGAGACTAGAGCTGTCCACTGAGTCGCGAATTTGCGAAGACGTCCCCCCACCCGAGAGCTGGGTGGGGGGCGGACCTTTATGCGGACGCAGATTAGTCCGCAGGCTTGTTGGGACTGCGGGACCAAGGACGCTTTTTTCCTTGGGCAAGGCGCCTTATCGGCCTGGGGTCTTTTCCGTGTCGCCCTAGGGGGACGAAAAAAACGCTTGCGTGCAGTAAAGGAGGGCCCTTGCCCTTGGCATGGCCCCTACCCTTGCTAGTGTGAGGAAGCAAAGTGCTTTTACCTCCTGTGGCATCCTTGATGATGTCATCCATAGAGGCCCCAAAAAGTCTGTTGCCCTTAAAAGGCAGATCCAACAGGGCTTTACTGGAGGTCTGGTCCATAGACCAGCCCTTTAGCCAGATCAGGCGGCGTATTGCTACTGCATAAACCGAAGCTTTAGACAGCAGGGGAATAGTATCCATGTCTGACTCGCAGACAAACCTAAGGCCCTGGACCAACTGGTCGGCCAAGGTTATCTCATCAGGAGGAGCATCTCGCTCCTTAACCCCTGGAGTAGCAATCTTGCCCATTCAGTAAGTGTCTGAGACACTAGGGCCCCCGCCAATGCCGGGCGTGCTGCCGAGCCTACCACTGAGTATAGGTAGCAAGCGAGTGCTTCAGCCTTCTTATCCACGGGTTTATTGAAAACAGGAGCCCCTTCTACTGGAATTGTGGTGGCTCTATTAAGTCTGGACACCGGAGGGTCCACTATAGGGGGAGAGGTCCATTTCTTCAGAAAACTCTCCTCAAAGGGGTACCGTACCGCAAACCTCGTTAGGGCTGTAAAGACCCTCAGTGGGTTCTCCCATTCCTTGTATAAGAGTTTATCAAAATAAGACACACAAGGGAACACCTTAGCAGTGCGGGCAGGTTTATGAAACCCAAGTGGACCGGAGTCTCTGCTGCTTCTGCAGTATTTTCCAACTTTAGCGTATCCCGCACTGCAGTAATAAGGTCAAATACCAAGCCGTCTCGCGTGCTGACCTGGACCTGGAGTTATCCTCACTGTCCGGTCACGGTCTGCAGTCTCTGATACATCAGAATCTGGGCCCTGAGCCGTAGCTGGACCTGGTTCTGCATCAGAACTATCCCTAGAAGCTTGCAGGGGACGGGGGCGTTTACTACCCCCTGTATTCCCGTTTGCTGCTTCCACCCTAGCAGCAAACGCCTCTAGGATTGCTGACATAGCGTTCATAGACACCTCAGGGGCACCAGCTGCTAAATCTGGTGTTTCAGGGGAGAAGACATCTGGCTCAGATGCCATGCTGACCACACGCTGACACCCACAGGGCTCCAGGCAAGATATCAATAGGCCACTTTCCTGTGCTGCAGAGATGCTGGGTTACCCAGAGGACTCACCACCCTGGACCGGTACTGCTATGCTGCCGTGTGCTGCGCCTGTGATGCTGTCCCACTGCTGCTGTGTCAGTCTGCTTCTTTTATCAGCGCTTCCTGTGTGAATTTTCGCGCCAGTGTAATGCACCCTAGAGGCCGGAGACTCTCGCAAAATGGCCGCCAAAAACGTCTGTATGGAAGATAATGTGGGCTCTAAGAACATGGCCGCCGAGCCGAAGATAGAGGCCAAGCAGCCGTAGCCCACAAAAAGATGGCCGCCGAACGGCAATATATACATACAGGGTGGACAAACATGGCCGCTGATCAGTTGATAGAGGCCAGTGGGTGTGGACTACAAGAAAATGACACCGAAACCACAGGAAGATGGCCGCCGGGCAGTCACTAGAGGCCGAACTCGGCATGGACCACCACAAAATGGCCGCCGACAGCATGGAGGAGGAAGCACACACAGGTAAGCAGAAATTACATTTCTTTTAAATGTTAGTTACAGCCAGCCCCGCTCCAGTGGAACCCCTTAGGTGACCCCCAGCACCCAGCAACCTTTAGCTAGAAGCCCAGGGAGGAGGGAAAAGGCAAGGAGAGAGGGAAGAAAGGGGCCACAACCATTTACTTGGTCTCTCCAGGAATGTCCAGCCAAATCACCCAGCCGAGGTAGGGGAGTTTACTTGCCTATCCTGCATGTATTATGCTGGAAGACATTCCAAACATATCATCGTCCGCGCACGGAAGGTGACTGTTGGCCAGGCATGCTGTGATTGGACCCAAAAAGGGACGATCATATGTATGCCCTGGAGCGTGAAGCTTACCGGACAGGCTGCTGCGACTCGGCCGTAAGGTCAGCCGAAGCTGAGCGGTCCGATGCAAGCCTTGAAGCGTAAGCTCACCGGCCAGGCTGCTGCGACTCGGCCGTAAGGTCAGCCGAAGCTGAGCGGTCCGATGCAGGCCCTGGAGCGTAGGCTCACCAGCCACCCGTGGAGCAACTGGCATGTCGTGGAAAACCCAGCGCGTAGCTAGGGTCGGCACACGCTCGATGGCCGAACTGGGGAGACATCGAGGATCCAGCCTGTCACCCAGTCGGCAGTTGATCAAAGATTGCATGAAACAAAAAATGTAGAAAACAAATATATCTTTTTCCCCCGGACCAATGGGTCCGAAGGGAGCCATGTCCTACTCCTTGCTAGACAGAAAAAAACTGATCTGCGAGATGCAGACTGAGGTGATATACCCGGAGGGTCCGCCCCCTAGGCGGTACTGTAGAGGGTGTGATGCAACACTTTTTACAAGTTTTCTGCCTAGTCACTCCTAATTAGCGGATAATACCCACTTTTTCAATAGAGAGGCTGTGTTGGTCCATGGACGAAAGAGTAATGTGGATATAGGAGGGGATAGAGTGGGAGAAGAAGAGCAATAAGGTTGCTGCCTACGCGGACGACATACTGCTATATATAACTAAGCCAAGGTTGTCATTGCCAAATGTGATAAAAGAAATGAAAGAATATGGTGAGCTTATGAACTTTAGGATAAATCCTACAAAAACTGTAATACTAAATTTAGGAATAGAGAAGAAAGAGGCAATAGCCTTACAAAAGGAATTCCCGTTTTCCTGGGAGACAGAAGCCCTGACTTATTTGGGAATCAAATTAACCCCCACTCTAGAAAAAATATATTGTGCCAACTATCTTCCATTATTGAATGAAGTGAAAGTAGACATATAAAACCTATTGAGGAGACCTATCTCTTGGATAGGAAGGATAAATTTACTAAAAATGGTGATCCTACCAAAAATGTTATATAAATTTCAAATGCTCCCGATAGAGATACCTCAATGTTTCTTTAAAGTTATAAAAACAATCATTTTGAAGTATATTTGGCAGAATAAAAAAGCTAGAGTGAGTAATGTGCTCCTGTCTAGGAAAAAAAAGAAAGGTTGGTTGGCGGTCCCTGACATTAAAAGAGATTATACGGCGGTAATAATAGAAAGGCTATTAGAATGGGCAAACACAAATAAGAGATGGGTAAAAATGGAAAACACACTGTACACAACACCATTAGGGAAAAATATTTGGATTCCACCATAAAACAGAACACACAGTATTGACACATATGAATTAACTAAAATTGTATTCAAAGTATGGGATAAAATATATAGACGGGAAAAATGGGAATATAACTCCCCAATAATCCCGCTGACAGGAACGAGTTTCTTTATCCCAGGTAATGGGACACGGATGGGAAGGTACATGGGGAGGCACAATTAAAAGATATAGTGACACAAGGAAAAATAAGGACAAGAGCAGAATTAATCACAATGCACAGGTGGCAGCAGGTAAGTGATTGGGAGTTTTTACAACTTAAACACTTAGTAAGCACAATCCCCCAACCAATCAGAGAGGAGAAAACATTGAACCCAATCGAAAAGCTTTGCAATATCAAAACGCCTATGAAGCATGGAATCTCTCAAATGTATGATATATTAACAGAATTAGAAGGAAGTGGGGCCCTACCCTTTATAGGGAAATGGAAACAAGACCTAGCAATAAAGCTAGATGAAAGACAAATGATAGGAGCAGTACATAACTACGCAACAGATATCACTACGATAGAAGCTAACTATAAGTTTTTGGTAAGGTGGCACCTGACCCCAGAGAGAATCGATCAATTTCAGCCAAATAGGTCTCCCCAGTGTTGGAGAGATTGCAAACAAAGGGGAACAACAATACACATTTGGTGGGAGTGCCCAAAAATAAGAGTATTGGCATAGTATCCTAGATTACATCGAGGAAATAACCCGGGAAAGGATTCTACAAAACGCTTGGAACGTGTTGTTCCATGGGACTAATAAAACAAAAAAACAATATAAAGAAACTTTGGTCCCTTCCCCTACTCAATGTTGCAAAGGCTCTGATCCCCAAAAAATGGCTTCAAGTAGAGAAGCCATCTATAAATGAATGGATACAGAGAGTGGACCATGCTTGTGAGATGGAGTACTTGTGCAGCAGGGAGCAGGGAATGGAGGAAAGATACAGATTAACCTGAAAGAAATGGAGCGAGTTTAAGCGAACAGAGAAGTATGCGGTAGCCATGATAGAAACGGATGGGCCCGAAATAAACTAAGATGGTGAAAATATCAGATCTTGGGAGGGAAAGGTCAAATAAATATAGGATGTTTGTGATATTTTAAAATGTATATGTATTATGTACTGCAGGGATATGCAATTAGCGGACCTCCAGCTGTTGCAGAACTACAAGTCCCATGAGGCATAGCAATACTCTGACAGCCACAAGCATGACATCCAGAGGCAGAGGCATGATGGGACTTGTAGTTTTGCAACAGCTGGAGGTCCGCTAATTGCATATCCCTGATGTACTGTATGTGTAAATATTTCCTAATAATAAAATAAAGTTTAAAGTTAGAATTGGGTATATGGGATTGTATGATATTTTTTATTTTATTTATTATTATGATTGAACTAGATGGACTTTGTGTCTTTTTTCAACCTAACTATGTAACTATGACACACTGTGATGATGCAATCACGTTTGCATGCACCATGTGACTCTTGTTTGGTGCCATGGTGGTAATTTATAGAGCTGGATGAGACGAATAACAGGGAAGTTCATTCCAAGCTTAGCCTCTGACGTAGGTGGCGGTGATCAGTGAAATTGGTCAGGCACAGATATCCTTTCCAGCTCCAACTCTGAATTTCAAACACATGAAAAATGTAAGCCTATAGATGGAACTCTTTTCAGATGACCAGCTTAAAGTGGATGTAAACCCGAATATTTTTTTTTGCTGTCACAATGTAGAGTATAAGATTTCCTATCATTTGTGCCAGGTCTTGCCACAAAGAGTTAATCCAGCTCTGAGCAATCCTCTTTTATTGTTCAGTGAGATAAAACGGACAAACAGAGAAAAACCTTTGTCCGTTCCGCCCCCTTGCTTTGAGTGACAGGTTATTTACATATCTCATGCACTAGCTTTAGACAGGCATTCTTTTTTAATTCCCACCCCTACTCCTTTTCTGAAGTCATGTGGTTACTTTTCTGGATTTTGACTGGATGTTAGTGATCATAGCAGAAGGAATACACAGGAGAAAATGCATGTTGACAGGGGGAGTGTAGAGGTGGGCGGGGAGTCTACTGACATGACGACTCCACCCACGAGCTCCAGACAAAAGATCCACCCACAGAATCTGCAGTTTTTCAGTTCTTTTAACAGACAGAGGGGAGACATTTGACAGATAAGGATACATGCAGGAGGCATCTATATCCTTATAGATCAGCACTAGGGCAGTAGTTTAGAAAGGATGAGAGTGGGTTTACATCACAATGACTGATAATCACATCTCCTTTTCATATATATATGTAACTGTGGAAGCAATTGAGGGAGCTGCTATATGTAATGCTGTACATTCATCTTTTGGCAAAAGGACTACCTATTCATATGGATAATCCACTATATGCTATCCATTACTAATCAATCGCACTTATCCATGGTGTGAGGGAGGTTTTCCCAAGTTACAACCATCTTCACTGGAAACATACTTGCACCTCCTCTGGACCACCATAGATCCTGCCATTATCTGCTTGGGCTCTTTTTCAGCATAAGGACTGAAGGATTTTTTGCTTGCATAATGACTGACTGATAAGTAGATCTCCTTTCCACATATATGTGACTGTTAAGTATTTAAGGGAGCTGCTATATGTAATGCTGTATATTCATCTTTTGGTGAAATAACTACCTATTCATATGGATAATCCACTATATGCTATCCATTACTAATTAACCTTACTTTTCTATGGTGTGAGGGAGTTTTTTTCCCCAAGTTACAACGATCTTCACTGGGAACATACTTCTCAGTGAAGATGGTTCCACCTCCTGTGGACCACAAAAGATCCTGTCATTATATACTTTTACCACCTCAATACTGGGCTTATTCTGGTACTTCTCTCCTACATGTACAAATCATCATTCTTTTGCTAGAAAATTACTCAGAACCCCCAAACATTATATATGTTTTTTTAGCAGACACCCTAGAGAATAAAATGACGGTCATTGCAACTTTTTTTCTTGCACGGTATTTGCGCAATAATTTTCAAACGCCATTTTTTGGAGAAAAATGGTTTCATGAATTAAAAAATAACAAAACAGTATAGTTAGCCCAATTTTTGGGGAAAATATGAAAGATGATGTTACACTGAGTAAATAGATACCTAACATGTCACGCTTTAAAATTGCGCACACTCATGGAATGGCGCCAAACTTCGATACTTAAAAATCTCCATAGGCGACGCTTTAAATTTGTTTACAGGTTACCAGGTTAGAGTTACAGAGGAGGTCTAGTGCTAGAATTGTTGCACGCGCGATACCTCACATATGTGGTTTGAATGGCGTTTACATATGTGGGCGGGACTTACGTGTGCGTTCGCTTCTGATCGCGAGCTACCAGGGACAGGGGCGTTTCAATTTTTTTATTATTATTTATTTATTTTTTTACACTTATTTTACTTTTTCTTTTTTTTTTAATCACTTTTATTCCTATTACAAGGAATATAAACATCCCTTGTAATATGAATGTGTGTGACAGGTCCTCTTTATTGAGAGATGCGGGGTCAATAAGACCCCACATCTCTCCTCCGGGCTGGAAAGCATGAGATCGTGAAATTTTTTTCACTGATCTCATGTTTACTAGCCGCAATGGCGGCTTTGTTTACATCTGAGGACCTGGGCGTGACGTCATCACATCGCGCCCGGGCCTCCGACGGTCATAGAGATGACTGGTGACCATCTGGTCACCAGTTATCTTTATGCTCGTCACGTGACCCACCACCGGTGCCGGACGATTCTCTCCGGGTCCTTGATGGCACGGGAGAGCCCGGAGAAGCACCGGATGGCGGCGGGAGGGGGGGTTGTCCCCTCCCGCCGCCTATAAGAATGATCAAGCAGTGGAACCACCGCTATGATCATTTTTATGGTGCACAGAATCGCCGGCACAACAAAAGGATATCTGAATGATGCCTCTAGCTGCAGGCATCATTCAGATATCCCCCTACAAAGCCCAGGACATCATATCACGTCCACCCAGGATGGGAGATCCCATCTGTGGACGTCATTTGACTATGGCTGGGTAGGGAAGTGGTTAACTGTACATCACAGCCAGAATACCCCGCCAATACAGCACAATTGTGGATGCTCCGGGCATTGATCCCTGGATATAGTCACTACTGCACTTTAGTGTTTTGACTTTAACGCTAGTCTCTTGCAGATTGCACTTGTGATATTTACATATCTTATTCCCATCAATTGCCTTTTTGCTTTTTTCCTTCCCACGTTATTGGATCATTAAGGAGAGCTGTTCTATCTAACACCCACATTGTGGGTACATAAATAGTGGTGGGTGTACAACAGTGTAAATTTGCTGTCCTCTCAAAATAACAACACACAGCCATTATTGTCTAAACCGTTGGCAACAAAAGTGAGTACACCCTTAAATGAAAATGTGTAAATTGGGCCCAATTAGCCATTTTCCCTCCCCGGTGTCATGTGACTCATTAGTGTTACAAGGTCTCAGGTGTGAATGGGGAGCAGGTGTGTTAAATTTGGTGTTTTTGCTCTCACTCTCTCATGCTTGTCAATGCAACTTCAACATGGCACCTCATGGCAAAGAACTCTCTGAGGATCTGAAAAAAAAGAATTGTTGCTCTACTTAAAGATGGCCTAGGCTATAAGAAGATTGCCAAGACTCTGTGGTATCAGACGCACATAGAGGAGCTGGCTCCCAAGCTCCTCAAGATATTCCAAGACTCCCTTAAATTGGGGAAACTCCCTTAATCTATGAATGAAGCCCTTATTGTGGTTATACCCAAGCCTGGTAAGGACAAGCTGCAATGTGGGTCTTACCGGCCCATCTCGCTCCTGAACAGTGATGCCAAAATTCTAGCAAAAATTCTCACCCTCAAGCCTCGTACACACGGCCGAGATTCTCGTCGAAAAAAACATGTCGTTTTTTTTGACGAGATTCTTGGACAAGAAACTTGTCCCGGCCGAGTGTACACACGCTCCTTTCAAAAGAACCCGAGGTTCTTTGAATGGAGCGAATGCGGTGACGTCATCGAATACGACGAGCATGCGCTCGTCACATTCGATGTCGTCGCCGCCATCTTGGTTCACCCTACCTATGCCTAGGAAGCTACCGCGCATGCGTCAAAGTCATTTCGAGCATGCACGGGCTTCCCGGCGAAAAGGTAAGTGTACACACACACAATTTTCTCGTCGAGAAACAGGCTGACGAGAATCTCGACGAGAAAATAGAGAGCAGGTTCTCTATTTTCTCGTCGAGATTCTTGTCGCTTTTCTTGACGAGAAACCATACACACGAACGAATTTCTTGGCAAAAAATCTCTGCCAGCAAGTTTCTTGCTGGTTTTTGCAGAGAAACTCATTCGTGTGTACGAGGCTTGAGACTTCAGACAGTCATTCTATCCCTCATACCACCGGATCAATCTGGTTTTATGCCTGGCAGGAGTACATTTGACAACATTTGTAGACTGTTCTTGCACGTCCATGAGGCAGCACGCGCAAAATGTAGTGGATTAGTCCTCTGCTTGGACATATTAAAAGCTTTTGACACTGTGAGCTGGCCCTTCCTTTGGGAAGCTATGGTAAGGAAGGGGGATTGGTCCATGCTTTATCAAGTGGGCCCGATTACTGTACCCGGACCCGAGGGCTAGGGTCCGCATGAATAAGGATATCTCTCAGTCATTTGCTCTGGAGAGGGGTACCAGACAGGGGTACTCTCTCTCCACTTCTGTTCACATTGGCCATTGAGCCACTGGCTCTAGCGGTGCGGCAGACGTCTGATATTGGGGGCATCCGGTCTGGCCTGCTTGAAGAGAAGATTTCTCTCTACACAGATGATGCCCTGGTATACCTGGATGGTAGGGAGAGCTCCTTTACTAAGTTGTTGCGGGTTGTCAAGGAGTTTGGTGCAGTCTCTGGGCTTCAGGTGGGCTGAGAGAAGTCCCAGGCCTTTGTTATCTGCCCCCTGTTCCCGGTTGAATGTCTACAGGGGTCACATATCCAATTAACGTCTTCCTTTAAATACTTGGGTATTCAAATACATACTGACCTCTCTAGATATGAAGAACTCAATGTCGCCCCTATAGTTCAACAAATGACGGACAAATTCTGTACCTGGTCATCGTTGTCCCTTAATCTAATTGGTCGTATAAATATATTTAAAATGAAATTGTTTCCGAGCTTCCCCGGTTTTTCTCACCAGAAATATTTTTGCTAAACTTGACTCTGCCCTTTTTGTTTATAGTAGGAACGGTTGTCAACCTTGTATAGCCAGGTCCTCCCTCCAAGCGGCCAAGGCCGTGGGCGGCCTGGCTTGTCTGAACCTGAGACATTATTTTCTCGTCTCCCAGCTCACCTATGTCAACGACTGGCTGCACTCTGACCCTCAAACTCCCGCAACTTCTTTCCTGTTGTCCTTATTCGAACTTCCTATTTCCTTACGGGATGAACTGCATGGATATAGGAGGTCTGGAGGTTCAAGGTTCTCCCCTGTTGAGGTTTGCTTTATGGCCTGGAGGGAGGGGGAAAAACTCTGACACAAACCTCACCTGGCGCTTCGCCGCAGACTCCCCTGTGGCGGAATCTGAATCTTCCTGAGCTCTTTGGCCACCCAGACTCGATATGGTGGGCCCGTTTTGGAATAACACATCTCTCACATGCAGTTGAGGAGAATACTCTACTGCCATTTGAGACACTCAGGCCTCGTACACACGACCGATTTTCTCGTCCAAAACCGTCAAGAAAAGTGCCGCAAGAGCTTTTTTGTCGAGAAAAAACGCTTGTGTGTATGGTTTTACGACGAGAAAATTGCCGAGAATCTCGACGAGAAAATAGAGAACCTGCTCTCTATTTTCTCGTCAGGATTCCAGATTTCCTCGTCGTGTTTCTCTTCGGCCTGTTTTGTGACGAGAAAATGGTTCGTGTGTATGCTTTTACGACTCTTCCAAAAGCGCGCATGCTCACAAGCAACTATGAGACGGGAGCGCATCTTCTGGTAAAACAAGCCTTCGTAATGGAGAGAGCACATTCGTCACGCTCAAAATTATTGCATCGTTTAAATGTTCTGCATTGAAATCTTCGTTAGAATGTTACATTAATCAAAACGAGTGACCTTCTTTTGCTGCTGATATTCACACAGAGTTATGACTATTTTTTTTTAACCTTTTTCATGCTGCTCTTAAGAAGATTTATGTGTATTATATCGTGCAAGTTTTTAGGAATAATTTAAATGGTTATATTTTTCAAAATGATGTTAATTATAATTTCGCAATGTTTTGATAGTGATCTCCCATTTAATTTTGGAATCTATATTAGTTAAATTTTCCACCATGTTTTTTTGCAAATCAGATTTAGTGATTCTTTTGGGGGGTTGATATCTGTCCCTTTTTTTTGTCAGTCAAATGTATCTGCTTACTCCAAAGCTAGATTTTTAATTTTTACAAATACACATAGTCAAGTATGAACTTAAACAAAAATCACATTTATTCATGTTTCGAAATAAAATAAAGAGAAGGCAGCGCTGGAGAACCTGCTGCCATTTGTGCATCCCAGGGACCCCAGAGCACACAGCAACCCTGTGTGGACCCTAAAATTGGGAGCTTGAGAAGGCCAACATTTCTGAACACAATCTGATGCTGGCCTCCCAGAGGTCAGGAACAGCAGCAGGTGATATATATGTCCCAAGTGTGTGGTACTACAACAGGCTGCCTTCTGTCCGACCACAATGAAGCAAGGCCATCACTTCCTCTTCTTCCTGGCAACCTTCCCTGCAACCTTCCCTGAAGCCTTCCCTGCAGCCTTCCTTCTTCGTTTGGCTGGAGGCTGGGCCACTGGAGGGGTACTCCTGTCAGGAGGAGGAGGAGGAGATGTAGCAGAAGGGGGTGGGGCAGAAGAAGAAGGTGGAGGTGTAGCAGAAGGGGGTGGGGCAGAAGAAGAAGGGGGAGGTGTAGCAGAAGGGGGTGGGGCAGAAGAAGAAGGGGGAGGTGTAGCAGAAGGGGGTGGGGCAGAAGAAGAAGGTGGAGGTGTAGCAGAAGGGGGTGGGGCAGAAGAAGAAGGGGGAGGTGGAGGTTGAGGTTGGGTCAGTTGTGCCACCTCACATATGGCGGTATTGGGGGTAATTTTCTCCATCACCCCCTTGTTGAGCAAGGTGATGAGCAGGGGCTCGCATAGGAGGCGTTGCTCCATGCTCATCACCTTGAACTTAGCCTCCACTAGGCCGGCAATGGACTCTTCAGGGCATGTGGGCTCCTGGAGGGTGGCATGGGCCTCACGAATAAGGGCCATTGCTGCCTCACTCGTGCTCCTGTCCCTCCTGCCTCTTTTGGGAAGCCGGATGGGAGGCACCTGGGATCTGGTGCTTCTCCTTTGCCCTGCCACCTCCTGTCTGCCACTGGGCCCTGCCACCTCCTGTCTGCCACTGGGCCCTTCCTCCTCCTGGCTGCCACTGGGCCCTGCCACCTCCTGGCTGCCACTGGGCCCTGCCACCTCCTGGCTGCCACTGGGCCCTTCCTCCTTCTGCCTGACAGTTTCCAGACCCTCCTCCTGGCCGATTTCATCCTGTGTATGAAAAAGGGACATAGTTTAATATGTTGCTTTAATCTTTGCATCAAACTTTGTAATCCTGATTGAAGCAATTAGAATGTAAATCCATAAATCCTTGCTTTAAATTTACCACTACATCAGATTGACTATTTAGCACCCAATTAAGTGCAGACTAATGTCTACAGATCTTGATTTCACTTGTGGAATCCAAAATATTTTATGTTTGTCATCTTGACATATTTGTCAAACATTAGGTTTATCCCAATACATTTTCACTTAATACTATACCTGGCTCCAGATGGCCAAATCAGGATCCTCCAGGATGGCTGCCTCCTCTTGCTCCAGGGAAGGCTCAGGTTGGCTGCAGGGAAGTCTGGGGGGAAGAGTGGAGAGTGATGGCCTTGTCTCAATGTGGTCATCCAGGAAGGACATCCTGTTGTAGTACCACAAAATCGGGACATAAACATCACCTGCTGCTGCTCCTGACCTCTGAGAAGCCAGCACCTTAGAGCGTTCAGTCCTGTAGGTACCTCTCAAGCTGCCAATTTTAGTGTCCACTTGTTTTGCTGTGGCTGTGGGCACCTTGGTATGCACAAATGGGAGCAGCTTCTCCAGCGCTGCTTTTCTCACCCCTCTTTTTTTGTGGATGGGGTTTTTCGTCTCCCACAGAGCCGGCAGCTCCCTTACCCGGTCAATAAATTCCGCCAGGAAATCCTTGTCGCTTATAAAGACATTCATATTGTATCTGCAAGTTAAATAAATTATATATAACTAATGTGAGGCAAACAGTCTAACCTCCTTAACATCCTAGTCACCATATATATCCTCCAACATTCTCAAGACAGTATAGGCCAACAATTTGTACAAGTCACAAAATCACATACCTTCGTTCGCACGTCCGTCACTTGAACTCCTCTCTCCGCACACCGAACGTACTATAGTCACATGTGTGTTTTCTATATACACACCACGCATGCGTCAAAATACGAACACGTCGCTCCGCACACGTCGCCCCGCACACGTCGCCCGCCCATGACGTTCTAACTAACATCTTTTCCCCGCCCCTTCTCTTTCGGCGCGCAGACAGATATGGCGGAGTTACAGCAGGTGTCTGATAATTCCGCAACTAACGAGGAGGAGACAAGCCCGGAGACCGAGGAAACGTCACGATCAAGGAGGAGATTCAAGGCATCGAATATGTCTTTGGCGGAGATGGCAGAGATGGTGGACATCTTGCTCAAGTCTGATTATGATGCAAAGCATGGGCCGTATAGCAAACCAAATAGAAGGAAGGCCAAAATCCTCACTAAAGTCGTGAAGAGTCTGAAGGCGAATTTCGGGGTGAAACGCTCAAATGAGCAGCTCAGAAAGAGGTGGTCAGACCTCAAACTGAGGAAGCCAGAGCAGTTGAGGAGCATAAAGAGAATGCTCGCTAAAAGTAAGTAAAATGTAGACTTTTCTGCTATTAATCTTTTTCTAAACTGACATGTTGCTCTTTATTTTGGTTTCTCATATTGGACTCCCTTCCAAAATGTAATATTTTGAACTTGGTTGGGCACAGTAATCGTTCGTTACGTTACCGACACTTCGTTCGGCCACTATCCGCGGTTTTGGCTTATTTTAGAGCCACAAAAGTAATTAGACATCTGCCATTTTTGCTCAACTATTGTGGCAAAATTTTTAGGCTAGATGATGTGTTTGTAAAGAGAATGAAATGCTAACTTTTATCAGTGTAAAGGAGAGGACACTCGGCAGCTGCTTCCACATCTGTACTTTGGAGCACTATAGTGTGGGCCACCAGACCCGCCTTTTTTGGGTGTCCCACACAGGTGCATCAGTGAATTTTTGTGGTGCCTCCATGTCAAATAAATTACATCCAAAGGTGAATACTAAACATATTCTTGGTCATAAATAATGCATTCTTCTTTAAATTCCGCCCAAACACACACTTGTACCACACTTCCAAGCAATTTAGCCTGTTTTTATTTTAACATTGAGATTTACAGTGTGATAAATAGACCTTTTGTTTGATTCTCATAGGGGAGAGAAGACTGGGAGGAGAACACTCCAGGGAGCACATGCACCCCACAACTTCCAAGCAACCCCAAACTCCCAAAGACCCACAACCGAAAGATGTGCAGGAAGTTGAGGTGGAGGAAGGAGAAGTGCAGGAAGGAGAGGTGGATGACGTTGTGGATCTGGTCACCACAACAGGTCAGTATCTGTCACCACAGCTTCAGGTAAGAGATGTAGGCCTGCAGAGTTATAATACCTTTTGTTTTTTGTTTTTAGGGGATATAAATGTTGTGAAGGATAGTACACGGTTCTCTGCTGACAGTGCCCTCCGCCTCATCCAGCAAGTGATGGAATGTAGCACGGAACTGGACCTAATTAAACAAAGAATCCATGTGATGGAACAAACATTTAAAGACATTCTCGATGTTTTGGGGAGAATTCAATAAGCCATCCAAACACATTTGTTTTTACATGTTTGTTATTGCACATTTTAGAATATTTTTGACAATCAAACCAGCCAAAAATTGAATCTGCACACAGTGTGTCAACATGTGCTATCTGCCATCAGGGGATATCCATGTACGTCTTTTGGGGGTGCAACCCCTTCCTCGTATCTAAAGTCGGTGAACTGAGGAAGGGGTTGCACCCCCAAAACACGTCCATTGATCACCCCTGATGGCAGATAGCACATGTTGACAATAGGGATCAGGATTGTAAACTTCCTAGATGAAAAAAATCCCAAATGTGTGCATATTCAATTTTTGGCTGGGCAAGGGGTGGCAGGACCCCATATTAGGACGGGCACATAGAGACATAGTTTGTGTAAGTGAATGTCTCAGATTGCTCAGAGGTATCCAATGTTGTAATTTTTGGAATGCAACTGTTATTTTTGTATTTTCATAAGCAAAAAATTGCCGTGTTGTGGCCAGGCCAACCCAAAAAACTAAAAATGGTGAGAATGTGCACAGAGTAAAATATTTGACCACAAACAACGTGTAGCTTCTTTTTATAATACCCTCTAAGCTAATTTGGATATTTTGTAAGGTTACATAGTGAAATGGTTGTTAGTTACTAAAGTAAAATACACTTGGCACTACAAATGCACTAAGACAAACTAGGAGACAGGAAAGAACAAATAATTAAAGGTTTAAACAAGCTTTTTATTTGCATCCTTAGACATAGGCTGGCATAGGAATTGCCCCCCTACCCGTGAAATACTCCATGTATTTGTCCCGAACCTCACGGGCATTTTGGGAGGGCAAGCCAGGACGGGCAGATTCCAGGCCCGTCAGGGGATTTGCAGGGGAAAGTCCAGCCTCTGGCAAAACTGAGGCCATATAGGAATTTGATTTTTTGCTCAGAAAGTTGTGTAGCACACAGCAGCATAATACGACATAGTTTATTTTGTAGTCCGCCAAGTGTATTGAAGTCATAAAAAGGCGGAACAGGCTGGCCATTATGCCAAAGGCATTTTCGACGACTCTTCGGCCCCTGGCCAGCCGGTAATTGAACACTCTCTTGTCTGGGGTCAGGGTCCTCTGTGGAAATGGCCTCATAAGATGCCGTCCGAGTCCGAAGGCTTCATCAGCCAAAAAAACAAAGGGGAGTCCTTCAATATTCCCTGCATCCGGTGGCAATGCAAGGTCGTCACTCTGGAGACGGAGGGCAAACTCCGTCTGGATGCAGGATCCCCCATCGGACATCCGGCCATTCTTCCCTACATCAACATAGAGGAATTCATACCGTGCTAACACCACCGCCATCAGCACAATGCTATGAAACCCCTTGTAATTGTAGTAGTAGGACCCAGAACGGGGTGGCGGCACGATGCGGACGTGCTTCCCGTCTATGGCACCACCGCAGATGGGGAAGTCCCACCGCGTGGCAAACTCCGATGCCACAGTCTGCCATTCCTGTGGCGTGGAAGGAAGCTGTGGAGTGGAACAAGATGAAATAATATTAGAATACAAAAATCATACATTGCAAGGAAATTCTCTGAAAAAACATTAGAGGCCAACATCAATCAAATTCTACGTTTATTAAGGTGTTTAAAATAAGTATAATGGAAGGCTCATTTATCATATTCATCACCCCCTCTGATGGGCCATTACTAAATTATTTTGGGGGGGGGGGGGGATGTGTTTGGCCACAGGATAGCATTGCAGTGGCGGTGCGTCCAGAGTGGGCGCTGGAGCACTGCCCCCTCTCTCCTGTGCCCATCACTCAGAACAATACATAGGTTCATGCGTTGCATTAACCTATGTATTGTCTATGCCGCCCACTATTCAGGTGGATGGCCTCTTGTAAAGCGACCGACATATGAATAATTGCGGCATTTAGGGGGTTCAAATTGCATAGCAGAAACAGGTAGTAAAATAGTCTTGCACATTACAACCTGAGGGATGTAATTGGCTTCCTAAAAGTAAAATAGGGGACGCAGGGGGGGGCATTCCTTGGGGAAACACTGGCAGGCTGCTCTGCCAATCATGTTCACCAAGTCTGTTTAATGGTAACATGATTGGCTGATGCAACATCAAGGGAAGGAGAACACATCAAGGACAGAAGAAGGATGGCGCTGACCACAAGAAGGTAAGTGCAGGGCTGGGGGGAAACTGGCTGCATTAGAGGGGACTAAATGGCTGCATTGGAGGGAACAAAATGGCTGCATTAGAGGGGACAACTGGGGGCGTTTAATAGGCACCAGAGCAAAAAAGGAGGAAGTTTATTTCCTAAATTGGGGTTTGAACCCCCAAACATTTGGAGCAACAGGCGCCCCTGCTGGAAAAGTTAGTGAAGGGAAATATTTATGGAGGAGAAAAAAGGGGCAATCTAAAGCTTCCAGCATGCATGGGGACAAAGGGGACATTCTCAGCATATTACAATCATGGTAATTAGGGAAGGATGAAAGAAATACAATACATTAGCATACATGTAATACATAAAATGTGATGTTAAGGGAGAAAACTTACCCTAATATAGTCCTCCTGCAGGACTTGTATAATGGCAGAACAGGTGTCTGGGATTATGAGGCCCAGAGCCTGGGGGGAGATGCCTGTGGTGAACTTCAAGTCCTGAAGACTTCTCCCTGTCGCCACGTAACGCAACGTGGCGATGAGCCTCTGCTCAGCACTGATGGCTTCCCGCATAACGGTGTCCTTCCTGGTAATATAGGGGGACACCAAAGCCAACAGTTCCTGAAAAACGGGGTCAGACATCCGCAGAAAATTACTGTAGTCCTCAGGATTATTCTCGACGATCTCCCGCAGCAGAGGCATATGGCAGAATTGGTCCCGCTGGAGCAACCAATTCTTGGTCCATGAACTCCTCCTCACACCATTCATGGACTGGTCTTGGTCCAAAACAAGCAGACCAACACCAAGCGCACGCACAGCACGAACTCGACGACGAGAACGTCCAGGCGACATGGCTAAGAAACGGTCGTCTTATCAGAACGTACAGAACAGAACGCACTTTAGAACAGCAAGGCCTATGAATAACGAACTGAAAATCAGAAACGAACAGGCAAGAACGCACTGTAAAACAGATACGACCTGCCTAGACGCCCTGAAAGTCAAGATACGAACCCACAAGCACAAACTGAACCGCAGAAAACGATCTGAAAAGTACGAAGACTGAAAAGCGCGAATCGTCTCTTCCCAAACTTTTACTTCACACGTGGTAACACGAGATCAGCAAAAGCAGCCCAAGGGGTGGCGCCAAGAAAAAAGATCTTCCCCTTTATAGTGCCGTCGTACGTGCTGGACGTGACCGCAGAGAACAACGAGGAAATTGGAAATTGTCAGTGTGTACGCATGGAAAGCTTGACGAGAAAATCGACAAGCTTAACAAGAATCTCGTCGAAAAAAACGACACGTTTTTTACGACGAGAAAATCGGTCGTGTGTGCGAGGCTTCAGGCTTAAATATGGTCTGGACAACAAATTTTCTTCAAATATCTTCTATTGAGACATGCCCTTCAGGCACAATTTGGGTCCTTGACCATAGAGCTAATGGAATCTTCTATTGAGGATCTCGTGTCGTTTCCAGAAATTGCCAAGCTGGTGACGACCTTTTAAGGACGTCTTCAGGGGGTGGGAGCAGATTCCTTTCAGAATTCTCACTGCAAATGGCTGCTGTTTATGCTTGAGCTTTCTGAGGAGGATTGGGAAGAGGCAACAGAGATATGTTTTCAGGATATTAGTAGCACTGCTGATTTGCTAGTACAGTTCAAGTTTATACATCATCTACACTATACGCCAGCTAGGCTGGTTAAGATGGGTCTGGGCTGAGATATTGCATGATTGCTGCTGATTTCTTTCATGTTTTGGACGTGCCTGGGACTTTCAACCTTCTGGAATTACTTATTTGCCTTTTTTTGACAACAAATTACACCTGCCAATACCTCATACTCCGGAAGTTGGACTTTTGGGGGGTGCTGAATGACCATGATTGATGCGGCTGATTGATGCGCAATCAGCCGCATCACTAAGGTAGTGTAAAAATGATATCATAAGCAGACTGTACATAATATGAGTACCCCAAGAACAAGCATCAACACCATTCACACACACACTCAAATCCACAGCACTGGCAACCCCACAACAACAGTATACCCCCAGAGGGCTGTAAGCCATAAAACTTTTGTTTCATATAAAGCAATTGCCGCCCAGATAGAGTGACAGTAACCATGCAGGAAGTACCAA
Source organism: Rana muscosa (assembly GCA_029206835.1). Taxonomy (NCBI): domain Eukaryota; kingdom Metazoa; phylum Chordata; class Amphibia; order Anura; family Ranidae; genus Rana; species Rana muscosa. The sequence goes on from CM055121.1 coordinate 915,577,104, forward strand.
ATCACAGCACCCCGAAGATCACTGGGAAAGCTGTGAGGAGAGGACCTCCCCCCAGAAGTTCTTCAAAACATCAAGCCATGGTTGCCATACCTTGGTGAACTTCTTAGGGCATGCCCTACTCGTGTATATGAATTTAAATTTGGGGAGGAGACCATGAACAATGCAGAAAAAGGCGTGGGCCAAAAAGGGGCGGGCCAAAAAGGGGCCCACGTCTTTCCAATGTAGTAAAATGGTTTTACGTACAAAAAATAATAATATATGTAGCAGAGTCCTAGCATGAGTACGAGGAACATGGTCACATAGAATTAACAGGGGACAAACATCCCATGCCTTTGTTGTATGAAGGTTAAGTACACACATAAGTATACAAGGAATATCAATGTATAGTGAATGGATAACATGTCTCCCTAAAATACATTCTGCGTCACCATCAAAGCAAAAATGTCTAATTTCTTAATGGGACCCAGAGTGATAATAACTAACATTGACTACACATATGTCCTAAATGTTGTGTAAATAACATGGGATATCTCTCCCTACCTATGCTGGACCTCCAAAAAAATAAAATGTGAAATAAAAAATGCAAACCAAAAAAAAAAGCTATATTTGTGGGGAAAAAAATTCATTTGTGTACAGTGTTACATGACCGCGCAATTGTCATTCAAAATGGGAAAGGAGTGAAAATGCCCTGTATTGAAGTGGTTAAAGGAATAATCAATTGTTTCACTTTAAGCATTATTAAAATCACTGCTCCTGAAAAAAAACGGTTGTTTTAAAAACGTTTTTTGCATTGATACATGTCCCCTGGGGTAGTACTCGGGCCCCAATATGCTTTTAATGGCAATAACTTGCATATAAGGTTTTAAAATGAGCACTTTTGATTTTTTTTATGTTCGAGTCCCATAGACTTTAACCACTTGCTGACCAGACGCCGTCGTTGTATGGCAGCAGGTCGGCTCTCCTGCGCAAATCGCTGTAGCTGTACGGCGGCTCGGGCAGGCTCACGTTCATGCCCGCTGCACACTGCGGGAGCATGCCTGCGAGTCAGGCGGACTCGGTGTCCATCAGCGACCTGCGATCTCCTATTGCAGAGGCAGAACAGGGAACTGCCTTTGTAAACAAGGCGATTCCACATTCTGACAGGTGACATGACAGGGATCTACTGTTCCCAGTGATCGGGAACAGTGATCTCTGTCATGTTCCAGCAAGTCTATCCCCCCTACAGTTAGAACACACCTAGGGAACACATTTAACCCCTTGATCGCCCCCTAGTGTTAACCCCTTCCCTGCCAGTGACATTTATACAGTAATCAGTAACTATTTATAGAGGGTAAAAAACTGCGCTAGGATAAACAGCTATAGATATAGGCAGCAGTAATAGTGAGACAGCACCAAAACAGATAAAAAGAAAAAAACTGCGCCAACCCAATTAATCCCAAAAAAACTTTTGCATCAAATATTGGTAGGACCAATAAATAAGTCCAAACACTATTTTAGGACAAAAGGTAAGTCCAACAAGCAGTTCCTAGTAAGTGATCCAGGGCAACCAGAAAAAAGATGATGCACTTCCTCCTTAAATAGCAAAGGCACAACACCACCGTGACTTGTTCAGGACTCTGTGTGAGGTAACCACCACCAAAGACAAGGGGAGCAGCTTACCAGAAGGCAAGCGGTATGGGACATTCGACTGTTACCCAGCCGCGGCCTTTACGATGCAACAGTAATCCTCCCTCAGTCAGCAGCGGTGTTCATTCAAAAAACTTCCACAAGTATTCGCATCATGGACCCCAGACATAGATTGAAATAGAAAGGGCAAGCCAATAGCGTAACTCAGTTTGGAACAGTTTATTTATAAAACGTAAGTTATACTTACAGGTTAAGAAGATAAAAAGGTAGCTTTTCTTTAAAAGATACACTGTATTGCCGGCCGGCATATCAGAAGCCTCACTTCTCGGGCGTGGTGACGTCACTGAGCGTCCTCCTAGACGCGTTTTGTCATTACGCAGACGTTATCAATAGGAATGGGCGCTGAGGGACGCATCACGCTTAAGTAGGCCGGACCACATTATGAGATGCACGGAGCGGCCATCTTTCTATTGGGCAATTCCGCCCTTACTAAAATACCTAAATACCAAAGGTCTCAGTGTAAGCCCGGCTACATTACAAGAACATACCCAGGACTGCAACACTTAGGTGGGCCAATCCTTAATAAAAAACGCAGAATTTCACCTGCGGGCAGAAGGGACGGCTAATCCACTCAGTAAAGGAATTTAATTAGGTAAAATTATACATCTCTCAAAAGGTGAATAAACCTCGCGGAGTAGGTAATTTAAACAAAAAGTGATTTACCACATCAACTAATAACCTAATATGTGTAACACAAAACAGTATTAATTAAATAAATTCAATGTTCACACTCAGATCAAAAATGCGGTAATTAACCGCTCTGAAGTGACATCTGGTGGACAAAAGTGTCAGTGAAGTTATAAAACATGTGCCCTAATCAGTTCTAAACAAACTCTAGACTGACATCTTGTGGACAAACCACAGATGACAGATACAAAATGACAAATTGAATTACATTATGTGTGATATGTGAACTATATTTTAAACCTATTAATAGGAATAGTGCTGATAGCATATGAAATGGTAATTTTAACTCACCTAAAAAATATAATTACTAGGTGATTTGATAAAATGTATATAATAAATTAAAAAATATATATATAAGAAAAAAAGAGGGAAAAACAACAACACCACCTAAAAAAACTAAAAAAACATATGTGCATCCGTGCATCACACACTGGGTTTACATAGATGTCATACCTAAGCATTATTAATAAATGCGTTTACATCGGTTTCAATATTCAACCCATAAGGGGAGTAGGTCTTCAGCCGATGGATCCAAGCCATTTCTAGCCTAGAAATCTCCCTAACTAAATTACTACCCCGCTAAAAATCGCAGATCGCCGCCATTACTGGTAAAAAAAATGCCATAAAACTATCCCCTATTTTGTAGAGGGTATAACTGTTGTGTAAACCAATCAATATACGCCTATTGCAATTTTTTTTTTTTTTACCAAGAATATATATCGGCCTGAACTGATGAATAAATTAGTTTTTATATATTTGTATATGTGTTATAGCAAAAGGTGAAAAAAAATATTTTTTTAAAACATTGTCGCTCTTTGTTTATAGCGCAAAAAATAAAACCTGCAGAGGTGATCAAATACCACCAAAAGGAAGCTCCATTTGTGGAAAAAAAAAGGACGTCAATTCTATTTGGGTACAACGTCGCACGACAGCGCAATTGTCAGTTAAAGCGATGCAGTGCCGCATCGAAAAAAATGGCCTGGTCATTAAGGGGGCAAATCCTCTGGGGCTGGAGTGGTTAATAGGTTTTGATTGTTTGCTCAAACTTTTTGCCTGTTCGCATGTTCTGGTGCGAACCGAACCGGGGGATGTTTGGCTCATCCCTCCAAACAACACAGACCTGATTGCGGGTGTGGAAATACGGGGCAACTTAGGAAACAGCGACCACAGGTCACGTTCAGCATAAATCACAGAAATAAGAAGCACAAAGCTAATACAAGTACACTAAATTTCAAAAGAGCCAACTTCTCTAAACTGCGCACTTTGCTACACGTTATTAAATGGGATAAAATCCTAGGAACAAGGAACACTGAGAAAAAATGGGAGTGCTTTAAGAGCACTAAAGGTATTGGTCAGTGCATTCCGATGGGCAATATGTATAAAAGAGCTAAAATTAATCCGGGGTGGCTAAACTCTTAACATAAAAGCAAAAGAAAAGGGCTTCAAAAAATATCGTCAGCATTACAAGAATACAAAGAATGCAATAAAAAATGTAACAGCGCAATCAGAGCAGCTAAAATAGACCACAAAAGGCACAAAACGGAGGAGAGTAAAAAAAATCCAAAGACATTTTTTAAATATATTAACAGTAAGAAAGTGAGGCCAGAGCATATTGGCCCCATGAGAGATGATCAGGGGAATTTTGTTATGAAAGAAAAAGGACAAGGCAAAGGTTTTAAATGCATTATTTTCCACAGTTTTTACAAAAGAAGCCAGTATCAGAAATAGACTAAAAAAAACATAACACAAATAAATTACCAGGGCCGGAAGGTCCTTAACAAACTCTTAAGAACTCCTAAGAAAAGGGCGGAGATATATCCTGGGAAACTACAGGCCAGTCAGCTGAACATCAATAGTCTGTAAGCTATTGGTGGGGATGATAAGGGACTTATAACCAAGATTTTAGTAATGAAAACAGTATCATTAGTAGTAATAAATTAGTCTGGCAAGAAAGATCATTCATGAATCCATGCTGATTAACCACTTAAGCCCCGGACCATTTTGTAGCTAAAGGACCAGAGCTGTTTTCAGAATTTTGCACTGCGCTGCTTTAACTGTAAATTGTGCGGACATGCAATGTTGTACCCAAACGAAATTTGCGTCCTTTTCTTCCCACAAATAGAGCTTTCTTTTAATGGTATTTGATTGCCTCTGCGTTTTTAATTTTTTGCGATATAAATGGAAAAAGACCGAATTAAAAAAAAAAAAAAAAGATATTTTCTACTTTTTGTTATAAGAAAAATCGAATAAACTCAATTTTAGTCATACATTTAGGCCAAAATGTATTCAGCCACATGTCTTTAGTAAAAAAAATGTCAATAAGCATATATTTATTGGTTTGCGCAAAAGTTATAGCGTCTACAAACTAGGGTACATTTTCTGGAATTTACACAGCTTTTAATTTATGACTGCCTATCTCATTTCTTGAGGTGCTAAAATGGCAGGGCAGTACAAAACCCCCCCAAATGACCCCATTTTGGAAAGTAGACATCCCAAGGAAATTGCTGAGAGGCATGTTGAGCCCATTGAATATTTTTTTTTTTGTCTCTGATTGAATGATGACTAAAAAAAAAAAAAAAATTACAAAAAGTTGTCACTAAATGATATATTGCTCACACATGCCATGGTTATATGTGGAACTGCACCCCAAAATACATTTTGCTGCTTCTCCTGAGTACGGGGATACCACATGTGTGGGACTTTTTTGGAGCCTAGCCGCGTACGGGCCCCCGAAAACCAAGCACCGCCTTCAGGATTTCTAAGGGCGCAAATTTTTGATTTCACTCCTCACTACATATCACAGTTTCGAAGGCCATAAAATGCCAAAATAGCACAAAACCCCCCCAAATTACCCAATTTTGGAAAGTAGACACCCCAAGCTATTTGCTGAGAGGCATGGTGAGTATTTTACAGGTCTCATTTGTTTTTGAAAATGAAGAAAGAAAATATATATATTTATTTTTTTTCAATTTTCAAAACTTTGTGACAAAAAGCGAGATCTGCAAAATACTCACCATACCTCTCAGCAAATAGCTTGGGGTGTCTACTTTCCAAAATGGGGTCATTTGGGGGGGTTTGTGCCATCTGGGCATTCCATGGCCTCCGAAACTGTGATAGGCAGTGAGAAGTGAAATCAAAAATTTACACCCTTAGAAAGCCTGAAGGCGGTGCTTGGTTTTGGGGTCCCGTACGCGGCTAGGCTCCCAAAAAGTCTCACACATGTGGTATCCCCGTACTCAGGAGAAGCAACAGAATGTATTTTGGGGTGTAATTCCACATATGCCCATGACATGTTTGAGCAATATATCATTTAGTGACAGCTTTGTGCAAAAAAAAAAAATTGTCTTTTTTCCGCAACTTGTGTCAACATATAAAATATTCCATGGACTCGACATGCCTCTCAGTCTATAGCTTGGGGTGTCTACTTTCCAAAATGGGGTCATTTGGGGGGGGGGGGTTTTGAACTGTTCTGGCATTTTATACACAACATTAGGAAGCTTACATCCACTCTTCTAACCACTTGAAGACAAAGCCCTTTTTGACACTTTTTGTTTACATGAAAAAAAAAATTTTTTTGCAAGAAAATTATTTTGAACCCCAAACATTATATATATTTTTAAAGCAAAGGCCCTACAGATTAAAATGGTGGGTGTTGCATTTTTTTTTCTACACAATATTAGCGCAGCGATTTTTCAAACGCATTTTTTGGGGAAAAAATGCACTTTTTTTTATTTTAATGCACTAAAACACACTATATTGCCCAAATGTTTGATGAAATAAAAAAGATGATCTTAGGCCGAGTACATAGATACCAAACATGACAAGCTTTAAAATTTCGCACAAACGCGCATTGGCGACAAACTACATACATTTTTAAAAGCCTTTAAAAGCCTTTACAGGTTACGCCGTTAGATTTACAGAGGAGGTGTAAAATTACTGCTAAAATTACTGCTCTCGATCTGACCTTCGCGGTGATACCTCACATGCATGGTGCAATTGCTGTTTACATATGACGCCAGACCTACGCTTGCGTTCGCCATTGGGCGAAAGCAGGGCAGGACAGGGGTGCTTTTTTTTTTTTTATTATTATTAATTTTGCTTTTTTATTTTATTTTTAAACTGTTGCTTCCATATTTTTTTTTTTATCATTTTTATTGTTATCTCAGGAAATGTAAATATCCCCTATGATAGCAATAGGTAGTGACAGGTACTCTTTTTTTGAAAAAACTGGGGTCTATTTTACCCTAGATCTTTCCTCTGCCCTCAAAGCATCTGACCACACCAAGATCGGTGTGATAAAATGCTTTTTCCCAATGGCGCTTTTTATATCCGGGGGGGGACATTCCCTCCCACTGCTTGTAAAAGCAGTCCAGAGGCTAATTAGCCAGTAGGATTGCTTTTACATGAAAGCCGGCCGCTGGCTGAAAAGAATGATACCAAGATGATACCTAAACCCGCAGGCATCATTCTGGTATAAACATTCAAAGTCCAGCAACATACCAGTACGTTGCTGGTCCTTGTTGGACATGTATTGTAATCTTTTTTTTCATGCAGCCTGTTGGCTGAACGAAAAAAAAAAGATTGATCGGTGGGTATGCCCACCATTAGAATACCGCCCATCATCCACCCACTTCTAATGATGGGCATACATGCACCATTTATATATGCCGAAGCATGGGGGCATCTTCCCGCAAAAGTTATGCCGCGTACACATGGTCAGACTTTTCCACGGGCAAGCCTCCGTCGGAATTTCGACCGTATGTACGCGGCATTAGGAGCAAAATCGCTCCTCCGCCCCTGCTGCCCCAATGCTTCGGCATATATGCTTCTTTTTTTTTTTAACTGAGGTGGTGAAATCACCTCCTACAGCACTGGAGTCGCAGGGATCAGGCCTGTCTCTGCGAACGCTGCAGTTATGTGTGTTGTGTTTTGCAAGTGACAGTGATCGATCGATACTGCACTTGGGTGGCCTGGGCTGGACGGAGGGGCAAAACGCAGGTGCTAGCAGGTATCTGGGCTGATCCCGCTAACACTGCGTTTTTGGGAACCCTAAACTGCTGGGGACGCTAGTATAGATCTGATCAGATCAGATATTGATCTGTTCAGATACTATACCACTAAGGGGGGTGTATGCTTCACGCGTGGGTGTTAGCGCTACTGGCACTAACCTGACGCTGCCTGGGGTGTGACGCAGACCCTCTCTGACGCTAAAACCTAATTGATATCACCCGCCGGGCAATCAGGGGGTTAAACCTTTATTGGGTTATATACGGCGGGTGCCCTGACACTATAAAAAGCAACCTAACTAACCAGCGTCACCCGTAACACTTATATGGTGATTACTGGTGAAAGGGGTTAACTAGGGGCAATTAGGGGGTTAAAACCTTTATTAGGTAATATATGGGGGTACCTGACGCTATAAAAACCTGCGGCGAACCTAAAAAAAAATTACTGGCTACCGATCGGCATCACCGACGCTAAGACAGCGATCAGAAAAACGATCGCTTAGCGACAGTGGTGATAGGGGGTGAAAGGGTTACCTGGGGGGCGATCAAGGGGGTTAAACCTTTATTAGGTAATATATGAGGGTACCCAACGCTATAAAAACCTGCGGCGAACCTAGCGATCGAGAGGGGGTGGCCGGAATCGAACGGCTGTCCCCTCATCCCGGATCGCTCCCGAACACTTAACGACAGCTCACTGTAAAGAAGGGGGGGTCCGATCGGACCCCCCAACTATACAAATGCAGTCACGTAGATATACGTGATTCTGCCTGTCGGTGCCATTCTGCCGACGTATTTTTACAGTGGGCGGTCGTTAAGTGGTTAACAGTCTACAAGAAAGTGAGCTGCCATCCAGATAAAGGAAGGCCTGTAGATGTGGAAAGCATTTGATACAGTTTTCCACAAACTTTTACTTTATAAACTGAGTTTTTTTGGAATGGACCATAGGGTATGTACTGTACTTGGATTAAAAACTGGCTACAGGAGTGGGTCCAAAGGGCGGTGATAAATAGCGAGTACTCAGAATAGTCCGGTGTGGTAAGTGGGGTCCCCCAAAGATCTGTCCTGGGACCAATTCTGTTTAATTTATTTGTAAATGATATAGAAGATAGGATAAATAGCTCAATCTCAGTATTGGTGGATGGTACAAAGCTAAGCAGGGCAGCAACTTCTGTGCAGGATGTGGAAACTTTACAAGACAACCAAATAAAATAATGGGGTGGGCAACTACATGGCAAATCAGTTCTAATGTTAAAAAATGTAAGGTAATGCATTTGGGTGCTTAAAAAGTTACTCACTAGGGGGAGAACCTCTGGAGGAATCCAGGATGGAAAAAGATCTGGGGGTCCTAGTAAATGACATGCTCAGCAATGGCATGCATATTAGCATGCTTTAAAAAGGGGCTATACTCCAGAGATAAAACAATAATTCTTCCATTACACAAGACTCTGGTCCAGCCACATCTTGAGTATGCCCTCCAGTTCTCGGCACTAGTCCTCAAGAAAGATGTGTTGGAACTGGAAATAGTTCAGAGAAGGGCAACAAAGCTAATAAAGGCACCGGAGGACCTTAGCTATGGGGAAAGACAACAAGCATTGAACTTATTCTCTCTGGAGAAGAGACACTTGAGAGGAGATATAGCGATATACAAATACCTTGCTGGTGACCCAAGCATAGGGAAAAAACTTTTCAGTGAAAGGGAGTTTAAAAAGACAAGAGGCATTTCACTGAAATTGAAAGAGAAGCAGTTTAACCTTAAACTGCGTAGAGGGTTCTTTACTGTCAGAGTGGTAAGGATGTGGAATTCTCTTGCACAAGCAGTGGTATCAGCAGGGAGCAAACTATTAGAAGGGCATCCTAACAATCACAATACAGCGATATAAGATTTACTATTGACATAAACACATGCGCACACACCACAGGTTGAACTGGATGGACTGGTGTTTTTTATGTAACTATGTAAGTGAATGAGCAGCTTCCCTGCCCTTTTGTCATTTTTTTTTTTTTTACCTTTCACACATACTAAATACTATCCACTTCTGCTCCAGAAGATCTACCTCCCTTCATGACCAGGACATTTTTTGCGATGCGGCACTGTGTTATTTTAACTGACAATTGCGACATGCAACACTCTACCCAAATAAAATGTATGTCCTTTTTTCCCCCACAAATAGAGCTTTCTTTTGGTGGTATTTGATCACCTCTGCAGTTTTTATTTCTGCACTATAAACAAAAAACGACTGACAATTTTGAAAAAAAAAATACATTATTTTTTACTTTCTGCTCTAAAACATATCCAATAAAAATAAAAAAATAAAATCGAATTTCTTCATCAATTTAAGCTAATATGTATTCTGCAATATATTGTTGGTAAAAAAAATCCCAATAAGCATATATTGATTGGTTTGCGCAAAAGTTATCGCGTCTACAAACTATGGGATATATTTATGGAATTATTATTTATTTATTTATTTACTACTAGTAATGGCAGTGTTCAGCGACTTATAGCGGGACTGCGTTATTGTGGCAGACAAATCGGACACCTAACTGACACTTTTAACAATAATAAATTGATCAGTGCTAAAAATATGCACTGTCACTATACTAATGACACTGGCTGGAAAGGGGTTAACATCAGAGGCAATCGAAGGGTTAACTGGTGTGTCAGTGTAGTGGGGGGGGGGGGTGCTTTTACTAGTGGAAGGCATGGATCAGTGTTCCTGCTTTACAGGAACACTTGATCCATGCCCTCTGTACTGACCGAACACCAAGCTGCCTTGTTTACATAGGCAGATCAATGTGTAAAAAATGTGATGCTGCGCTTTTTAAAACAATGACAGTGGTATACATATATAGTGGTATAAATATATATGTACTTCAAATGACACCTTAATCTCAATAAATACCATATGTTGCTGCGCAAATGACAAACTGTGCAAATTGAAAAATAATGTAAACTCCAATGACTTTCCACAAATACAAATAAAGGTGCAAAAACCACGTGCAAACAGTGCAAAATTGCATAAAAATAACAAAGAAATTATATATTGCACTACAAATAAAGACCACCACAGGAATCATACGGGCAGCGTAGGAGAAGCCAAGACTATGGATATGGACATGGAGAAAGGAGAGCCCCACAACAGAGAAATCATTATCCACATGAACGCAGTCCTGTACCCACTTATAACTATTACGCCCCCTTAAGAAACCAGCATGAAGAAGACAGGAATGACTGACAATATCCAACACAATACTACAAATCGGTCTTTTTAAGTGCGCATGCGCGGGGACTCAGAGAAGGACGTGTGCTGACCGAGCTCCCGGCACCCCGACCCACCAGAGCTAACGATAGCGCAGGCACCGAGGTCCGTGAGCCAGGACCGATCCCACACCAGCCCCGAAGTGGTGATGAACCGTAGGGCACAGGGGCAGCCGCGGAAAGGGCACGATAAGCAAACTACAGCCCAGAAGAGAGCAGGGCCTTCCCCTATAGCACAGCCGCGATCCAAGATGGCGCCGGGTAAGCCAGACACACGAGGCAGCACGGCAGCAGCCAGATCCGACGGCGCTACACAGAGAGGTGACAGGCAGCTAAATCTGGAGCCAATTAGGGATCCATTCTCCTCACAATCCTCGGGAGAGGTGGAGACCGGACAGCGGGGTGAGTCACTATCACATCCCCCATCCCCAGTCATATACGCTGATAGACATGACTCTCCAAACTCCCCTGCCTCCCCTGCCTCCTCCATGGATAGGAACATGGCAGACTTAGCAGAAGTCCTCATTAGCCAATCCAGCCAATCCAGCCAGGATATGCCAATTCCCCAGATCTCACACTATTCCCCTGATGCTGTACTGTTGGGCAGATTCTCCACCATGCTGCAGCAGGAGCTCTCTAAGGCCTGCACATTAATCACCACTGACCTGAAAAAAGACATCCATAGCTTGGGAGAGCGTTTTGAGCTAATTGAAACCAAAGTGGATGGAGCCATCAAAAGGGTCAACCAGAACTCAGCCATGGTGACAGACCTCCAGGATAGATTAGAAGAGGCATTCACAAAAATTGAAGATTTGGAGAATCGTTCTCGTAGGTACAATGTCCGCGTGCGTGGCCTCCCTGAAACTCACACAGATCTAGAGGGGGCTGTAAAAGACCTGATGAAAACCCTTATCCCTGATATAGCCATCCACCACATGGAAGTTGATCGTGTTCACCGAGCACTGACATCCCCAAGGGCCGACGGCCTACCACGAGACATTATTGTTAAGCCACATCACTACCGCATTAAGGAAAAGATGATGCTTGCGGCTCGCAACAGGCCGGACCTGTCGCTATTTGGAACACCAATACAGCTTTTTACAGATTTGGCGCCATCAACGGTCCAAAAACGCAGAAACCTACGGCCATTACTCCAGCAACCTATGGCCAAACAGATTAAGTATCGATGGTCGTTCCCTTTTAAGTTATCATTCACTTACAACGGAAAGTCCCACTCCTTTTCCACGTTCCAAGCAGGCGAAGACCTACTGCTTAGTCTCGGCATCATTGCACGGGACTCTCCGACTCCGATTTCATCTCCCCCTCGTCTGGATCATCGTCCCCTCTCCCCGATATGGCAGGATCGCACACGCTCACAGGCCAGAAATGCTCGCCGGAATACCTGAGTATTATTGCTCTTTTCTCTTTTTGCTTTTTTTGCCCCCCTTTTGAGAACTGTTAGTGCTTGATTGCACAGATATGGCCTGGGCCCATGATGGACTATGGGCCTGATGGGGCCATCGTTACCGTTCACAGGTTACAAAGTCACAGGTTACAAAGTTACTGGAGTTCCTGGTTCTTCGGACTGGCTGCCAGCCGAATATTTTACAATCCCGACGGGCCCAACCTGGTCGAAGAAATTTTGCTTTTTGCTTTTTAGCAGTCTGGGGGCCTTAGTCGGACCGCAATGTGTTCCCCTGTTAGGCTGTGGCTCGGGGGCCGGAACGACCGATGGGGACCCTTCCGGCCCCGGCGCCACTGGCCTTGGGAATGCATGTTCCTATAGACAGCCTGTTATGTTACAACTATATTGATTGATTTTGTCATTTCCGATATGACCTCGAATAGCCTGCTCGTACAGAGTTTAATCATATTTGGGTCGGGGTGGTCATGCTTGCCACCCAACTGCAAGACTACCTATCCTACGACAAGGATGGTACCCTTGCACCTAATTTGCTGGATGTTGTCTCCGGCAGGGGTTATTCCCCATTCCTTCATTCATCAGCTAGGATTGAGTTATATTGATTGTTTGGGCCTAAGGCCTATGTATATGTTTTTTTGCTTTTATTCTTGTTTGTCTTCTTCTCTAATGCCTTTTCCTTCTCTCCCTTCCCCCTCTTTCTTCGGAGCCTCGGTTCAGCGCCCTTCCCTTATGTCATGGTCTGAGAGGTCACATAGCCGAACAGTCATCATTATCGGGACCCTTCTCGCTTCATTCATTATGCAAGGTAAGAGTGCTCTGCCCTACCACGATGGCCACCACATATAACACAGACTATTCGATAGTTAGCCATAATGTACATGGATTTAACTCCCCTACTAAAAGAACTAAGGCTTTCCAGTTTTATCATAAACAGAAGGCTGAAGTCCTGCTATTACAGGAAACTCATTTCTCCAATGTCTCAGCGCCCCGTTACCTTAATGGGAAGTATCCACAGTTCTACTTGGCAGGGGGTCGGGAAAAGAAGGGCGGTGTAGCCATCTGCTTTTCGAAACGGACCCCCTTTACCCCCATCACTATTGTTAAGGACAAGAGAGGTAGATATATTATGGCAGTGGGGCGGCTCCATGACCAGGAAGTGTCCTTTATATCATACTATGCCCCGAATACTGGACAGCCGGAATTCTTTAGCAAAATGCTGAAGATTCTTATGCCCAAAGTCCAGGGTCAGGTCATTATGGGAGGCGATAGCAATATCCCCTTGGACAGAATTATGGATAAATCGGACTCCTCTAAACCAACATTGAAACGCCCACCGACTGGAAGCAGCAAGGTTGCACGTCTGTTTCATTTCCATGACCTCATCGACGCCTGGCGAGAAAATAACCCTACGGTCAGAGACTTTACACACTTTTCACAAGCCCATCATACTTACTCGAGGATAGACCACGTTCTAGTACGTACGCCTTTGCTACCATTTATTAAGTCGGTTAAGATTTTATCTACCCCTTGGTCTGATCATTCCCCGATAAAACTCTCTACTTCAGAGCTGTGGACTAAATCTAGGCCCTCCCCGTGGAGACTTAATGTGAGCTTGCTGAATGACCCTACAATCTTTTTAGAGATTCAAAAGGAAATACAGGAATACTTTAGACTTAATAAGGCATCGGACACATCCCCCGCAATTAACTGGGTTGCTCATAAAGCAGCGATTAGGGGCATATTGTTACAAGTGGCAGCCAGGATTAAACGCAATAGGGAACAGGCAAATAAGATTCTGGAAACAAACTTGGATAACTTACTTAGTGAACAGCACAGGAATCCCCTGGTAGATATAAGGCATAAAATTGACGAGGCTCGACTAGCACTAAATCTTAGCTTGACTACTCAAGCGGAGAAACATATTAGTTGGTCTAAGCACAGATTCTATACGATGGGTGATAAACCTACCACAATGTTAGCTAGAAAACTGGTTCCTCGACCGTACACACCGACTTTGCCTAAATTACGACTATCCACGGGCCTAACCTCCCAGAACCCCGAACGGATAATTGGAGAATTTCACAAATTTTATGCTAAGCTGTATGGAGCGCAGGACAAGTTTGATCTATCCGGAGCGAACACATTCTTTCGCGACTTACAGCTGCCTAAATTGACACAAGCCCATGCGGAACTGATGGACGGTGCTCTTACAGAGCCTGAAGTCAGGGCTGCAATTAAAACCCTACACCCTACTAAGGCCCCTGGGCCAGATGGATTCCCGGGTCACTACTATAGGAAATATCACGATCTTCTGGCCCCACATCTCTGTACTTACTTTAATGACCTAAGAAGCGGCAGCAAGCTCCCCAGCCATGAAAATGTAGCCTATATAAGTGTTATCCCGAAACCAGGAAAGGACCATACAGACTGTTCCAATTACCGCCCAATTTCTCTGATCAATACGGATCTTAAGATTCTAACCAAAATACTGGCCCAGAGACTTAATACTTTTCTTCAGTGTTATATCCATCCTGACCAAGCAGGTTTTGTCCCGACAAGACAGGCATCAGACCAAACCCGCCGGATAATTAACCTTATCTCGGCAGTTCGGTCTGATTGGGATGGAAAGGGGACTAGGAGGGGAATGTTACTTTCATTAGATATCCAGAGGGCGTTCGATTCTATCTCCTGGGACTATCTTTTTGATGTTCTCACACGCTTTGGATTTGGGAGACGCTTTCTGGATCTCCTTCACATATTATATGATTCCCCCAGTGCCTCGCTAATGCTCAGAGGATATACATCCCAAACATTTCCTATCAGGAGAGGAACTAGACAGGGCTGCCCGTTGTCGCCACTATTATTCGCCCTGGCGATTGAACCACTAGCGCTCAAAATTCGCGCCTGCAGAGATATACAGGGCATTTATTGCGGAGACTATGAACACAAATGTTTACTCTTTGCGGACGACTTGTTGCTGACCTTGACCTCACCGATCACATCCCTACCTAATTTATATGCTATTTTGCAGCCTTTTTCCAACATTTCCGGGTTGGCAATTAATCATAGTAAGTCAAGAGCACTGAACTTATCTTTGCTAAGCTCCACTCAGGCTACGCTTGAAAAATCATTTCAATTCCGATGGGAATCCACAGCTCTCCCTTATTTAGGCATACAGCTGACCTCATCTATTGGTGAGTTGTACAAAGAGAATTATCCAGCCCTTTTCAAACGGCTAACAGCTGACATGGCTAAGTGGCAGGTTCACCCGCCATCGTGGTTTGGCAGACTTCACTCAATTAAAATGAATGTTCTACCTCGATTATTGTATTTCTTCCGTACCTTGCCAGTTTCATTGGCCCGTGATGACCTTAAACGATTCCAGAATAAAGTAATACAGTTTATTTGGGGTGATAAGAGACCCAGGGTGAATAGGAGCACTCTATACACGTTGAAGCGGAGAGGAGGACTTGGTCTTCCAGACTTACTAAAATATTTTTATGCTGCCCAGATAGCACAACTTACAAGGTTTCACTCCCAACAGGCACAGGCCATTTGGATGGCTATGGAATCTTATTCCTGCCGTCCCAAACTTATTTCTTATATTTTATGGCTCCCTATCAAGGAGCGACCTCCTATACTTTGCCCTACTTTATCCATGTCACTGGAACTATGGGACAGACTCTCCAGATCTCACAAATTCAAATCTCCTCATTCTCCATTGACACCTCTGCTTCAAAATAAAGCATTCACCCCGGGTCTCACCCCACTAGCGTTCGAATGGTGGACTAATAAGGGTTTTAAGCGTATTGCTGACTTGTGTGATCATAGAAGTATGCTGACCGAACGGACTATGGCTGACAGGCATCAAATGCCTCCAGCGGAGGGTTATAGGTTCGCCCAAATCTCACATTATGTACAAACCCTGGCTCGCAAGAGCGACCTAGCAACCCAAACTCCCATGGAACATCTATGCAAAAATTATGATAAAATTAAAGGACATTTATCTGCTATATATTCGATATTGCTGAGTGCATCGACAAAGCTGAATTATATGGTCCAATGGGAGACCGACTTGCAGGAAACCCTGGATCTGGACGAATGGCATAGGATAGCCGAGACAGCATCTCGTTCGCTCGTCAATACTTCGATAATTGAGGCCAATTATAAGGTTCTGCTGAGGTGGTATATGGTGCCGGTCAGACTGGCAACTTTTGTTTCAGGAGCTACCCCGTTGTTCTTTAGAGGATGTGGCCAGGTGGGCACCACCTATCATATTTGGTGGACATGCCCAAAGGTCCGGAGGTTTTGGATCAGGGTGTATAATTTAGTTTACTCCCTTACCCAACTAAACCTAACTAAATCAGCTAAGCAAGCACTACTGGGGGGAGGAGATGTGGAAGCCTCCAAGTCCTGCAAGAGGCTCTTGACATTTATATTTATCTCAGCCAAAATCACCATTGCTAGGAACTGGAAATCGGCAGCTCTACCATTCGATCAGCTTAAAGGCAAGTTGTCTTGGTTGATGCTAAACGAACGCTTGACCGCTCTGGCCCAAGATAAAATGAAACTGTTTCATAAAGTGTGGGACCCATGGCTTTGTTACCTAACTAATGACCCGGGGATGTTTACAGCATAGCCTAAGGGGTTAGGTTGGGATGTCTGGGTGCTGAATCGGGGCTCCTCCCCCCCCCTCCCTCCCCCCATTCCCCCTCCTCAACTGTCCTTTCCTTACTCTGTTTCCTCCCTTCTATTCTCTGTCACTGTCCTCTTTCCTCTCTTTTGAAATTTATTTATTGTTTATTTTTGGAGTCAGATCCAGACCTTAGAGGTTTGTGCTGCTCCCTGTTTTCTCAGCTCCTACGGGACCATTGTCAGTATGATCGGACCTCTGGGCTGCCCACACAGCCGGCTGAGTTGCGCCCCCCCCCGATAGATGGATGGGGGGGCGGCTCATCTGGGTGGACGGTTCAGATATGATCTGCGATGCTAATAGGGGTTAACGGCTCTACGGAGCTTCGGACTTATGTGAGCTATTAAGTAGTGATAATCGTTATTTCTACTTATTTATTTAAATTTTTTTTTTTTTTTTTTTGTTTACTACTCCAAGGACCCCTACACTTAGTGATCTTCATTGTGTTACCCCAAATGTTGATTGTGACTGTACAATGTTATGTTGCGACTTTTATACATTTTGTATGACAAAACTTGAATAAAAATATTGAAACACAAATCGGTCTTTTTTAGACAGAGGCAGGGAGAATAACCCAACAAGGAACACGGACGAAAACAGAGGCGTGAGAAGAAGTCCAGAAAGAATAGAGGGTGCAGATCAGGAAAGAGATAACCAAAGAAAAAGAGAGTAAGGCCTGGTTCACACTGGGGCGACAAACGCCCCGACATTGGGAGCTCATGTCGCATGACGTGTGAAAATCAATGTTTCCCTATGGGAGCCGTCTTAACTGGTCCGACACATGTGGGTCCGACTTTGAAAATGCTCCCTGTACTACTTTGGTCCTACTTTGATCCGACTTCAGCCCATTGACTATCATTGAAGTCGGATCAAAGGCGGACCGCAGTCTTGCATGATCCGACTTTGGCATGCGACTTGTGCTCTGCTGATCTTGAGGGGGAACTCCAGGCCAAATTTTAAATAAAAAACCGGCATGGGTTCCCCCTCCAGGAGCATACCAGGCCCTTAGGTCTGGTCTGGATTTGAAGGGGCGCCCCTACGCCGAAAAAACGGCGTGGGGGTCCCCCCAACAATCCAAACCAGACCCTTATCCGAGCACACAACCTGGCAGGCCGCAGGGGAAGAGGGGGGGACGAGAGAGCGGCCCCCCTCCCTCCTGAACCATACCAGGCCGCATGCCCTCAACATGGGGGGTTTGGTGCTCTGGGGCAGGGGGGCGACCTGCGGCCCCCCCACCCCAGAGCACCCTGCCCCCATGTTGATGAGGACAAGGGCCTCTTCCCGACAACCCTGGCCGTTGGTTGTCGGGGTCTGCGGGCGGGGGGCTTATCGGAATCCGGGAGCCCCCTTCAATAAGGGGGCCCCCGGATCCCGGCCCCCCCACCCTATGTGAATGAGTATGGGGTACATCGTACCCCTACCCATTCACCTGGTGGAAAAAAATTGCAATAAAAAAACCACACAGCTTTTTAAAGTATTTTATTGCACAGCTCCGGGGGTCTTCTTCCGACTTCGGGGGTCTCCGGTGTCGTCGCCGCGCTCTCCGGTTCTTTCTTCTGCCGGGCCTCCGCTAACTTCTTTTTAGCTCTTTTGCTAGGGGGCCCGGTCTTCTCTGTCGCCTTCTTCTTCTCCCGCTCTCCGGTTCTTCTCCCGCTCTCCGGTTCTTTCTTCCGCCGGGCCTCCGCTAACTTCTTTTTAGCTCTTTTGCTAACGGAGGCCCGGTCTTCTCCGTCGTCTCGTCCGGCTCTCCGTTGTCCTTCTGCCGGCCCCTCCACTAACTTCTTTAGCTCTTTTGCTAGTGGAGGGGCCTGTCTTCCCGTCGTCGCCGTCGGCGTCTTCTTCCCTCTTCTCCTTCTCGATGTTGACGCGTCGCTTCCTCCCGCTGTAATACTGGCTCTCCGCTCCGCTCCGCATTAATATAGGCTTCTCATGACGTCACAGTCACATGTTACGGGGCACATGGCCCCGGAGCATGTGACTGTGACGTCATGGGAACATGTGACTGTGACGTCATGAGAAGCCTATATTAATGCGGAGCGGAGAGCCAGTATTACAGCGGGAGGAAGCGACGCGTCAACATCGAGAAGGAGAAGAGGGAAGAAGACGCCGACGGCGACGACGGGAAGACCGGCCCCTCCACTAGCAAAAGAGCTAAAGAAGTTAGTGGAGGGGCCGGCAGAAGGACAACGGAGAGCCGGACGAGACGACGGAGAAGACCGGGCCTCCGTTAGCAAAAGAGCTAAAAAGAAGTTAGCGGAGGCCCGGCAGAAGAAAAGAACCGGAGAGCTCGGCGACGACACCGGAGACCCCCGAAGTCGGAAGAAGACCCCCGGAGCTGTGCAATAAAATGCTTTAAAAAGCTGTGTGGTTTTTTTATTTCAATTTTTTTTCACCAGGTGAATGGGTAGGGGTACGATGTACCCTATACTCATTCACATAGGGTGGGGGGGCCGGGGGCCCCCTTATTGAAGGGGGCTCCCGGATTCCGATAAGCCCCCCGCCAGCAGACCCCGACAACCAACGGCCAGGGTTGTCGGGAAGAGGCCCTTGTCCTCATCAACATGGGGGCAGGGTGCTCTGGGGTGGGGGGGCCACAGGTCGCCCCCCTGCCCCAGAGCACCAAACCCCCCATGTTGAGGGCATGCGGCCTGGTACGGTTCAGGAGGGAGGGGGGGCCGCTCTCTCGTCCCCCCCCCCTCTTCCCCTGCGGCCTGCCAGGTTGTGTGCTCGGATAAGGGTCTGGTTTGGATTTTGGGGGGGACCCCCACGCCGTTTTTTCGGTGTAGGGGCGCCCGTTCAAATCCAGACCAGACCCAAGGGCCTGGTATGCTCCTGGAGGGGGAACCCATGCCAGTTTTTTATTTAAAATTTGGCCTGGAGTTCCCCCTCAAGATTCATACCAAACACACTGCCTGCTATTGGCGGGGATCCAAGTCGGATCCCCGTTCATTGAAAGTCGGACATATGTCGGCTTCATGTCGCAGGGCAAAGTCGGATCCAAAGTAGGACAGATGTCGTGTCGCACTAGTGTGAACCCAGCCTAAAGGGAGAGGACATTTTTAATTAACCACTTACACATGAGGAAATTAGAGTACTTGATAGAGGATTAAAATATGCCCCCACGAGGAACCTAGACAAACCTATATACCTATATAGGTATCCAGAAATATATCCTAAAGTCAAATTGTCTAATAATTTCATATTTAAATTCTATGCATTTTGCTATATATCAATACTTTTTACATTTCATTTCATTTCATTTAAACCGGGCTTGCGGCATCCTCATGGCGCTGCATTGCCGACGGAGTAATTACCACCGCCAGCTCACATGGGGGGGTTGCTTTGTTTGGCGCTTCTCGCGGGGTGGCTTGGCTGCCTGGTCGATGGCGCCTCCCTCCCCCCTATGTGTGCCAGCGTGACGTCTGGGGCTGGGCTGTGGCGGCGCTCTCTATATGAGCCTTCCCCCCTGCTGGGTCTCACACATAGGACTAGACATTAGGGATGAGCTTCGAGTTCGACTCGAACATCGGCTGTTTGCTCGTTCGCCGAATTTCGAACATTATGGGCCGTTCGTGCCAAATTCGAGTGGCGCGTCACGGCCCATAATTCACTGTGTCATCACAGTGCATTGCTGGCTGATGATTGGCCAAGCATGCACTATGACACTATGCACTATGACACGCATGCTTTGGCCAATCACAGCGCCGTCAGCACAGAGAGCCATAATTGGCCAAAGGAAGGGTGCCTTTGGCCAATCATGGCTCAGGGGAGTAGGTACACGCCCCACACTATATAAGGCCGCCTGCGAGTCGGCCTTGTGTAGTGTGTTGCAGGGTTGTGATAGAGATAGTCAGAGTGTCATTTAATTTCAGTTAGATAGAGCAGGCAGGCGATTCAGGCAGCTGCAGTCAGTGTATTTAGTATATATATGCATTCCAGGAGGTGTGTGTGTGTGTATATATATATATATATATATATATATATATATATGCACACACACACACACACACACACACACTGTATTCAGTTTAGCTAGATCCCACTTCAGAGTGTTCCTGTTATTCTCGCTGCAGTATATTAAGTCAGTGTACTGTATACTGGGCAGGCACAGTGTGCAGGTAAAGCTGACTGCAGACCATCCCTGTTCTCTTCCAAATAATATAGGCAGGCAGTTGATTGAGCTAAGCTGCAGTATATTAAGTCAGTGTACTGTATACTGGGCACAGTGTGCAGTTAAATCTGACTGCAGACCATCCCTGTTCTCTTCCTAATAATACAGACAGGCAGTTGATTGAGCTAAGCTGCAGTATATTAAGTCAGTGTACTGTATACTGGGTAAGCACAGTGTGCAGGTAAAGCTGACTGCAGACCATGCCTGTTCTCGTCCTAATACAGACAGGCAGTCAATTGAGCTAACCTGCAGTATATTAAGTCAGTGTACTGTATACTGGGCACAGTGTGCACGTAAAGCTGACTGCAGACAATTCCTTGTGTATCTATTCCAATACATCAAATACAGTATGTCTGGAAGGCCAACAAGGAGAGGCAGACACACACAGGCCAATAAAAGAAGGCAAGCAGGCTCTGTGTCTAGAGACAACAGTGCTTGTCGTGGACACTGTGCATCCTCATCAGCACGTGGCCGTGGGGCACGCTTGTCCTTTTTTTCGGCAGCTGGTCGTGTTGAGCCGCAACATGCAGAAGAGTTGGTAGAGTGGATGACCAAGCCCTCCTCATCCTCTCTCACCCAGGCTCAGGGTACTTTGTCTGCCAAAGCGGCCTCTTCTATCAGCTCAATGTCATCAGTCACTCCTTCCCTAGCCCCACCAAGTACTGAGGAGTCCCCCAAACTGTTTGACCACAGTGTTGGGTACATGCTGCAGGAGGATGCGCAGCGCTTTGAAGGCTCCGATGATGGTACCCAGCTTGAGGAAGGCAGTAACGTGAGCCCAGAGAGAGGGGGGACCCAAGAAGGACAGCAAACTGGCAGTCATGTTCCCCCAGCTGCAGCATACTGCCAGGTTTGCTCCAGTGACGAGGAGGGAGGGGATGATGAGGTCACTGGCTCTATGTGGGTGCCTGATAGGAGAGGGGAGGAGGAGGAGGAGGCACATCTCCAACGAGGCAGGATGCCCTCCAGGGGCCAGCTTAAGGGCAGCCAAACGACTGCATCACACCGCAGAGCTCAGCATGTGCATGGCACTACTGTCTCTGCGCGTTATTCCAAAAGTTCTTTGGTGTGGGCCTTTTTTGAGATGTGTACAGCAGATCGCACCGTTGCTATTTGCAACACATGTCTGAAGCGTATCTCCCAAAACATCAGCCGCTTGGGCACCACATGCTTGACCAGACATATGTTGACCTGCCATGCAGTCCATTGGCAAGCGTACATAAAAGACCCACACCAAAGAACAAAGCGGACCTCTCCTTGCTCCTCATCAGCTGGGATCTCCAACCCCACTATACCTTAAGTCCTCTCAGAAACTGGCACTGAGAGGAATGAAGGTGTAAAATTAGGTGTGTCACTGCCAAGTACTTGCGGGCAATCTGCTATCGTTACACCAATGTCTGATTGTACCAGACAAATTTCCCTGCCCCAGTTGCTGCACCGGCGAAAGAAATTCGCTTCCAGCCATCCACATTCCCAGCAGTTGAATGCTAGCTTGGCTAAATTGCTAGCACTTCAACTGCTGCCTTTTCAGTTGGTAGACTCTGCCCCTTTCCGTGAGTTTGTGGAATGTGCGGTACCTCAGTGGCAGGTTCCCAAACGCCAGTTTTTCTCACGGAAGGCGATTCGGTCTCTCTACCAGCATGTGGAAGGCAATGAATTGGCCTCGCTGGACAGGGCGGTCAGCGGTAAGGTACATATTAACGCTGACTCATGATCCAGCAGGCATGGACAGGGACGTTGCCTATCTTTCACGGCGCACTGGGTGACTCTGCTGCCAGCTGGGAAGGATTCAGAACAGGGTGCAATAGTGTTGGAGGTTGTTCCGCCACCACGTCTCCAAAATGCTACTAGTGGTGATTCTGACACACCTCTCTCCTTCACCCCCTCCACTTCTTCTTCCTCCATGGCCTCTTCCTCTGCTGATTTGTCCTCAGAACCAGCGGTGCTCCGTAGGCGTTCAAGGGGCTACGCAAGTACGCAGGCAGGCCATGCGGTGCTTGAGCTGGTGTGCTTGGGGAACAGGAGCCACACTGGGGCAGAGATTCTGTCAGCTCTGCAGGGGCAGGCTCAAAGGTGGTTGATGCCATGCCAGCTTAAGCCAGGAATGGTGGTTTGCGACAATGGCACCAACCTCCTCTCCGCCCTCCGACAGGGACAGCTGACCCATGTGCCCTGTTTGGCTCACGTCCTTAACTTGGTGGTGCAGCGGTTCCTGGGCAGGTACCCAGGCTTACAGGATGTCCTGAGGCAGGCCAGGAAAGTCTTGTGCATTTCCGCCGGACATATAATGCCAGTACTCGGCTGGCTGACCTCCAAAAGGAATTTAACCTGCCCAAGAACCGCCTAATCTGTGACATGCCCACCAGGTGGAACTCAACGTTGGCCATGCTGCAGCAGCTGCACATGCAGCAGAGGGCCATCAATGAGTACCTGTGCGACTATGGCACAAGGACAGGGTCAGGGGAGCTTGGTTTTTTTTGCCACGCCAGTGGGTCATGATCAGGGATGCATGCACTGTCCTGTCACCATTTGAAGAGGCCACGAGGATGGTGAGCAGTGACAGTGCATGCATCAGTGATACTGTCCCTCTTGTCCACCTGTTGGAGCACACGATGCATGGAATAATGGACAGGGCACTTGAGGCAGAACAGAGGGAGGAAGAGGAGGACTTCCTTACCTCTCAAGGCCCCCTTTATCCAGACAGGGTTCCTGCGGGCCCGCCGATCACACAGGATGAGGAGGAGGATTGTGTAAGCATGGAGGTGGAGCCTAGCACTCAGCATCAGCAGCAGTCTTCAAGGGATCATTTACAGTCCCCAGAAACCCATGGACTTGTACGTGGCTGGGAGGAGGTGGCTGCGGATCATGTCGTCCTTAGTGACCCAGAGGACTCCGGATCGAATGCAAACCTACACTGCATGGCCTCCCTGATCCTGCAAATCCTGCATAAGAATCCTCGTATTCGTGGTATCAAGGAGAGGGATCATTACTGGCTGGCAACCCTCCTTGATCCATGTTACAAGAGTAAGGTTGCGGACCTTATCCAGCCATTGCAGAGGGTGCAGAGGATGAAACATCTTCGGGAGGCCTTGCAGAAAGGTTTGTACAACGCATTTCCAGAGCCTGGGAGGTTACAAATTCCTGGTCCTGGACAACGTGTTGCTGAGGCTTCACAGAAGGAGCGGTGGAGAAGGTGGCCGTTCAGACAATTTTTTAGTCCGCAGCCCCAAGGTATGATCGGTTCCAGCAACCATCGCCAGCGTCTGATTCACATGGTGCAGGAATACCTAGGGGCAAGATCAGACTTGGACACCTTTCCCACCGAAAATCCTCTGGGTTACTGGGTCTCGAGGATGGATCACTGGCCAGAGTTTGCACAGTATGCAATTGAGCTACTGGCCTGTCCTGCATCCAGCGTTCTTTCAGAACGCACATTCAGTGCTGCTGGAGGCTTTGTAACCGATCACAGGTTGCGCCTGTCCGACTCGGTCGATCGGCTGACCTTCATAAAAATGGATCACCAGCTACCAAGCACCTGATGCTGATGTAACCGAATAATATTTTTTTGAATGTGAGATCCCTTAAAGACTGCCTATGCTGATGCTGAGTGACTATCCTGTTATGCTGAGTGACTATCCTCTTCCTCCTCAATGTTCATGTTGATAGCTTGTAAGAACATTTTTGGTTCTGGGAACCTCCACCAGTGGCTAAGTCCCAGGGCTCATTCCTGCGCTCCAACTATATTATCTGTGAGGGGTTGCAGTGTTGTGGCACCAGTGCCTAAGGCCCAATTTTTCTGCCCCTGTTCAACAGGGGCATGTAATTACAATTCTTGATCTAATATTTCACAGCAGGGCCCGTTCCTGCGCCCACCAAGAGTAACTGTGAGGGCTTACAGTGTTGTGCCAACACCATCACACCATCCACCACCAAAGGCCCAATATTTCTGACCATGTAATTACAATTCTTGATCTAATATTTCACAGCAGGGCCCATTCCTGTGCCCACCAAGAGTAACTGTGAGGGCTTACAGTGTTGTAACAAGACCAACACCTAAGGCCCAAATTTCTGATGAGTATATAGGGCAGGCCCCTACTTTCAAACATCCGACTTTCAACCGACTCCTACTTAAAAACGTAGGGAGACAACAGGAAGTGAGAGGAAATCTACCCCTAGGAAGGGAAATTCTCTCCTGTAAGAGTTAATATGGGAAAAAGGTGTCTCCTCTCCACTGATGCATTATCACCAAGCCTTGTTTTCCTAAAAACCCCACATTTTCAAAATCCAATTGTCATTGGGACAGAAAGTGAGGTGAAATCTTCTGCACAGATGCACAGACAGCAAAACAAATGTTACAGGGGTGATAACCCTTCCCTATGTTTTCCAAAAACCTTAAAAATAGATTTTTTGGCTGGAGCTACACTTTAAAAAATGTACCAGTTCAAAATTACAAACAGATTCTACTTAAGAACAAACCTACAGTCCCTGTCTTGTTTGCACTGCCTGTATACTGCTGTTCAGAGTATATAGGGCCTGGGGGCCCCACGCCTTTCCTTTTTTTAATTTGGGTGCGGGCTTCCCCTTAATATCCATACAAAACCCAAAGGAACTGGTAATGGGCTGGGGAGGGAGTACCCATACCATTTTTCTAAATGATTTTCATCCATATTGCCGGGACCAGACATTACATTAAAGTGGTGTTCCGGCTGAAATTACACTTTTTAAATAAAAATACCCCTAGAATACACAAGCTTAATGTATTCTAGTAAAGTTAGTCTGTAAACTAAGGTCCCTTTTGTTATTACAGCATTTAGATAGTTTATAAACTAGAAATAGAATGTGGCCATCTTAAGTGTGGGCATCTGAAGCCAGACTGTAGGTCTTCCTGGATTTCAGGCTTGCAAATCTCGCACAAGCAGTGTAATAGGTTTCAGTTTCATGTTTCCTTTTCTCTCCAGTGTCAGAGCAAGTTGCCGCCCCCTATTTATGTAAACATCTCCTCCCCTCCTCCCTCCAGTATGTACAAGCAATATTATTCTAGAAATACAGAAATCTGCTGCTAAAGGTAAGAGCTATAAAAATATCCTAATTGTAAACTAAATCATTTGTTTCTGTGCAGATATATCTACATAATAAGCTTCTTGCCCCCTTTTTCTCTCTTAATTGATTTTCTTTTTTGCCTCCCCAGATGGCCCTCTGCCTCTCTGCTAGCATCCTCCTTTTGTTTGTTTTTTGCCAATATTCCCCCCTCTATGATACACCGCATGACCCCTTGTTCTAAGGTGCTCTACCTGAGGTTGGCTTATCAATTAAAAGCCCATTTTTTAGGCTTTTCCATCACTAATTTACAGTTAATGATTTAATTAACTTTGATATTCCTCATCCATTTTCATTTATTATATATATATATATTTTTTCTTTTTTCTCCTTTTTTTTCTTTATTGTTGTTGATATACGAGCCTTTGTATTATGACATAGCTTTTCCAGTCATTTAAAAATTCTGTGTATATTTTTGTTTTCACTTGTATTGTAACTGTGTTTAAACATTATGGGTTCATATTCCCCCTTTTTTCCGTTTCAGTATTTGTTCGACAAACTCCTGAAGAAGCCAAACTGTATGGCGAAACATGTAGAGATAATTTGTCTTTATGCTTATCTGAAACTGTATTCCATATGATGGTTTTTATATTTTATATTTTCCTACTCTCTGTAATTAAAATTTATATTTTTTGATAATTAACTGTGTGGTTCATGCACCTTAAAAGTCCCATTATTTCCAAACTCTCTTGTTGTTCTTACATTAAGGGATGTGGTGCCTATGAAACATAGGTGACAGGTATTTTTTCAAAATTTAGCTTTTTATAGTGTCAGGGCACCCGCCGTATATATAACCCAAAAAAAGGTTTAACCCCCTGATCGCCCGATGGGTGATATCAATTAGGTTTTAGCGTCAGAGAGTGTCTGCTTCGCCCCAGGCAGCGTCAGGTTAGTGCCAGTAGCGCTAACACCCACGCGTGAAGCATACACCTCCCTTAGTGGTATATAGTATCTGAATAGATCAATATCTGATCTGATCAGATCTATACTAGCGTCCCCAGCAGTTTAGGGTTCCCAAAAACGCAGTGTTAGCGGGATCAGCCCAGATACCTGCTAGCACCTGCGTTTTGCCCCTCTGTCCAGCCCAGGCCACCCAAGTGCAGTATCGATCGATCACTGTCACTTACAAAACACAACACATATAACTGCAGCGTTCGCAGAGACAGGCCTGATCCCTGCGACTCCAGTGCTGTAGGAGGTGATTTCACCACCTCAGTTAAAAAAAAGAGCATATATGCCGAAGCATTGGGGCAGCAGGGGCGGAGGAGCGATTTTGCTCCTAATGCCGCGTACATACGGTCGAAATTCTGACGGAGGCTTGCCCGTGGAAAAGTCTGACCGTGTGTACGCGGCCTAACTTTTGCGGGAGGATGCCCCCATGCTTCGGCATATATAAATGGTGCATGTATGCCCATCATTAGAAGTGGGTGAACGAAGGGAGGTATTCTAATGGTGGGCATACCCACCGATAAATCTCTTTTTTTCGTTCAGCCAACAGGCTGCATGAAAAAAAAGATGACAATACATGTTCAACAAGGACCAGCAACGTACTGGTATGTTGCTGGACTTTGAATGGGTATACCAGAATGATGCCTGCGGGTTTAGGAATCATCTTGGTAACATTCTTTTCAGCCAGCGGCCGGCTTTCATGTAAAGGCAATCCTAGCAACTAATTGGCCTCTGGACTGCTTTTACAAGCAGTGGGAGGGAATGTCCACCCCGGATATAAAAAGCGCCATTGGGAAATTGGGAAAGCATTTTATCACACTGATCTTGGTGTGGTCAGATGCTTTGAGGTCAGAGGAAAGATCTAGGGTCTAATAGACCCCAGTTTTTTTTTATTAAAAGAGTACCTGTCACTACCTATTGCTATCATAGGGGATATTTACATTCCCTGAGATAACAATAAAAATTATAAAAAAAAAAAAATGGAAGGAACAGTTTAAAAAAAAAAAAAAAAAAAAGCACCCCTGTCCCGCCATGCTCTTGCGCAAAGGCGAACGCAAGCGTCAGTCTGGCGTCATATGTAAACAGCAATTGCACCATGCATGTGAGGTATCACCGTGAAAGTCAGATCGAGGGCAGTCATTTTAGCAGTAGACCTCCTCTGTAAATCGAATGTGGTAACCTGTAAAGGCTTTTAAAGGCTTTTAAAAATGTATGTAGTTTGTCGCCACTGCGCGTTTGTCCAAAATTTTAAAGCATGTCGTGTTTGGTATCCATGTACTCGGCCTAAGATCATCTTTTTTATTTCATAAAACATTTGGGCAATATAGTGTGTTTTAGTGCATTAAAATAAAAAAAAAGTGTATTTTTTTACCCAAAAAAATGTGTTTAAAAAAATCGCTGCGCAAAAACTGTGTGGAAAAAAAAATGCAACACCCACCATTTTAATTTGTAGGGCCTTTGCTTTATAAAAATATATAATGTTTGGGGTTCAACGTAATTTTCCTGTAAAAAAAAATAAAATGTTTTCATGTAAACAAAAAGTGTCAGAAAGGGCTTTGTCTTCAAGTGGTTAGAAGAGTGGATGATGTGTGACATAAGCTTCCTAATGTTGTGCATAAAATGCCAGGACAGTTCAAAACCCCCCCAAATGACCCCATTTTAGAAAGTGGACACCCCAAGCTATTTGCTGAGAGGCATGTCTAATCCATGGAATATTTTATATGTTGAAACAAGTTGCAAAAAAAATATTTTTTTATTTTTTTTTGCACAAAGTTGTCACTAAATGATATATTGCTCAAACATGCCATGGGCATATGTGGAATTACACCCCAAAATACATTCTGTTGCTTCTCCTGAGTATGGGATACCACATGTGTGGGACTTTTTGGAAGCCTAACCGTGTACGGAACCCCAAAAACCAAGCACCGCCTTCAGGCTTTCTAATGCCGCGTACACACGATCATTTTTCACGTCGTGAAAAATTAAATTTTTTTTTCAACAAGAAAAACGACTGTGTGTGGTCTTTTTGTCATTTTTCCCGACGTGAAAAACGGCATTAAAAACGACAAGAAAAATTAGAACATGCTCTAATTTTTCTCGTCGTTTTTCCCGTCATTTTTTTCCGCGGCAGTTTTCCCATAGGGAAACACTGCCACGGAGCCTACACACGGTCGTTTTTCTCTACAAGAGAAAAAATTACGGGAAAAACTACCGTGTGTGGGGGAACAAGCCGTTCCCTCGTTTTTCATGTCATGATTCACGGCGGTTTTTTAACCGCCGTGAATCACGATCGTGTGTATGCGGCATTAGGGTGTACATTTTTGATTTCACTCCTCACTGCCTATCACAGTTTTGGAGGCCATGGAATGCCCAGATGGCACAAAACCCCCCCAAATGACCCCACTTTGGAAAGTAGACACCCCAAGCTATTTGCTGAGAGGTATGGTGAGTATTTTGCAGATCTCGCTTTTTCTCACAAAGTTTTGAAAATTGAAAAAAAAAATTTTTTTTGCTTACTTCATTTTCAAAAACAAATGAGAGCTGTAAAATACTCACCATGCCTCTCAGCAAATAGCTTGGGGTGTCTACTTTCCAAAATGGGGTCATTTGGGAAGGTTTTGTGCTATTTTGGCATTTTATGGCCTTCGAAACTGTGATAGGTAGTGAGGAGTGAAATCAAAAATTTGCGCCCTTAGAAATCCTGAAGGCGGTGCTTGGTTTTCGGGGTCCCGTACGCGGCTAGGCTCCCAAAAAGTCCCACACATGTGGTATCCCCGTACTCAGGAGAAGCAGCAAAATTTATTTTGGGGTGCAATTCCACATATAACCATATATCAATATTTCCAAAATGGGATCATTTGGGGGGTTTTGTACTGCCCTGCCATTTTAGCACCTCAAGAAATGAGATAGGCAATCATAAATTAAAAGCTGTGTAAATTCCAGAAAATGTACCCTAGTTTGTAGACGCTATAACTTTTGCGCAAACCAATAAATATACTCTTATTGACATTTTTTTTTTACTAAAGACATGTGGCTGAATACATTTTGGCCTAAATGTATGAATAAAATTGCGTTTATTCGGTTTTTCTTATAACAAAAAGTAGAAAATAACATTTTTTTTCAAAATTTTCAGTCTTTTTCCGTTTATATCGCAAAAAAAGAAATCGCAGAGGCAATCAAATACCATTAAAATAAAGCTCTATTTGTGGGAAAAGGACGCAAATTTCGTTTGGGCACAACATTGCATGTCCGCACAATTTCCAGTTAAAGCAGTGCAGTGCCAAATTGTAAAATCACCTCTGGTCTTTATGCTGCGTATTGTGGTTAAAGCAATCTACTGAGCTGGCCAGAACCACCTCTGGAGGGAGTCTGTTCCACATTTTCACAGCTTTTACTGTGAAGAAACCTTTCCGTATTTGGAGATTAAATATTTTTTCCTCTAGACGTAAAGAGTGCCCCCTTGTCTTTTGTGTTGACCGTAAAGTGAATAAGTCAACACCAAGTTCACTATATGGACCCCTTATATATTTGTACATGTTGATCATATCCCCCCTTATTCTCTTCTCAAGAGTGAATAAATTCAGTTCCTCTAATCTTTCCTCATAGCTGAGCTCCTCAATGCCTCTTATCAGTTTGGTTGCCCTTCTCTGCACTTTCTCCAGTTCGCCAATATCCTTTTTGAGAACTGGTGCTCAAAACGGAACTGCATATTCCAGATGAGGTCTTACTAAGGATTTGAACAGGGGCAAAATGATATATCTCTCTAATGATATCTCTCTCCCAGCACAGCACATGTCCCACTAAACATGTCCCCCAGCACAACACATGTCCCACTAAACATGTCCCCCAGCACAGCACATGTCCCCCAGCACAGCACATGTCCCACTAAACATGTCCCCCAGCACAGCACATGTCCCCCATCACAGCACATGTCCCACTAAACATGTCCCCCAGCACAGCACATGTCCCACTAAACATGTCCCCTATCACAGCACATGTCCCCCAGCACAGCACATGTCCCACTAAACATGTCCCCCAGCACAGCCCATGTCCCCCAGCACAGCCCATGTCCCTCCAGCACAGCCCATGTCCCTCCAGCACAGCCCATGTCCCTCCAGCACAGCACATGTCCCTCCAGCACAGCACATCTCAGCACATGTCCCCCCCATCACAGCACATGTCCTCCCCCATCACAGCACATGTCCTCCCCCATCACAGCACATGTCCTCCCCCATCACAGCACATGTCCCCCCCATCACAGAACATGTCGCCCCCATCACAGCACATGTCCCCCCCATCACAGCACATCATAGCACATGTCCCCCCATCACAGCACAGCACATGTCCCCCCCATCACAGCACATGTCCCACCGCACATTGCCACTGCGCCCATCACACTGCTCCACCACACTTACCGCTATCAAATAGATGATCCTCCACCGACAATGTTAATCCTCTGGACGCTGGGTGAACACTGGCAAAAAAAGCCAGGTTTCCCTTAGTAAAAATAGCGACGGGCATCGCTGTGCATCGTGTCATTTCCTGTTTTGAAATAACGCGATGCTACGGCCCAAGGTCTTCTGGGATTGATGACAAACATCTCCCAGGAGGCAAAGCGGTCACTGGATGACGCGCTAAGGTTGCTTCGGCCGCGGCCGGAAAGACAAACAGATAAAGAAATAAATGTGAGTTTTTGAACTAAAAATTTTTAAGATGCCAAATCGATTTAAGGGGACAGTTGTACAGAGAATGCAGCAAAGTTGACAAAGAGGGTGGAACTCCACAAACAGTTTTAAATTACTTTTATTCCTTTAGAAGTGTAATTTTGTGCAGGGACAGTTCTAAACACGGGAAACACGCGCCACTTTACAGGCATACTATAGACACCCCCCAGGCATTTAAAGGAATATTTCACTTTTTTTACTTTAAGCATCATTAAAATCACTGCTCCTGAAAAAAACGGTTGTTTTTAAAACTTTTTTTTGCATTGATACATGTACCCTGGGGCAGGACCCGGGTCCCTTTTTAGGACAATAACTTGCATATTAGCCTTTAAAATTCACACTTTTGATTTCTCCCGTTCGAGTCCCATAGACTTTAACAGGGTTCGAAAGTTTGCGCTAACTTTCGGTCCGTTCGCATGTTCTGGGTGCGAACCGAACAGGGGAGGGTGTTCGGCTCCTCCCTACTAGACATATCACTCCTCACTGTGGAACACTATGCACCATGGCATAATTGCCCTCATTTACTCTGCAACAGGTATTTTCTTTCTCACCATCTGGTCTTTTTTATCTTTTGTTTCTCCTTTGCCTCCTCTCTATTGTTCCCCTTTCCGCTTCTTCCTTCCCCCCCCCCCCCTTCTCCCTGCACTTTGTTTTTTCACTCTGCACAACTTCCAACACATTTTTTACACTACTTTATTTACATATTTTTTATAGTGTTTTGTTTCCCTTTTTTTCACAGAGGTCCCCCAATTTGGGGTCACCCTACTCAGTTCACCTTAGTTTTGATTCATACATTCCTACCCTCTTGGGGTGCTGTTTGTGTTGGCCGTTGTCACCATGCTATGCCCCCTCAGCTTCCGGATTTGACATCCTTTTTGCCGGTCTGCGATTCTCATGGCCGCACCACCACTACGCAGATGCTTTTGTAAGTCAGTGGGCTAGATATATATATTGGGGGTGTCTCCTATTCTATATTAGCCCACATGTTCTACTATCCCACTAGATCATTGAAACATGTTTGTCTCTCTTATCCATAGATGATCACTACGGTTTTTCTCCTGATGAGTGGCCAAAAAGGGCCAAAACGCGTAGAGCTAATAACTACTGATAAGTGTACATATTCATCAACTTTTTATGGACGTTCCTTTAATATATTTTCAACCCCCTTTTTTTTCATCTCAATCAACTGCAATGTATGTTAAATGTGCATCATTTACTCCATGTACTTGTAAATATATAAAATGTCCTTGTTGGAATGTTAATTATTGTGCAATATTTGGTTCGAATGAAATGTAAAAAGTATTGATATATAGCAAAATGCGTAGAATTTAAAATATGAAATTATATGACAATTTGAACCAATTAAAAGCTATTTTCAAACTAATTTATCTATTTGCGTCCGTGTGCCTCATACAAAGTCCCGCCTCCTGTTATCCTTTTTAAATACTGAACCGGGATGGAGGAGGGGATCCGAACGGCCCCTGAACCTCATTTAAAGTCCCAAAAAAACCAATTTTTTTATTTTTTATTTCTTTGGTCATTAAAAAATATATAGTGGGCCATCCGATCAAACTTGCACGACCAATGAAAAATTAGGAAATTTTACATAGTTCACTGAGAAACAAATCAATTTTTAATCCTGCTATTAAAGATAACAAACATATTGAGGTTTTTAAAAAAAGTCGTCCTGGGAGATCTGAAAGAATTGAAGATACAGAAGAAAGAAAAACCCAAGCATATAAAAAGTGTCATTCGGAAACTTACAAAGAGAAAAGACCTGGTCATCCGACCAGCGGATAAAGTTGGAGGAATCGTGATCCTATCTAAGGAACAATATGGAGAGAGTATGAATAGTCTATTGGATGACACAAATACATACAACAATCTACCAAGCAATTCCATGTTCAAATGCAGGAAAGCATTGGAACAAATAGTTCATTTGGGGCTAAAAAAGAATACGGTATATTGAATAAAAAAAAAGCTAGATATCTAATGCCTGATTCCTGTCGCACACCAATTATATATTCACTGCCGAAAATACATAAGGACAAAACGAATCTACCACCAAGACCAATTGTAAATGGGATAGATTCCCTGATAACTACCTGCAACCGGCAGTACAAAACACTAGGGCGTATCTGAGAGATACTAAACATATGTTGCAAACTATAGAAGACATTACTAAAGAAGAAGGTCCTTGGATAATGGCTACAGCTGATATATTGTCATTATACACTATAATATTCCATCACCAAGCTTGGGATTCCGTTAAGTGGGGCCTAAGGGCACATACTACTTTACCATGTGTCCAAAGGAAGTACCTAATAAAATGTTTGGATTTCTGCCTAAAAAACTATTATTTCTGGTATAACCGAAATTACTATCACCAACGAACAGGAGTAGCAATGGGAGAAAAATTTGCCCCCCAGTGTGGCAGGCTTATTTATGGCTCAGTGGGAAGAAGAAAACTTTTTAAAGATCCACCTGGAGAATTAGCAATATATAAAAGATACATTGATGATATTTTCATCCTATGGAAAGGAGACCCAGACCACCTGCAATTATTCCTAGAGAATCTGAATAAAAATGACAGGAATATACAGCTGTCTTGGGATATCAGCATGAAGAAAATAGCATTCCTAGACCTGGACATTATACAAAAGGATGATAAACTAATTACACAAATGCACTTTAAAAATGTTGACAGAAACAGCTATCTCCCACTGACAAGCTGTCACCACAAAAACTGGCTTTATAATATTCCGAAAGGCCAGTTAATGCGCCTGCGACGCAATTGTACTAATGAAATTGATTTTAGGAATCGGGCAGAAAATATGGGACACCGATTTATTAAAAAAGGATATGATAACAAATTCATGAAAAAGAAAATAACGGAGGTCGCCAATATGGATTGCAAAGAGTTGAATAAAGCGGGGTTCCGGGCATAATTTTTTATTTTTTTCAATATAAACTTAATTACAGTTAATATGGCAAAAAACATATTGAAAAATCACCATTTGGTGCATAAATCAGTTCAAACACTTACCTGATATCCTCTCTGCGATCTTGTGGCTGTTTCCATCATAGCTGTTGGCATGTGAAGTCCAGTTCCTGTGTCTTCCTGTTTTTTCAGAGAGGTGCATGCTGGTAACCAGCATGCACCTCTCGGTCTCGCGCATGCGCAGTAGAACGGCGCTCGTAGCACCGTTAGTTTGTTTTGTTGTCATGACAACGGGCGACGGAGGAACGTCCCACCCCGTTGTTATGAAAACACAGATAACAGATCTCGCACATGCGCAGTAGAACATTTTTTCGGCTGAGTAAAGCACACAGACTCCTGGGAAATGATGACACTCATTTCCCAGGAGGCCACTCGGCTTAGGAAGGGCAGAAGACCCACCACGGTCCAGGAACTAGGCAGATTAGCAAATCTGCCTAGTAACCACAATTTACAGGCAAGAATTTTTTTTACATAATGTTTTATTGTAGATTACAGGGAAGCTATTGTGATGGTTTAATTTTAGGGTGGACCTCCGCTTTAAGGATCAAAAGAAACAGGAGCCAACAATTGACACAGTACCAATCATTCTGGTTTACAATATTCAATATAGGATAATTGAAAAAATTGTTAAACGTCACTGGCATATATTGTTGGCAAATAGACAGTTGCAACATGTGTTACGATCCAACCCTATATTTGTGTACAAACGAATGGTTATTAGAGACAAAATTGTGAAGAATGTAATAGACCCGCCTACAAAAGGGTTTACGTTCTTCACTGAAAAAGGCTTTTAGCCTTGTAAACGATGTTTCGCATGTACAAAAACGAAACGCCCAAACGAAAAGAAGCAACAGTTCACATCCACAAGTAAAGGGAATACATATGAAATCAAAGATTTAGCTGTGGACTACAATATATAGGACGAACGAAAAGACCTTTAAAAGTGCGTATCAGGGAACATGTCCAAAATATCCTAAAAGGATTCGATAAACAGCATGTATCAAAACATTTTCTGCTATGCCACAACAAAGACCCCACTCAGTTAAAATTTTGGGGCATAGAACCTTTTAACAGACATTGGCGAGGTAGTCATAAAGTAAGAACCCTCAGCCAATTAGAATCAAAATGGATCTTCAAATTAGATACTTTCTCACCCCATGGCCTCAACATTGAATTTGATTTGAATTGTTTTCTCAGTGATTTTTAATCATAGATATATATATATATATATTTATATATATATATATCCCCATTTATACATATTTTATCCATTTTACAGCTATTTTATATATTTTTATATATTGTTTTTTAATACTTTTTATATATATTTGGTTGTTTTATTTAATTATACATAATGTCCTCATCCATTCATTCCCTGCCTCCAATTTTAATTTGTATACTGTTTAATATTATTGTGAAATATGCTATACACCCAGTAGGGGTTCGTACGACACACAATGCTCGAGACGTATGCTGGCGTCAGCCCTGGTCCTTTTCATGGCCTAATTTCCAGATTCGTTTTTATATCATTCTTATTCCCCCATTGAAATTGAAAATTGCTGTTTCATGTTAATCATAGTTGCGGTTCACCACTATATACTATTGCCGCTTCTATAACTACTTATGTGCTCTTATGTTAGCCGTCTCTGCCCCCTTATACTCAGCCATCCCTATGTATTACTTCCTTCCCCTCCGGCGGCGGGCTACAGTAACATGGCCGCAATGTTTACATCAGTAAAACCCACCCAAACATGGCCGCCATAATGCTTTTGCATTGCGAACTACAAGAAAATGGCCGCCAATTACACTTAATACGTTTGATTATTTAAAGACACTTCTAGTGACCATTTACATCCCCTATTGAAGTCCTATTGACCGTGACGCCACACGTAGGGATGGAAAAGGAACCTAGAAGTGACACTAACAGACGAGCTCGCTGCTCATGGATTTTTGCTTTTAAAATACTGTCAATTTGTGAGTACCGCTCTTATTGTTTTAAATGAATAATAAATATTGTTTAAACATACTACACTATCCGGAATCTTCCCTTTCTATTTCCTTATTCATACCCCCTCATTTATATGAAATACCATACTAATAGGAGATTATAAGTACCCTGACACTTAACACTTGGAGAATACTATCTTGGATATACAGCATATGGATCCCTGTATCGTGGAAACTAGGGATGAGCCGAAAACTCCCCAGTTCGGTTCGCATCAGAACATGCGAACAGGCAATAAATTTGTTCGAACATCCGAACACCGTTAAAGTCTATGGGACTCGAACATGAAAAATCTAAAGTGCTAATTTTAAAGGCTTATATGCAAGTTATTGTCATATAAAGTGTTTGGGGACCCGGGTCCTGCCCCAGGGGACATGTATCAATGCAAAAAAACTTTTAAAAACTACAGTTTTTTCGAGAGCAGTAATTTTAATAATGCTTAAAGTGAAACAATAAAAGTGTCCTTTCTGTACCTAGGGGGTGTGTATAGTATGCATGTAAAGTAGCACTTGTTTCCCGTGCTTAGAACTGTCTCTGCACAAAGTGTAATTTATGAAGAAAAAAATCATTTAAAAGTACTCGAGGCTGTAATGAATTGTCGGCTCCCGGCAATACAGAGAAAAGTCATTGATAAAAAAAAAAAAAATAATGCGTGGGGGTCCCCCCAAATTCAATTACCAGGGCCTTCAGTTCTGGTATGGATATTAAGGGGAACCCTGCGTCAAATTTAAAAAAACATGGTGACATGGTGCTTTGAGGGGTCACAGACCCCCAAAGCATCCTCCCCATGCTGAGGGCATGTGGCCTGGTATGGTTCAGGAGGGTGGGCGCTCTCTCGTCCCCCCTCTTTCTGTGGCCTGCCAGGTTGCGTGCTTGGATAAAGGGTCTGGTATGGATTTTTGGGGGAACTCCACGCCATTTTTTCTTTAATTTTGCGCGGAGTTCCCCTTAAAATCCATACCAGACCTGAAGGGTCTGGTATGGATATTTGGGGGGAACCCCATGTAATGTAATTTTTTTTTATTTGATGCAGGGTTCCCCTTAATATCCATACCAGACCTGAAGGGCCTGGTAATTGAATTTGGGGGGGACCCCCACGCATTTATTTAATTTTTTTATCAATGACTTTTCTCTGTATTGCCGGGAGCCGACAATTCATTATAGCCGCGAGTACTTTTAAATGACTTTTTTTCCTTCAGAAATGACATCTTGTGCAGGGACAGTTCTAAGCATGGGAAACCAGCGCTAAAGGAATATTTCACTTTTATGGTTTCACTTTAAGCATTATTAAAATCACTGCTCCCAAAAAAAACAACCATTTTTAAAAGTTTTTTTTTGCATTGATACATGTCCCCTGGGGCAGGACCCAGGTTCCCAAACACTTTTTATGACAATAACTTGCATATAAGCCTTCAAAAATTAGCACTTTAGATTTCTCCCATAGACTTTTACAGGGTGTTCCGTGGCTTTTCGAATTTGCCGTGAACACCCCAAATTGTTCGCTGTTTGGCAAACAGGCAATGTTCGAGTCAAACATGAGTTTGACTCGAACTCGAAGCTCATCCCTAGTGGAAACCTTACAGCGATAAGGCAAGAGGAACACAGAGCATTATTTGCTACATTCTGTTGCCTCATTACCCTCAGGTAAGAGACCATCTACACCAGAGTGTATTCTCAATGAAGCGTGTCTGCACAGGAAGAAGAGCAGACAGTTCCATCACACACCCCTTCCCCCATTTGCACTCCGTATAGGAAAAGGAGCAGACATCCTCACCACTCACTTATTGCTGATTTGCATCTTTGCACATTGATGATTTGCATTTTTTCTGCAGTTTTTCTGCACCTTAAGCATTCATAGAGACTTTTGCACTCTGCACTTTATTTGTAGTGCAATATATAATTTCTTTGTTATTTTTATACAATTTTGCACGTGGTTTTTGCACCTTTATTTGTGGAAAGTCATTGGAGTTTACATTACTTTGCAATTTGATTTATTGAGATCAAGGTGTCATTTGAGGAAGTACATATATATTTATATCACTATATATGTACACCACTGTCATTGTTTTAAACAGCGCAGCATCAAATTTTTTACACTTTTATCTCCCTTTGGGTACGGTTTGACCCTTTCGGTGCTTGTAGCAGTTATCTCCTAAGTAGCGCGGGAATATATATAATTTTTTTTACATAGGCAGATCGCTGTTCTGCCTGTGTACAGAATGATCAGCGGGTGCCAACGGACATCGGGTTCACGGGACCCGCTGATCATAGCGGGAGCGAGCCGCCGGGAGTGCACACTCGCACCCGATACCCAAAAGTGCAGGATCACGTACTGTGTGTATATATATATATATATATGTAGCGGCCTCATCCCCTTCACATGTTTATCGCTTGTCCGAAAGCTCTTGTCTAGGGGTACCTGGGTGTCGAGAGTGAGGTGCGCTACGGCCCATGTCCTCCCCATGGCTGTGGGTGAGGTGAAGGCCAGTATCAATATCTTCCTCGGGCCAAATGTGCATTGGGTTGCGGAACTTAGCCCTGCTATGCTGGAATCTCCCTTTGCTCCCATCAACAGAGTCCATACACCGATCACAGTCCAACTGTTAGTTTTATTTCGTAGCTCCACAACAAACAATGTATGGCAGGATCACGGTGGGATGAGCAGGCCAAGGCACTATCCGGATTGCAGTCCCTACACCCCCTGTGCTATGACCAGGGGTTGCAGGAGTCTTGATTAGAACAACTTCGCTGCGCTGCGGCCCCTATCAGGGGAAGATGACCCTCCAAGGGAGTTACCGGAGGCCCGTCCGTCACCGGGTTGACGCTGCTCCGGAGTCTTCAGACGGGTGACCTCCCCAGCCTCCTCACCTCAGATGCGGGTCCCCTCGCAAGGGGCACCCTGGAATCCCTTCACCCTCGCGGGACCCGGTCGAAGTCACCAGGTCCCAGGCCTTCTGCAAAGTACCTCACCCCAGGCTGAAGGTGCCTGGGATGGACTCCAACTCCAGCTTCATTCTGGCCAGGCCTTGGGTGCCCAGGCCGGAACCTTGAACCGCCCGTACCCAGGCCTAGGGCGCCTGGGTACGTGAAGAGATGATCCCCCAAAGACCTCGTGGCGAGGGCGTCTCCCCCTTTTATCTCCTCCCATCGACACCACGGCGGGTTCCCCGCCCCAGCCGTACCATCTCCAGGAAGGGACAAAAAGGGTAGCACTGTGGTAGTGATTCTACCTCGAGCCTGTAGGTACCCCGCCACCCACAGGCCAAGGAGAATATTGCACCACCCAATTCTCCACGAATAACAAAAAGGGGTCTAATCCCTGACATAATTACACACCTGGGTCTCTCTACCCCCAGGTGTATCCCACTAACTTTGAAGACCCCGCTACACACTCCCCCTTGTGATTTGACGCTGGTCCCCAGCGTCAGGTGCACACCCATGTCTCCCAAGGAGTGGTGACATGAAGTGGGCCCCAGAGGCTATCCCTCAAATTTTGGATACTGTGTGTGCCAAGACCTGCTCCAGGGAAAGGGAACTATAAAACATTAAAACTTTTGTATAAAACATCTGTCATGTACACATATACAATCCCTCCCGTCACTGTCTAAGAACCACCCCACTCTCAGCAGTCTTGATCGATGAATCTCCTGCAGAAGGGAAACAAAAAAAAAACACATCCTAACACTCTGTGTTAACTTGGCATGAGTGGGTCCGTCAGCCGAGAGACCCACTCACTCCAATAAGTAAGTAATGCATGTGTAACATTTCAAACAACCGTTGCACAACACTGCCACCTGGTGACAGCGCTGCGGTAATGACACTTGGTGAGATCTTCATTCTTCCTGCTTTCCTACTCTGACTCTACCCCAAAAGTCTCTGCCTTTGGCACATGAAGAAAAAGGAGAGAAAAAAAAAACAACAGCTCCCAAGTCTCCAGTGAGAAAAAGAAAAGCCCAAATCAAAACAAAAGTAGGGCACAGTTCTAGGCGTCTGGGAATGTCTCTTCCAGAAAGTTTCAACAGCAACAAGATAGGAGCTCACTTCTCCTATAAGTAGAACCTTGGATCCGGCAGAAACAGGGGCTTCAGGTGCCCGTCAAACACTTCCACCGAATACTCGACATCCTCTCCTTCTTTCCTGCAGATGAGCACCTTATCGGCATGAATATGGCGCCCAAGTCTCCAATCAGCTCTGCAGTCCTTGAACTTTTTAGACACAGGCGGCGAACATGACAGGTATCGCCTGGCATGGGGTACTTTAAGCTTTTCCCATACAAACTCGTCATACCACCTTGGTCGCAGGACCTCGACTTCATACAATAAGTCCCAAGGCAAGTAGGGGTACTCCCACCCATATTCACGGGCGACTCTCTGGGAGAAAAGTCTCTGCAACCTGGCTAGAGGCGGCATCACATCTCGCTCACCTTCTCCTGGCTGCACGATGGCCTCCGGGTGCCGAGGTACCTTCACCATCTTGGGTTGCCTTGTCTTTGGTGCCCGCAACGAAGCACGCTGCATCCCCACCATCAGAGCGGGTGATGTAGTTGAATGAGGAAAGTTGGTCGGAGGACTAGATTTCCTCGGGAACTCCAGGGCCTGCGCCCGGAGCGTACTGTCTTCTATGGACATGGGGAAATCCTGCGGTTTACTCATCACAGGTAGTGGGCGTCTGTCCCAGCCCTTCCGGTGAAACAGCTCGTCTATTTCTCCGTCATCCCCACAGTCTGACAATAACTCTAGGTCGGAGGTGTCATACATCTCAGCGGGAAGGTAGTCTCTAGTAGACGGAAGGCTACCCTCCCTTGCGGGCTCCACCGACTGTGGACCCCCGACACCTCCAACCAACACCACAGTCCCAGCCCCTGGCTCACCTGGACCTTCTGAAGAACTGGGATGTCCGGGACTCTCTTCTCTACCGGCGCCATCTAGGCCAGGCAAGCGGCGGGGTGAAGCTCGACCACGACCATAGGATGCCTGTACCAGGCCAACTTTCCTCTTCGGAGGTGGGAGCAGGGAGTCTGTAGTGACCGAAGCAGCGTCCTCGGATTTTTCTCTCTCAGTCTCTGATTGGGCAGTCCCATCGCCCTGGTCAGCGCGCACGGGGACCTCCGCAAAGGCCCGGATCTCTTCCTCCGGAGTGGCGGTTCCTGTGATGCAGTTGAGGCGAAGGGCCCGGGGCCTTACTATGGATGATTCGACCTCAAAAAGAAATTCTTTGCACGCTTCACATCGCCCGAACGGCTTCAGTTGGACCACCAGTCCCGAGCATCCGGGACAGATCACACCGAGGGCCTCCGTGTCTCTGCATGAATACAGAGCCAACTGTCCTCGGGGCCTGAGCCTTATCCCCGTGTCTGTAATGGGCGCAGCAAATGCAGTCATTTTCGTGGGGTAAGGTACCGGCATCCACGGGGAGCTTGAGGCCATCCCGACCACCTGCTGTTCCATCACACGCTCCCCTCGCGCCGGAGTCTCCACGTGTATCTCCACACGTGGCCAGACTCCTCCCACGACTTGCACGTTTTCGCGGGCTTCTTTCAGTCTCCTCCCACGAATTGCGCAGTCATGGGGTGCCTCGTGGCGCAGTGCATTAACAGTCCCCACATGTAGTACTTCACACGGCTGGACCTCTCCCTTTTTACGCTCCTCCGCGTGGGCCTTTCCCGACTTAGGGTCATGTCCACAACTCCGAGCAGGGATGCACTTTGGCCAATCACATGGCCGACCTGCTCGGACCTCCTCCGGGCAGCAAAGTCCAGACACAGCCGTTCCAACCCTTAGGATCAATACACATTTCATCCCGGACGAGCCCCCACGTGTAGCGGCCTCACCCCCTTCACATGTTTATCGCTTGTCCGAAAGCTCTTGTCTAGGGGTACCTGGGTGTCGAGAGTGAGGTGCGCTACGGCCCATGTCCTCCCCATGGCTGTGGGTGAGGTGAAGGCCAGTATCAATATCTTCCTCGGGCCAAATGTGCATTGGGTTGCGGAACTTAGCCCTGCTATGCTGGAATCTCCCTTTGCTCCCATCAACAGAGTCCATACACCGATCACAGTCCAACTGTTAGTTTTATTTCGTAGCTCCACAACAAACAATGTATGGCAGGATCACGGTGGGATGAGCAGGCCGAGGCACTATCCGGATTGCAGTCCCTACACCCCCTGTGATATGACCAGGGGTTGCAGGAGTCTTGATTAGAACAACTTCGCTGCGCTGCGGCCCCTATCAGGGGAAGATGACCCTCCAAGGGAGTTACCGGAGGCCCGTCCGTCACCGGGTTGACGCTGCTCCGGAGTTTTCAGACGGGTGACCTCCCCAGCCTCCTCACCTCAGATGCGGGTCCCCTCGCAAGGGGCACCCTGGAATCCCTTCACCCTCGCGGGACCCGGTCGAAGTCACCAGGTCCCAGGCCTTCTGCAAAGTACCTCACCCCAGGCTGAAGGTGCCTGGGATGGACTCCAACTCCAGCTTCATTCCGGCCAGGCCTAGGGTGCCCAGGCCGGAACCTTGAACCGCCCATACCCAGGCCTAGGGCGCCTGGGTACGTGAAGAGATGATCCCCCAAAGACCTCGTGGCGAGGGCGTCTCCCCCTTTTATCTCCTCCCATCGACACCACGGCGGGTTCCCCGCCCCAGCCGTACCATCTCCAGGAAGGGACAAAAAGGGTAGCACTGTGGTAGTGATTCTACCTCGAGCCTGTAGGTACCCCGCCACCCACAGGCCAAGGAGAATATTGCACCACCCAATCCTCCACGAATAACAAAAAGGGGTCTAATCCCT
Source organism: Rana muscosa (assembly GCA_029206835.1). NCBI lineage: Eukaryota > Metazoa > Chordata > Amphibia > Anura > Ranidae > Rana > Rana muscosa. Next base: position 915,620,584 of record CM055121.1, read on the forward strand.
GACATAATTACACACCTGGGTCTCTCTACCCCCAGGTGTATCCCACTAACTTTGAAGACCCCGCTACATATATATATATATATATATACATACACACACACACACACACACATTATCCTGCGTTGCCCTGTAGCAGTAAATGTGCTATAGGGCGGTCAGCAAGTGGTTAAACACTGATTTGGGTTATTTTTTACTAAAGTAAGAAAACGTATTTGTTTCACAAATTTTATAACAGGAATGAAGAAAAACATAATTTTTTCCAAATTTTCAGTTTTTTTCATTTATATATAGCAAATAAAATAGAAACCCAGTGGTCAATTATACCACCAATTGAAATTTATATTTGTGTGAAAAAAAATGATATAATTTTCATTTGAATACAGTGTTGCATGACTAAGAAATTCAGTACTGAATAGCAAAAAATGCCCTGGTCATGAGGGGATAAAACATTCTGGAGGTCAAGTGGTTAAATTTAGTTGTATTATGCACTTCCACCCACCATTTCTGACATGAATGCAAGAAGCACATCTGCTGGTCTCCCAGTTGCTTGCTGTTCCAGAGACAAATCTATAAGCCATCCTTTCCCAGTCAAGCCAATACCCTCTTATTCTGTAATTATTTTATAACGGGAATCACCCACCTAGCAATGATGGGGAAAAAAGCAAAGAGGATCTGAGAAAAGATGCTATGTTGTTGGCCACCTCTCAGTTTATTGCATTGGGACATCATATGGTCTCTGACTTCCTGTCATGTGTCATGTACTGTACAAATAAGATAATGGGAACTTTAGACTTATTAGTAAATTCCATTAATCTTGAAATACAGTATAGGACACGGTTCCCTCCCCTCTGTCCTCTGTTTCTCCTCCCTTTATACTACAAAACTAAAGTCCTACAGAGTGGGTGAAGTTACATGAGAGTGCACTGGGGGTGTTTCCAGCAAAGATTTCACCAGTGTCCAATCACCTGAAGGTAGCGGCATATGACTTCCTTTCCCGTACTATACATCAAAATATGTAATTTACTGGTAAGTTAAAATTCCCAGTTTTTTAATTAAAGTTTAACTAAAGGGTTTAATTAAGTTTATTTAAAGTTTAACTAAAGATTAGAAAACTGTAAAGTTGTTATTGTCTGTGTCCCCTCTAGGGAGATTTACCTTCTCTATTTGGGTTTACCATCATCAGTGAGAGTGAAAAGAAATCCCAAATTTTGAGTTTTCACCTGAACAGGAGTAGAGAATAAATCCTCCAATGGGAACACTAGTCTAGTTCTGGTTACAGCCAGGTATTCTTCCCTTTTCCTATGGCACAGGAAGTAAAGGGAAATCTCACCAATGGCACGCGGATGGCTAGAAAAGCTGACAGGGTGTCAGTTTTGAAGAAAACTGTTTTGCCTTTAGTTCTACTTTAAAGGGGTTGTAAAGGTTCGTTTTTTATTTTCTAAATAGGTTCCTTTAAGCTAGTGCATTGTTGGTTCACTTACCTTTTCCTTAGAGTTCCCTTCTAAATATTTTTTTTCATTGTTTTCTTTGTCTGAATTTCTCACTTCCTGTTCCTCCTCAGTAAGCTGTTCAGTAAGCTGTTCTGGCTGACTCCACACCGCTCGGATGATGGTGTGAAGTTCAGTGAGGAGAAACAGGAAGTGAGAAATTCAGACAAAGAAAACAAACATTTAGAAGGTAAATCAAAGGAAAGGGTAAGTGAACCAACAATGCACTAGCTTAAAGGAACCTATTTAGAAAATAAAAAACGAACCTTTACAACCCCTTTAAGGATAACCTGAAATATTGTATATAAAATTGGTATAGTATAGCAGATAGAGCTTTAGTGGTAGCTGAAATTTGTTTTATTGTCTCATGACATTAGCACATATGTTTATCAAATGCAAATTTATTGTAAAAAAAAATAAACAAATACACAAATGTTAATTGTAGTGCATGCAAATACAATATATTACTTATTTTGTTTTCTTGTAAAATTTAAAATCCCTGTCTGCCAGCCCCTCTCTAACAGCACAGTTTATTGTGTGGGGCTGTCTAAAAACAAGAATAGCAATGGCTGATGTCTCTTGTAGAGGGGGTTTAGTGAAACAAGTTATTTAGGACTGCGGCAGTACACCATTTTTTGGAACAACACACTGCAAAAGAAAACCTTTACCAGTAAGCCATAATAAAAAAAATACAATTAATTATAATTTTGTTAATATTTACTTTCATTGCTAAGGAAAGCTTTAGGACAGAAAGATACACTATGATGTAGTCACAACATGTGTCTCTTCTGGGTTTTTTTTTTGGGGGGGGGGGGGAACATGAGAGCAGCCTCAGCAAACCAATTAAGCTTAATAAATTAGACAGTCACTTACAATCTTGGACATTGACAATCTAACAAAAAGAGATCTAGTACCTCTTTTGCATATACTACAAAATTCTTCTATGCCATTTCTAATGTGCAGAGGTGTGTTGATATGGCCATTTCTATGGTGACTTTATTGCAATATAGAGTTAGGTTTAGTAACAGCATATGTGTACAGAGCACCTGCCCTTCCCTCCCTCTCCATTGATATGTAAATAACTGAGACCGGAAGTTCTTTGCAGGAAGCAGGAAATGGGTGGGAGGGGCTTGGAGAGCGTTTGTAGAGACATGTGTTTGAACAAATGAGATGGTGTTGGAAGGACAAAGAGGAAGACATGGATGTGAGGAGCTCAAAAACTTTGGGAGTTGGACTAAGCAAAAGGACCATGGAGGACATCTTGACCCCTAAGTTGAGTAATTGTTTATTTTACTTAATGTGTTCATATTGTACATGCTTATATGTGTAGGCATATATTTTGTAAGTTATGAATTGTGTTGTATGTGCAGATTTTCCTTGTTTAGTAAAGCCTTGATACACTACAGAAGTCTAAGCTTCCTTGGTTTTGCCACAAGAACATAATAGATAGATGGAAAGCATTACAAGAGGTAAGATTATTGTTCTGTATGTCATGGCTACTTTAAAATAGAGCTTGCATGTAAATGCAGAGTCTTGTGATTTCCTTGCTGCCTGCCCTGACCTCTGGAAGGTTTCTGATTATCCATGTCTGACCTGACCTTTGGCTTGTATCCTAACCATCTGTACTTTATTCTGGTGACCTATTCCATGTCACTGTCACCTGCAGTTCACTTAACTACTTCCCACCCGGCCACTGTACATATACGGCCGGGTGGGCGCTCTCTCCTTCTGATGCACTCGTGTCACCCGGACACAGCGGATCTCGATTCGGCAGGAAGGCTCTGTGATTGGCCCTCCTGATCACATGACGGCCGTGTCCAATCACAGCCGTCATGTGATGTAAACAGAGAGCCGGTTGCTAGGCAATCAGCTCTCCTCTCCTCACACAGAAGCCATCGGTGAGGAGAGGAGAGCGGATTGCTGCAGCTGGCTGGTGATCAGTGAGTATGAGCTGTTTTTTTCAGCTTTTTACTCACTGATCACCAGCCTAGTGTCCCACACAGAAAGTAAACAAACATGTCCCCACACACGGCCACACACACACACACACGGCCCCCCCCCCACACACACACACACACACACACACACGGCCCCCCCACACACACACACACACACACACGTCCCGTCCCCCCACCCACCCACACACACACACACACACGTCCCCACCCACACACACACACGTCCACACACACACATGTCCCCACACACACACACACACACATGTCCCCACATAGTAAAAACACCTGTCCCCCACATATGTGACAGTAAAATCATGTGTCCCAATGATCATTTGCACACGTCCGTGATCATCTGCGTACATATGTCCGTGATCACACGAACCAATTATTATACACTTAACGGATTTTTTTTACCAAAAACATGTAGTAGAATACATTTTGGCTTAAATTTATGAAAATATTCAATTTTATTGGATTTTTTTAAAAATAGAAAGACGAAAATATATATTTTTTCTAATTTCTGCTCTTTTTTCGCTTATATCGCAAAAAATAAAAAACGTAGTCGTGAAAAAATACCACCAAAAGAAAGCTCTATTTGTGTGAACAAAATGATAAAAAATTTCATTTGGGTACAGTGTAGCATGAAAATGCGAGAGGGCTCAAGCCTCGTACACACGGCCGATTTTCTCGTCGTTAGAAACACGTCGTTTTTTACGACGAGATTCTTGTTAACCTTGACGATTTTCTCGTCAAGCTTTCCATGCGTACACACTGACATTTCCCAATTTCCTCGTTGTTCTCCGCGGTCACGTCCAGCACGTACGACGGCACTATAAAGGGGAAGATCGATTTCCCTGGCGCCACCCCTTGGGCTGCTTTTGCTGATCTCGTGTTACTGCGTGTGAAGTAAAAGTTTGGGAAGAGACGATTCGCGCTTTTCAGTCTTCGTGCAATTCAGTTCGTTTTCTGAGGTTCAGTTTGTGCTTGTGGGTTCGTATCTTGTCTTTCAGGGTGTCTAGGCAGGTCTTATCTGTTTTACAGTGCGTTCTTGCCCGTTCGTTTCTGATTTTCAGTTCGTTATTCATAGGCCTTGCTGTTCTAAAGTGCGTTCTGTTCTGTACGTTCTGATCAGACGACCGTTTCCTAGCCATGTCGCCTGGACGTTCTCATCGTCGAGTTCGTGCTGTGCGTGCGCTTGGTGTTGGTCTGCTTGTTTTGGACCAAGACCAGTCCATGAACGGGGTGAGGAGTTCATGGACCAAGAATTGGTTGCTCCAGCGGGACCAATTCTGCCATATGCCTCTGCTGCGGGAGATCGTCGAGAATAATCCTGAGGACTACAGGAATTTTCTGCGGATGTCTGACCCCGTTTTTCAGGAACTGTTGGCTTTGGTGTCCCCCTATATTACCAGGCAGGACACCGTTATGCCGGAAGCCATCAGTGCTGAGCAGAGGCTCATCGCCACCTTACGTTACCTGGCGACAAGGAGAAGTCTTCAGGACTTGAAGTTCACGACAGGCATCTCCCCCCAGGCTCTGGGCCTCATAATCCCAGACACCTGTTCTGCCATTATACAAGTCCTGCAGGAGGACTATATTAGGGTAAGTTTTCTCCATTAACATCACATTTTATGTATTTCATGTATGCTAATGTATTGTATTTCTTTCATCCTTCCCTAATTACCATGATTGTAATATGCTGAGAATGTCCCCTTTGTCCTCATGCATGCTGGAAGCTTTTAAATGCCCCTTTTTTCTCCTTCATGCATATTTCCCTTCACTAAGCTTTCCAGCAGGGGTGTCTGTTGCTCCAAATGTTTGGGGGTCCACCCCCAATTTTAGGAACTAAACTTCCTCCTTTTTAGCGACTGTGCCTATTAAACGCCACCAGTTGCCCCTTCCAATGCAGCCATTTTGTCCCCTCCAATGCAGCCATTTTGTCCCCTCCAATGCAGCCATTTTGTCCCCTCCAATGCAGCCATTTTGCCCCCAGCCCTGCACTTACCTTCTTCTGGTCAGCACCATCCTTCTTCTGTCCTTGATGTCTTTTCCTGCCCTCGATGTTGCATCAGCCAATCATGTAACCGTAAAACAGACTTGGTGAACATGATTGGCAGAGCAGCCTGTCAGTGTTTACCCAAGGAATGTCCCCCCCCCCTGCGTCCCCAATTTTACTTTTATCAAGCCAATTACATCCCTCAGGCTGGATTTTGCAAGCCTATTTGCCCCCCTGTTTCTGATATGCAATTTTCACCCCATAAATGCCGCAGTTCTTCATATGTCGGTCGCTTAACAGGGGGCCACCCACCTGAATATTGTGCGGCATTGACAATACATAGGTTACTGCAAGGCATGAACCTATGTATTGTTCTGAGTGACGGGCACAGGTGAGAGGGGGCAGTGCTCCAGCGCCCACTCTGGACGCACCGCCACTGCAATGCTATCCTGTGGCCAAACACATCTACCCCCCCCCCAAATATTTTAAGAATGGACCATCAGAGGGGGTGATTAATATGAAACATGAGCCTTCCATTATACTTCTTAAAAACACCTTAAACTGAGATTTTTATTGATGTTGGCCTCTAATGTATTTTCTTATCTGCTTGTAATGTTCTATTTTTAAATTCTAATTTTTTTTCATCTTGTTTGATTCCCCAGCTTCCTTCCACGCCACAGGAATGGCAGACTGTGGCATCGGAGTTTGCCACGCGGTGGGACTTCCCCAACTTCAGTGGTGCCATAGATGGGAAGCACGTCCGCATCGTGCCGCCACCCCGTTCTGGGTCCTACTACTTCAACTACAAGGGGTTTCATAGCATTGTGCTGATGGCGGTGGTGTCAGCACGGTATGAATTCCTCTATGTTGATGTAGGGAAGAATGGCCGGATGTCCGATGGGGGATCCTTCATCCAGACGGAGTTTGCCCTCCGTCTCCAGAGTGACGACCTTGCATTGCCACCAGATGCAGGGAATGTTGAAGGACACCCCTTTGTTTTTTTGGCTGATGAAGCCTTCGGACTTGGACCGCACCTCATGAGGCCATTTCCACAGAGGACCCTGACCCCAGAGAAGAGGGTGTTCAACTACCGGCTGGCCAGGGCACGAAGAGTCGTTGAAAATGCCTTCGGGATAATGGCCAGCCGGTTCCGCCTTTTTATGACTCCCATCCACTTGGCGGACTACAAAATAAACTATGTCGTTTTATGCTGCTGTGTGCTCCATAACTTTCTCAGCAGAAAATCAACTTCTTATATGGCCTCAGTTTTGCCGGAGGCAGGACTTTCCTCTGGCAATCGGCTGCCGGGCCTCGAATCTGCCCGTCCTGGCTTGCCCCCCCAAAATGCCCGTGAGGTTCGTGAGAAGTATCTGGAATATTTCACGGGTAGGGGGGCAATTCCTATGCCAGGCCATGTGTAAAGATGCATGGAGAACGAACTCAATAAAAATCTGATATAATCTTTTAACTTTTGTTTTTTCATGTCTCCTAGTTTGTCTTCGTGCATTTGTAGTGCCAAGTGTATTTTCCTTTAGTAAATACCAACCATTTCACTATGTAACCCCACAAAAAAAAAAAAAAGTTAGAGCGTATTTAAAAAAGAAGCTACACATTGTTTGTGTTCAAACATTTTACTCTGTGCACATTCACACACATGGTAATATTATTTTTTTGGGGATTTTGGCTGCCCACAAACCGGCAATTTTTTTAATATGAAAATATAAAACCATCAGTTGCATTGCAAAAAGTACAACATTGGATACCTCTGAGCAATATGAGGCATTCACGTACACAAACTATGTCTCTATTTGCCCGTCCTAATATGGGGTCTTGCCACCCCTTGCCCAGCCAAAAATTTAATATGCACACATTTTGAAGTCATTTCCAATAGGGATTTGAGACTCCTGATCCCTATTGTCAACATGTGCCATCTGCCATCGGGGGTGATCAATGGACGTGTTTTGTGGGTGCAACCACTTCTTCAGTTCACCTACTTGAGATACGAGGAAGGGGTTGCACCCACAAAAGCCGTACATGGATATCCCCTGATGGCAGATGGCACATGTTGACACACTGTGTGCATATTCAATTTGTGGCTAGTTGGATTGTCAAAAAGGTAATAAAAAGGGGGAAGAACAATCATTAAACAAAATTTGGGGTTTTAATGCCTTATTCAATTCTCCCCAAAACATCGAGAATGTCTTTAAATGTTTGATCCATCACATGAATTCTTTGTTTAATTCTGTCCAGTTCTGTGCTACATTCCATCACTTGCTGTATTATTCGGAGGGCACTGTCAGCAGAGAAACGTGTACTATCCTTCACCACAACATTTACATCCCCTAAAAACAAAATAAAAAAGGTATTATAACTCTGCAGGCCTACATCTCTTACCTGAGGCTGTGGTGACAGATACTGACCTGTTGTGGTGACCAGTTCCACTACGTCATCCACCTCTCCTTCCTGCACTTCTTCTTCCTCCACCTCTTCAACTTCCTCAACACCCTCAGGTTGTGGGTCTTTGGGAGTTTGGGGTTGTTTCAAAGCTATGGGTTTCATGTGCTCCCTGGAGTGTTCTCCTCCCAGTCTTCTCTCCCCTATGAGAAGCAAACCAAAGGTCTAGTTATCACACAGAAATTCTCTATGAAAAATTAAAACAGGCTAAATTGCTTGAAAGTGGGGTACAAGTGTGTGTTTGTGCGGAATTTAAACATGAATGCATTATATATGTCCAAGAATCAGTTTAGTATTCACCTTTGGCTGTCAATTTTCAGACATGGAGGCAGCACAAAAATTCACTGATGCACCTGTGTGGGACACCCCAAAAAGGCGGTTTTAGTGGCCCACACTATAGTGCTCAAAAGTACAGATGTGGAAGCAGCTGCTGAGTGTCCTCTCCTTTACACTGATTAAAGTTTGCTTTTCATTCTCTTTACAAACACATCATCTAGCCAACAATTTTAAGAAATCCGGCAGATGTCTAATTACATTTAAGGGTGAAAAATAACCCAAAAAAGAGGAGAGTGGCTGAACGATGTGGCTGAACGATGCGTCTGTAACGAACGATTACTGTGCCAAACCAAGTTCAAACTATGACATTTTGGAAGGGAGTACAATAGGAAATAAAAAAAAAATGGAGCAACATGGAAGTTGAGAAATAAATTAATAGCATAAAAGTGAAAAATGTACTTACTTTTTGCTAGCATTCTCTTAATGCTTCTTAACTGCTCCGGCTCCCTCAGTTTGAGGTCTGACCACCTCTTTCTGAGCTGCTCATTTGAGCGTTTCACCCCAAAATTCTTCTTCAGACTCTTCACGACTTTCTTCACGATTTTGGCCTTCCTTCTATTTGGTTTGCTATACGGCCCATGCTTTGCGTCATAATCCGACTTTAGCAATATGTCCACCATCTCCGCCATCTCCGCATAAGACATATTAGATGCCTTGAATCTCCTCCTTGATCGCGACGTTTCCTCAGTCTCCGGGCTTGTCTCCTCCTCGTTATTTGAGGAATTATCAGACACCTGCTGTAAATCTGCCATATTTGTCTGCGCGCCGAAAGAGAAGGGGCGGGGAAAAGATGTTAGTTAGAACGTCATGGGCGGGCGACGTGTGCGGAGCGACGTGTGCGTAGTTACACGCATGCGTGGTGTATATATAGCAAACACACATGTGACTATACTACGTTCGGTGTGCGGAGAGAGGAGTTCAAGTGATGGACGTGCGAACGAAGGTATGTGATTTTGTGACTTTGAACAATTGTTGGCCTATACTGTCTTGAGAATGTTGGAGGATATATATGGTGAATAAGATTTTAAGGAGGTTAGACTGTGTGCCTCACATTAGTTAATTTTTTTTTGACTTGCAGACCCAAAATGAATGTCTTTATAAGTGACAAGGAATTCCTTGTGGAATTTATAGACCGGGTAAGGGAGCTGCCCGCTCTGTGGGAGACCAAAAACCCCATCCATAAAAAAAAGGGGTGAGAAAAGCAGCGCTGGAGAGCCTGCTCCCATTTGTGCAGACCAAGGTGCCCACAGCCACAGCAAAACAGGTGGACACTAAAATTGGGAGCTTGAGAGGAACATACAGGACTGAACGCTCTAAGGTCCTGGCTTCTCAGAGGTCAGGAGCAGCAGCAGATGATGTGTATGTCCCGAATTTGTGGTACTACAGCAGGATGTCCTTTCTGGATGACCACATTGAGGCAAGGCCATCACTATCCACTCTTCCCCCCAGACTTCCCTGCAGCCAACCTGAGCCTTCTCTGGAGCAAGAGGAGGCAGCCATCCTGGATGAACCTGATTTGGCCATCTGGAGCCAGGTATAGTATTTATAGAAAATGTAATGTGATAAACCTAATGTTTGACAAATATGTCAAGATGACAAACAAACTCTTTTGTGTTACACACGTAAAATCAAGATCTCTAGACATTAGTCTGGCCTAAATTGGGTGCAAAATTGTCAATCTGATGTAGTTGTAAATTGTAATTTTTTTTTTAAGGATTTACATTCTAATTGCTTCAAACATGAGCTGAAAGTTGGATGAAAACAATAAAACAAAAAATTTAACTATGTCTCTTTTTCATACACAGGATGAAATCAGCCAGGAGGAGGGTCTGGAAACTGTCAGGCAGGAGGAGGCAGGGCCCAGTGGCAGCCAGGAGGTGGCAGGGCCCAGTGGCAGCCAGGAGGTGGCAGGGCCCAGTGGCAGCCAGGAGGTGGCCAGCCAAAGGAGAAGCACAACATCACAGGTGCCTCCCATCCGACTTCCCAAAAGAAGCAGGAGGGACAGGACCACCAGTGAGGCAGCAATGGCCCTTATTCAAGAGGCCCATGCCACCCTCAAGGAGCCCACATCCCCTGAAGAGGCCATTGCCGGCCTAGTGGAGGCAAAGTTCAAGGTGATGAGCATGGAGCAACGCCTCCTATGCGAGCCCCTGCTCATCACCTTGCTGAACAAGGGGGTGATGGAGAAAATGACCCCCAATACCGCAATTTGTGAGGTGGCACAACTCTCACAACCTCAACCTCCTCCTCCACCTCCACCTCCACCTTGTTCTTTTGCCCCACCCCCTTCTCCTCCACCTTGTTCTTCTGCCCCACCCCCTTCTCCTCCACCTCCTCCACCTCCACCTTGTTCTTCTGCCCCACCCCCTTCTCCTCCACCTCCTCCTCCACCTTCTTCTTCTGCGCCACCCCCTTCTCCTCCACCTCCTCCTCCTCCTGACAGGAGTACCCCTCCAGTGGCCCAGCCTCCAGCCACACGAAGAAGGAAGGCTGCAGGGAAGGCTTCAGGGAAGGCTGCAGGGAAGGCTGCCAAGAAGACAAGGAAGTGATGGCCTTGCTTCATTGTGGTTGGACAGAAGGCAGCCTGTTGTAGTACCACACACTTGGGACATATATCTCACCTGCTGCTGTTCCTGACCTCTGGGAGGCCAGGATCAGATTGTGTTCAGAACTGTTGGCCTACTCAAGCTCCCAATTTTAGTGTCCACACAGGGTTGATGTGTGGTCTGGGGTCCCTGGGATGCACAAATGGCAGCAGGTTCTCCAGCGCTGCCTTCTCTTTATTTTGTTTCAAACATGAATAAATGTTATTTTTGTTTAAGTTCATACTTGACTATGTTTATTTTTACAATTTTTTAATTTAGCTTTGGAGTAAGCAGATACATTTGACAGCCAAAAAAAGGGACAGATAACAACCCCCAAAAAAACAATTAAAATATATTTTTGAAAATAGAGGGTGTAAAATTTACCAAAAATACATTAAAATATTCAATGGGAGATCACTATCAAAACATTGGCAAATTACTATTAACATCTGTTTGAAAAATATAAAAAAACAGTAAAATATTCAGAAGAACTTGCACAATATAATACACATATATCTTCTGAAGAGCAGCATGAAAAAGGTTAAAAAAAGATAGTCATAACTCTGTGTGAATATCAGCAGCAAAAGAAGTTCATTCGTTTTGATTAATGTAACATTCTAAAGAAGATTTCAATGCACAAAATTTAAACGATGCAATAATTTAGAGCGTGACGAATGTGCTATCTCCATTACGAAGGCTTGATTTAGCAGAAGATGCGCTCCTGTCTCATACTTGCTTCTGAGCATGCGCGCTTTTGGAAGAGTCGTAAAAGCATACACACGAACCATTTTCTCGTCACAAAACAGGCCGACGAGAAACACGACGAGGAAATCTTGAATCCTGACGAGAAAATAGAGAGCAGGTTCTCTATTTTCTCGTCGAGATTCACGGCAGTTTTCTCGTCGTAAAACCATACACACGAACGGTTTTCTCGAGAAAAAAGCTCTCGCGGCACTTTTCTTGCCGGTTTTGGATGAGAAACTCGGTCGTGTGTACGAGGCTTGAAAGCTGAAAATTGGTCTGGGAAGGAAGGGGGCTAAAGTGCCCAGTATTGATGTGGTTAAACTCTGCACTGTAGTGGAGGATCCCATGGTCTGACTTGTTCGGTGGAGCTATACCCAACCATAAACTGGCTGTTTGCCTATGCATCCCAGGTGTGCCTATTCCATTTCATTGGCTATTCCATACAGTGTAACTAAAAGGGCCAGATCAGTGAAATCACCATTCTGACAAGTTGACAGTTCAAAAAGTTTTTAGGGATAAATAGCAAAATTATATCGTAGGTTACCTTTCCAATGTTTATTTGTTCATTACTCAGTTTGCCAAAATGTGCAGTCTTTTGCAGCAGGCTGGACAGATTCATGTAATCAAGAAGGTCTTTGGCATCATATGAACATTCTATTTCAAGCTTTGGTATGGTTAAATGGATGTATCTGTAAAATAAAAAGAAGGTTGTTTTATAGATGCAATTATATACAGTATACCACAGGACTGCTGAAATCGCTGAAGCTTACCTGTTTGATAAACCATTTAGCCAGTTTAAAGTCTGCCAGTTATAGCTTGTGATGGAAGATTCTATGTTCTCAATGGTATTTCCATTAGTTGGTAGGATAAGCAACAGGAAATCATTTTCACCAAGATAAATCTTTAGAACCAATTGATTTTTAATGCTGTCATCTTTGAACTGAAATAGTCCTGATGCTGAAATCATGGGGACTGAGATTTGCCTGTTTGGCTTAATCCAAAATTGCTGAAGCTCCGGAATTAAGAAAGACTTAGTCACTTTACCTTGAATAAAATACAAAAAAAAACGAAATTAATAGCAATTACTGGTATTTTATTTATACATAGGTTAACCACTTAACGACCGCTCACTGTATATATACGTCGGCAGAATGGCACCGACAGGCACAATCACGTAGAGTGTACGTGATCGCCTTTGTACAGTTGGGGGGTCAGATCGGACCCCCCTCCTATACAGTGAGCGGCCGTTAATCGTTGGGGAGCGATCAGAGATGAGGGGGTGACCATTCGATTTCGGCCACCCCCTCGCGATCGCTCCCGGCCAATGAAAATGCTTCCTCCGCCATGTGATGTAAACACAGGCAGGAGGAAGTGATGTCATCTCCCTCGCGGCGGTCTTTTCGATTCCGGCGCTGAGGAGAGAGGAAGCAGGTTAGTGCACCAACAGTCCACTGACACGTAGGTACACATAGGCACACATTTCACCCCCCAGTCACCCCCAGATCACCCCCCAGGTCACCCCCCAGCCCCCAATCACAGTGTCACTGATTGCAGTGATCATTTATTTTACTGATCACTGCTTTTAGTGTCATCTGTGATAGTAAAAAGTTGCAGGGCAGTTAGGTTTAGGCCCCTTTAGGTCCAGGGTAGCCCCCTAACCCCCCCTAATAAAGGTTTAACCCCTTGATCGCCCCCCAGGTAACCCTTTCACCCCCTAACGCCAGCGTCACTAAGCGATCGTATTTTCGATCGCTGTATTTAGTGCCGGTGGTGCCCTAGATAGCCAGTTATTTATTTTTAGTTTCGCCGCAGGTTTTTAGAGCGTCAGGTACCCCCATATATTATTTTAACCCCCTGATTGCCCCTAGAGTTAACCCTTTCACCAGTGATCACCGTATAAGCGTCACTGGTGACACTGGTTACCCAGTTAATTATTTAGTTATTTAGGTAACCCGTCAGGTTTTTATATAGCGTCGGGTACCCCCATATTTAACCTAATAAAGGTTTTAACCCCCTGATTGCCCCTAGTTAACCCTTTCACCAGTGATCACCATATAAAGGTTACGGGTGACACTGGTTGGTTAGTTTGCTTTTTATAGCATCAGGGCACCCGCCGTATATAACCCAATAAAGGTTTAACCCCCTGATCGCCCGGCGGGTGAGATCAATTAGATTTTAGCGCCAGAGAGGGTCTGCGTCGCCCCAGGCAGCGTTAGGTTAGTGCCAGTAACGCTAACACCCACGCGCAAAGCATACACCTCCCTTAGTGGTATAGTATCTGATCAGATCTATACTAGCGTCCCCAGCGGTTTAGGGTTCCCAAAAACGCAGTGTTAGCGGGATCAGCCCAGATACCTGCTAGTACCTGCGTTTAGCCCCTCCGCCCAGCCCAGCCCAGCCCAGCCCACCCAAGTGCAGTATCGATCGATCACTGTCACTTACCAAACACAACACACATAACTGCAGCGTTCGCAGAGACAGTCCTGATCCCTGCGACCGCTAACAGTTTTTTTTGTAGCGTTTGATATATTTGCTGACGACAGTCGGGTGCTTTTTTTCCTGTGAATCTTACTAGTGTACCCCTAAATTTAGAGCCCAAAATGGCAAGTCGAAGGTACACTAGTAAAGAGGCCTACGAGATTCTGAGCATGACAGATAGTGAAGAGGAGGTCACGTATCTGTCAGATTCAGGCTCAAAATATCTTCCCGTAGAAGACAGTGACGTCAGCGGCCCCACGTCAGATAGCTCTGACGACGAAGTTGAGGTCCCTGCTAAGGTCAGGCGTACCCGATCCTGATCTTCTGAGGTTGTTGAGGAGCAAGAACCGCAGGGCTCTCGTATCATGGAGCAGAGGAGTACTAGCGCCGCTATTCCTTCTGGTGAATTGGCAAGCACCAGCGGCCTAGTACAGCCTGGGCGTACATCCAGCACTGCAGTATCACGTGGTGACGTGGCGAGTCCCATAAGTGCAGTTCAAGCTGGCGAGGTGGCAAGCACAAGTAGTGTCCCGCTGCCACCAAGAAGACAAAGGCAGGCCCGTCGTACCCATAGTGCTCTTCCTGCAGAATTCGCCTATCCTGATTGGGTCCCCACCACTTTTGCAGAACCCGTACTTCCCCCATTCACTGCCCAACCCGGTATTCAGGTGGAAACAGCTGATTTTATGCCAATCGATTATTATTCGCTGTTTTTCACGGAAGATCTCTATAGATCTATTGTGGACCAGAGTAATTTATATGCTGGTCAATTCATCGCCGCTAATCCCCAGTTGCCTTCCATTGCCAAAGATTGGAAACCAATTACGGTTTCCGAATTTAAGACCTTTCTGGGCCTTTCCCTCAACATGGGCACACCTAAATTCCCGTCATTGCGTGCTTATTGGTCCACGCACCCAATTGACCACATGCCCGTGTTCTCTGCCTCCATGCCCAGGAAACGATACGAGCAGATTTTGCGGTTCATGCACTTCAACGACAATGAACTTTGTCGTCCACGTGGGGACCCTGAATACGACCGGCTCTATAAAATTCGGCCCCTCATAAACCACTTCAACGAACGTTTTGCAGCCTTGTTTATTCCCGATCAAGCTGTCTGCGTTGATGAGTCCCTGATTAAATTTTCTGGCCGCTTGGCTTTCAAGCAGTACCTTCCCAGCAAGCGTGCCAGATACGGGGTCAAGCTCTATAAGTGCTGTGACAGGGCAACAGGCTATGTATGGAGCTTTATGGTTTATGAGGGAAAAGATAGTCAGGTTGAGCCGGTCAACTGCCCGGATTACATAGGGAGCGCTGGCAAGATAGTGTGGAACTTGGTGTCACCCTTATTCGGAAAGGGGTACCACTTGTATGTGGACAATTATTACACGAGCGTGCCACTGTTTAGTCACTTGTTTGATCATCAGATTGGAGCATGTGGCACCGTGCGACCTAATCGCCGGGGCTTTCCCCAGCGGCTTGTAGATGCCCGTCTTAGGCTGGGGGAGAGAGCCTGCGTAAAGTGTAATAACTTGCTCGCTATGAAGTGGAGGGACAATAAGAATGTTTTCCTTCTTACCTCCCTTCATGCAGACACGACAGTCCAAATTCCTACGGCGACTGGTGTTTTGGAGAAACCCCTCTGTGTCCACGAATATAACAAAAATATGGGAGGGGTGGACCTCAACGACCAGTTGATGGCGCCGTATCTAATTGACCGTAAGGCGAGACGCTGGTACAAAAAAGTGTCTCTATCCTTATTCCAATTGGCTTTGCTGAACGCTCATGTGCTATACAGAGCTTCAGGCGGGACTTTATCTCTTCTAAAATTCCAGAATGAGATAGTCACAGAACTCCTGTATCCAGGCGGTTCTGCACCTCACCATCCCCTACCAAATGCAGTAAGCCGGCTGCATGAGAGGCATTATACGCATCTCCTCCCGAGTACCCCTACCCAACGAGCCCCCCAAAAAAGATGTCGTGTCTGTAGCAAGCGCGGATTTAGGCGTGACACCCGTTATTATTGTCCACTCTGTCCTGACAAACCTGGTCTTTGCCTTGGTGAATGTTTTGAACGCTTCCACTCAAAAGTGAAGTTTTAGCGTAGGGTACAGCATTTCACAGACTAGGACACACTTACACAGGGTCTCCCAAGATGCCATTACATTTTGAGAGACCCGAACCATTACAGTTGTTAAAGTTTAAAAAAAAAGTGTAAAAAAGAAAAAAAAAAAACGTAAAAAACAAAACAAAAAAAAAATATAAAAGAAAAAAACCAAAAATAGTTGTCGTTTTATTGTTCTCTCTCTCTCTCTCTCTCTCTCTATTTTCTCTCTATTGTTCTGCTCTTTTTTACTGTATTCCATTCTGCAATGTTTTATCATGCTTGCTTTTCAGGTATGTAATTTTTTGTTTTCAGGTGCGCCATTCAACTGCAGCGCGGAATTATTTATCTTGACAGCAACAGCGTTTGCTCCCACGATACATAAAGCCGTGACTCCAGTGCTGTAGGAGGTGATTTCACCACCACAGTTAAAAAAAAAGAGCATATATGCCGAAGCATGGGTGCAGCAGGGGCGGAGGAGCGATTTTGCTCCTAATGCCGCGTATATACGGTTGAAATTCCGACGGAGGCTTGCCCGTGGAAAAGTCCGACCGTGTGTACGCGGCATAACTTTTTTGCGGGAGGATGCCCCCATGCTTCGGCATATATATATTTTAGGCACAGGTTGCGTTAAAAAATGTTTTATTTTTTACTAGGTTTTGTTTTGCTATTTGCTTTGCAGGTATGGTAAGGTCTTACTGTTGTACTGTAATGTTACTTTGTTTTAATGTTAACCATCATTTGCTTAGCAGGTACGCCATTCAGTTGCATCGCGGATTTATTTATCTTGACAGCAACAGCGTTTGCTCCCACGATACATAAAGCCGTGACTCCAACGCTGTAGGAGGTGATTTCACCACCACAGTTAAAAAAAGAGCATATATGCCGAAGCATGGGGGCAGCAGGGGCGGAGGAGCGATTTTGCTCCTAATGCCGCGTATATACGGTCGAAATTCCGACGGAGGCTTGCCCGTGGAAAAGTTCGACCGTGTGTACGCGGCATAACCTTTTATGCCGCGTACATACGGTCGAAATTCCGACGAAGGCTTGCCCGTGGAAAAGTCCGACTGTGTGTATGCGGCATAACTTTTTTGCGGGAGGATGCCCCCATGCTTCGGCATATATATATTTTAGCCACAGGTTGCGTTAAAAAAATGTTCTATTTTTTACTAGGTTTTGTTTTGGTATTTGCTTTGCAGGTATGGTATGGTAAGGTCTTACTGTTGTACTGTAATGTTACTTTGTTTTAATGTTAACCATCATTTGCTTAGCAGGTACGCCATTCAGTTGCATCGCGGATTTATTTATCTTGACAGCAACAGCGTTTGCTCCCACGATACATAAAGCCGTGACTCCAACGCTGTAGGAGGTGATTTCACCACCACAGTTAAAAAAAGAGCATATATGCCGAAGCATGGGGGCAGCAGGGGCGGAGGAGCGATTTTGCTCCTAATGCCGCGTATATACGGTTGAAATTCCGACGGAGGCTTGCCCGTGGAAAAGTTCGACCGTGTGTACGCGGCATAACCTTTTATGCCGCGTACATACGGTCGAAATTCCGACGAAGGCTTGCCCGTGGAAAAGTCCGACCGTGTGTACGCGGCATAACTTTTTTGCGGGAGGATGCCCCCATGCTTCGGCATATATGCCCATCATTAGAAGTGGGTGGATGAAGGGAGGTATTCTAATGGTGGGCATACCCACCGATCAATCTCTTTTTTTCGTTCAGCCAACAGGCTGCATGAAAAAAAAGATTACAATACATGTCCAACAAGGACCAGCAACGTACTGGTATGTTGCTGGACTTTGAATGTTTATACCAGAATGATGCCTCCAGGTTTAGGTATCATCTTGGTATCATTCTTTTCAGCCAGTGGCCGGCTTTCATGTAAAAGCAATTCTAGCAGATAATTAGCCTCTAGACTGCTTTTACAAGCAGTGGGAGGGAATGCCCCCCCCGGATATAAACAGCGCCATTGGGAAATTGGGAAAGCATTTTATCACACCGATCTTGGTGTGGTCAGATGCTTTGAGGGCAGAGGAAAGATCTAGGGTCTAACCCCCATTTTTTTTCAAAAAAAGAGTACCTGTCACTACTTATTGCTATCATAGGGGATATTTACATTCCCTGAGATAACAATAAAAATGATAAAAAAAAAAAAATATGGAAGGAACAGTTTAAAAATAAAAAAAAAAAGCAAAATAAATAATAAAAAAAAAAAAAGCACCGCTGTCCCCCCCTGCTCTTGCGCAAAGGCGAACGCAAGCGTCGGTCTAGCGTCATATGTAAACAGCAATTGCATCATGCATGTGAGGTATCACCGCGAAGGTCAGATCGAGGGCAGTAATTTTAGCAGTAGACCTCCTCTGTAAATCTAACGTGGTAACCTGTAAAGGCTTTTAAATGCTTTTAAAAATGAATGTAGTTTCTCGCCGCTGCGCGTTTGTGCACAATTTTAAAGCATGTCGTGTTTGGTATCCATGTACTCGGCCTAAGATCATCTTTTTTATTTCATCAAACATTTGGGCAATATAGTGTTTTTTAGTGCATTAAAAATAAAAAAAGTGTGTTTTTCCCCCAAAAAATGCGTTTGAAAAATCGCTGCGCAAATACTGTGTGGAAAAAAAAATGCAACACCCACTATTTTAATCTGTAGGGCCTTTGCTTTAAAAAAATATATAATGTTTGGGGGTTCAACATAATTTTCTTGCAAAAAAAAAAAATGTTTTCATGTAAACAAAAAGTGTCAGAAAGGGCTTTGTCTTCAAGTGGTTAGAAGAGTGGATGATGTGTGACATAAGCTTCCTAATGTTGTGCATAAAATGCCAGGACAGTTCAAACCCCCCCAAATGACCCCATTTTGGAAAGTAGACACCTCAAGCTATTTACTGAGAGGCATGTTGAGCCCATTGAATATTTTTTTTTTGTCCCAAGTGATTGAATAATGACAAAAAAAAAAAAAAAAATGTACAAAAAGTTGTCACTAAATTATATATTGCTCAAACATGCCATGGTTATATGTGGAATTGCACCCCAAAATACATTCTGTTGCTTCTCCTGAGTACGGGGATACCACATGTGTGAGACATTTTGGGAGCCTAGCCGCGTACAGGACCCCGAAAACCAAGCACCGCCTTCAGGATTTCTATGGGTGTAAATTTTTGATTTCACTCCTCACTGCCTATCACAGTTTCGGAGGCCATGGAATGCCCAGATGGCACAAACCCCCCCAAATGACCCCATTTTGGAAAGTAGACACCCCAAGCTATTTGCTGAGAGGTATGTTGAGTATTTTGCAGATCTCGCTTTTTGTCACAATGTTTTAAAAATTGAAAAAAAAAAAAAAAATATGTCTTTCTTCATTTTCAAAAACAAATGAGAGCTGTAAAATACTCACCA
This sequence comes from Rana muscosa, assembly GCA_029206835.1. Lineage (NCBI taxonomy): Eukaryota > Metazoa > Chordata > Amphibia > Anura > Ranidae > Rana > Rana muscosa. The sequence goes on from CM055121.1 coordinate 915,640,123, forward strand.
TGCCTCTCGGCAAATAGCTTGGGGTGTCTACTTTCCAAAATGGGGTCATTTGTGGGGGTTTTGGGCTATCTTGGCATTTTATGGCCTTCAAAACTGTGATAGGTAGTGAGGAGTGAAATCAAAAATTTACGCCCTTAGAAATCCTGAAGGCGGTGCTTGGTTTTTGGGGCCCCGTACCCGGCTAGGCTCCCAAAAATTCCCACACATGTGGTATCCCCGTACTCAGGAGAAGCAGCAGAATGTATTTTGGGGTGCAATTCCACATATAACCATGGCATGTGTGAGCAATATATCATTTAGTGACAATTTTTTGTACATTTTTTCTTTTTTTTTTCTTTTTATCATTATTCAATCATTTGGGACAAAAAAAAAAAATATTCAATGGGCTCAACATGCCTCTCAGCAAATAGCTTGGGGTGTCTACTTTCCAAAATGGGGTCATTTGGGGGGGTTTTGTGCTATTTTGGCATTTTATGGCCTTCGAAACTGTGATAGGTAGCGAGGAGTGAAATCAAAAATTTGCGCCCTTAGAAATCCTGAAGGCGGTGCTTGGTTTCCGGGGTCCCGTGCGTGGCTAGGCTCCTAAAAAGTCCCACACATGTGGTATCCCCGTACTCAGGAGAAGCAGCAGAATGTATTTTGGGGTGCAATTCCACATATAACCATGGCATGTGTGAGCAATATATCATTTAGTGACAACTTTTTGTAATTTTTTATTTTTTTTGTCATTATTCAATCACTTGGGACAAAAAATAAAAATATTCAATGGGCTCAACATGCCTCTCAGCAATTTCCTTGGGGTGTCTACTTTCCAAAATGGGGTCATTTTGGGGGGTTTTGTACTGCCCTGCCATTTTAGCACCTCAAGAAATGAGATAGGCAGTCATAAATTAAAAGCTGTGTAAATTCCAGAAAATGTACCCTAGTTTGTAGACGCTATAACTTTTGCGCAAACCAATAAATATACGCTTATTGTCATTTTTTTTACTAAAGACATGTGGCTGAATACATTTTGGCCTAAATGTATGACTACAATTGAGTTTATTCGATTTTTCTTATAACAAAAAGTAGAAAATATCATTTTTTTTCAAAATTTTCGGTCTTTTTCCGTTTATATCGCAAAAAATTAAAATCGCAGAGGCAATCAAATACCATTAAAAGAAAGCTCCATTTGTGGGAAGAAAAGGACGCAAATTTCGTTTGGGTACAACATTGCATGTCCGCACAATTTACAGTTAAAGCAGCGCAGTGCAAAATTCTGAATTCACCTCTGGTCCTTTAGCTACCAAATGGTCCGGGGCTTAAGTGGTTAAATGTAAATTCAAGCCAAATTCTTTATATATATTTTTAATTTAAGTTGTAAATAGTGTTGAGCAAACCCGAACTGTAAAGTTCGGGTCCGTACCGAACTTTAGCTTTTTCCCGAACCCGAACCCGAACCCGGACTTTGCCCAAAAGTCCGGGTTCGGGTTCAGCAATCTAATAACGCATTTAGAAATGCTTCAGGGGCCAGCCAATCACCTTTTGATTAGCTGGTGTGCCCTTAGAGGCCATCATAGCCATGCCTACTAATGGCATGGCTGTGATTGGTCAGTGCAACATGTGACCCAGCTTCTATATAAGCTAGAGGCACACAGCACACATGACACTCTGCTTCAGAATAGATAGGGAGAGGATCTAGTCTGCTGCTGCTGCTTTTAGGGAGAGATAGAAAGATAGATGAGGTAGTCCTGATTCTACAATCTGAGGGAAAAGATAGAGAGATAGTGTAGTGTAGGGCCAGGTTCCTGTGTTGGTGCTTTCAGGGAGAGAGAATATTATATAGGAGTCCAGATTCAGAGATTAAAATCAGCGATCTGCATAGGTCTACCTATTTGTGTTGCAGTGCAGTCTTTTTACACTGCCATGAGCCCAGTGTCAGAGAAAATCTAACTTTTAGGGGGAAAAAAAGGCACTTTATTGTTCTCTTTTCCAAAAGACCCATAGGGCAAAAAAAAAAAAAAAGCATTTTATTTTGCTCGTGCAAAAAAAGACCCGTTTAGGGCAAAAAAAAAAAAAATTTGCACTTTAATGTACGCTTGCAAAAAACGCCGTTTAGGGGCACCAAAAAAAGTTTGCAGTGTGTTATACATATTTTGAGGTGTGTGAAATAAACAATTTCTATATAGTTTTCTCCTACTGTCCTATACAAAAAAAAAAACATTTTTTTTGAATAGCATTTTCTGCAGTTCTGTAGCTGTGCGATTCAGCGGTTACGTACTGTGGGTGTGTTCTGCTCTTCCAAAAAACGGCGTTTAGTGGCACAAAAAAAAGTTTGCAGTGTGTTATACATATTTTGAGGTGTGTGAAATAAACAATTTCTTTATAGTTTTCTCCTACGTTGCTATACTAAAAAAACAACATTTTTTTTTAATAGCATCTTCTGCAGTTCTGTAGCTGTGCGATTCAGCGGTTACGTACTGTGGGTGTGTTCTGCTCTTCCAAAAAACGCAGTTTAGGGGCACAAAAAAAAGTTTGCAGTGTGTTATACATATTTTGAGGTGTGTGAAATAAACAATTTCTTTATAGTTTTCTCCTACGTTGCTATACTAAAAAAACAACATTTTTTTTGAATAGCATTTTCTGCAGTTCTGTAGCTGTGCGATTCAGCGGTTACGTACTTTGGTTGTGTTCTGCGCTTCCAAAAACACCCATTTAGGGCAAGATCCTAAATTTTGAAAATATGAGGAGAAGGTCAAAGGGACGTGGTGGCCCCGGTCGTGGTGCTGCTGGTGGAGCTCCTGTTGCAGGGAGAGGACGTGGTGGATCTGTGCCAGATACACGCACAAGTGAAACACCTTCCTCAGGTGCGAGTAGGCGACCGAGCCTGCGGCGCTATTTTGTCGCGCCTAATGAGGCTGTACGAATGTTTAGGCCAGGACAAGTACAGGCGATAGTAGATTGGGTTGCTGACAGTGCCTCGGGTTCCTTCACATTGTCTCCCACCCATTCTTCTGATGAAAGAACAGAGTTGGCACCTGAAACCCATGTCCATCAGTCTTTCACCTCACCCCCTTGCAAATCAGCCAAGCAGTCTGAGCCCCAAATCATGCAGCAGTCTCTTCTGCTTTTCGATGACTCTGTTAGCAGGGTTTCCCAGGGCCATCCACCTAGCCCTGCCCCAGAAGTGGAAGAGATTGAGTGCACCGATGCCCAACCACTTATGTTTCATGATGAGTACATGGGAGGACCATCGCAGTACGTCTCGGATGATGACGAAACACAGGTGCCAACTGCTGCTGCTTTCGCAATTGTGCAGACAGACAAGGAGGGCAGGGGTGAAGACTGGGTGGAAGATGATGTGGAGGACGATGAGGTCCTCGACCCCACATGGAATCAACGTTATGCAGGTGACCAGTGTAGTTTGGAGGAAGAGGCGGTGATCGCACAGAGCCACCAGCACAGCAGAAGAGGGAGCAGGGTGCAAAAGCGGAGCGTCTGTCAGCTAGACAGTATGTCTGCTACTGCCCAACGCAGCAAGGGACCGAGCACACCAAAGCCAGGTCCAAGGAGTTCCCCAGCGTGGCAGTTCTTCACACAATGTGCTGATGACAAGACACGAGTGGTTTGCACGCTGTGCAATCAGAGCCTGAAGCGAGGCATAAACGTTCTCAACCTGAGCACAACCTGCATGACCAGGCATCTAAGTGCAAAGCACGAGCTGCAGTGGAGTAAACACCTCAAAAACCAAGAAAGGTCTCTGGCTCCTCCTGCTTCCTCTTCTGCTGCAGTCTCGGCCTCTTCATCCACCTCTGTAGTGACAGTGGCATCTGCCACCCCGCAAACAGAGGATATGCCAGCAACACTACCACCTGGGTCACCAACCATCTCCACAATGTCCCATGGAAGCGTTCAGCTCTCTATCTCCCAAACATTTGAGCGGAAGAGGAAGTACCCCCCTAGCCACCCGCGATCCCTGGCCCTGAATGCCAGCATTTCAAAACTCCTGGCCTTTGAAATGCTGTCATTCCGTCTGGTGGAGACGCAGAGTTTTAAAAGCCTGATGGCATTGGCTGTCCCACAGTACGTCGTGCCCAGCCACCACTATTTTTCCAGGCGAGCCATCCCTTCCCTGCACAACCAAGTGGGGGACAAAATCAGGTGTGCACTGTGCAACGCCATCTGTGGCAAGGTCCACCTAACTACGGATGCGTGGACCAGTAAGCACGGTCAGGGACGTTATATCTCCCTAACAGCACACTGGGTAAATGCAGTGGCGGCTGGGCCTGAGGCAGATAGCAGTTTGGCGCATGTCCTTCCACCACCGAGGATTGCAGGGCGCTTCAGTTTGCCTCCTGTTGCTAACTCCTCCTACTCTGCTTCCTCATCCTCTACAGCCTCCTCATCCGGTCAGCGTAACACCTTCACCACCAACTTCAGCACAGCCAGGGGTAAACGACAGCAGGCAGTTTTAAAACTTTCCTGTTTGGGGGAAAAACCCCACACCGCGCAGGAGTTGTGGAGGGACATGGAACAACAGACCAATGAGTGGTTGCTGTCAGTGAGCCTCAAGCCCGGCCTGGTGGTGTGCGATAATGGGCGAAATCTCGTAGCAGCTCTGGGCCTAGCCGGTTTGACGCACATCCCTTGCCTGGCGCATGTGCTGAACTTGGTGGTCCAGAGGTTCCTTAAAAATTACCCCAATATGCCAGAGCTGCTGCAGAAAGTGCGGGCTGTGTGTGCGCACTTTCGGCGTTCTCACCCTGCTGCTGCTCGCCTGTCAGCGCTGCAGCGTAACTTCGGCCTTCCCGCTCACCGCCTCATATGTGACGTGCCCACAAGGTGGAACTCCACCTTGCACATGCTGGCCAGACTGTGCGAGCAGCAGCAGGCGATAGTGGAGTTTCAGCTGCAGCAATCACGCGTGAGTCGCTCTGCGGAACAGCACCACTTCACCACCAATAACTGGGCCTCCATGCGAGACCTGTGTGCCTTGTTGCGCTGTTTCGAGTACTCCACCAACATGTCCAGTGCCAATGACGCCGTTCTTAGCGTTACTATCCCAGTTCTATGCCTCCTTGAAAAAACGCTTCGGGCGATGATGGAAGAGGATGTGGCACAGGAGGATGAGGAGGAGGAGGAGGAAGCGGGATCATTTCAAAGGCTTTCAGGGCAGTCTTTCACAAGTGGCTACGAGGGTGGGTTCCTGCACCAACAAACACCAGGTACACAATTGTCCGGCAGAAAGGGCACAGTTCTGGAGGATGACGAGGTGGAGGAGGAGATGGAGGAGGAGGAGGAGCCATTTTCACAGCAGGGTGGCACCCAGACCAGCTCGTGGCCATCACTGGTGCGTGGCTGGGGGGATACAGAGGACACAGACGATACACCTCCCACAGAGGACAGCTTTTCTTTGCCTCTGGGCAGCCTGGCACACATGAGCGATTACATGCTGCAGTGTTTCCGCAATGACCGCCGAGTTGCCCACATTTTAACTGGTGCTGATTACTGGGTGGCCACCCTGCTGGATCCCCGTTACAAGGACAACGTACCGTCCTTAATTCCCTCACTGGAGCGGGATCGTAAGATGCGCGAGTACAAGCGCACGCTGGTAGACGCGCTGCTGGTGGCATTCCCACCTGACAGCGGGCGTACGGTGGAAGCACAAGGCGAAGGCAGAGGAGGAGGAAGAGGTCGCCAACGCAGCCGGGGCACCGGCAGCACCTCAGAAGGCAGGGTTAGCATGGCTGAAATGTGGAAAAGCTTTGTCAGCACGCCACAACAACCAGCACCACCAGCTGAGATGGAACGTCTTAGCAGGAGGCAGCATTTCACCAACATGGTTGAGCAGTATGTGTCCACAGGCCTACACGTACTGGATGATGGGTCTGCCCCCTTTAACTTCTGGGTCTCCAAATTGGGCACATGGCCTGAGCTTGCCCTTTATGCCTTGGAGGTGCTGGCCTGCCCTGCAGCCAGTGTATTATCTGAACGTGTATTTAGCACGGCAGGGGGCGTTATCACAGACAAGCGCAGCCGCCTGTCCAGAGCCAATGTGGACAAGCTCACGTTCATTAAAATGAACCAGGCATGGATCCCACAGGACTTGTCCGTACCTTGTGCAGAATAGACATGTATACCGGTGTTGTGACAAAAACTGTCCGGCCATCGGATTGTGTCCGGCCCATACTGCGAAGGCGCAGCGCTTGCGCAGTACAGAGGACAAGGAGATTCACAAAATCTCCGAAGATGAACGGCGCCTGCGCTGTGAGTGCAGGTTCAAGCCCCACCATCCAAGTGGACATACGGTAGCACATAGTAACAGGGCCCCTCACGGGCTCGGTTCGATCGCCACGATTCGGGCACGGCCTCACTTGGCTTGGCTTGAACCACGGATGGTGTGGCCTTCACCTGAACTCACAACGCAGGCGCCGTTCGTCTTGGGAGATTTTCGAAATCCCCTTGTCCTACATACTGAGCAAGCGCAGTACAAGGTGGACACTATTTGAGGGGGGACAGAATTCGACACATCACCGGCCTTACTCAGCCATTGTTGTATTTTTGAATCAGTGTTGGCTACCTCGTCCTCCTCCACCGCCGCTTCCACCTACACAGCCACATCCACCGCCACCTCAACCTCCTACTCCATATGGACCTCGTCCTCCTAGGTCAAGATTATTATTTTTTATTTTTATTTTTTTTATGTTATTTTAAGTTATTTCCCTATCCACATTTGTTTGCAGAGCACTTGCCATGCTCTTAACAACATTTTGCTGCCATTTGCAGCCCTCTAGCCCTTTCCATTACCTTTTTAGAGCCTTTTTAGTCCTTAGAAGTCCGGGTCCCCATTGACTTCAATGGGGTTCGGGTTCGGGTCCGGGTTCGGGTTAAAGTTCGGTCCCGAACCCGAACTTTTTTTCCGAAGTTTGTCCGAACCCGTCGAACCCGAACATCCAGGTGTCCGCTCAACTCTAGTTGTAAATAGTATTGGAAAGGATGTAAACCCATGTCAAGTATTCATACATATTTGTTTCCAAGACTTCTGGTCTCAGTGACTATATAATTGAGATGTAAAGTGAAAATTTTCTAATATGAACACAACCGCAATAAATACAAATTTTTGAACATTATAGAGAAGACAAACAATCTGTCAGATTTGTTTTGCTATCTCTGTCCTGTCTTATCCCAGCTACCATTTTCTTCTGAAGAGGAACGAGGGAGAATCTCTTCATTAGTGTCAGACACCAACAAAAATTAGACACAGGATCTAACTATTCTCTGCTGTACCCAAAACTTAGAACCAAAACAAAAAAAATGTGATTAGAATTAGGCCAAATTAGACTGCACAGGAAACCAACAGCAGTTGTCAGTGGAGGCTGTAAGATTTGTATTCTACAAATCAATGTCCAGAGCCACTGCTGTTAGGAATGTAAACATTAACTGCAGTGATTACATATGAACAGAACCTCTGACTGACTCTAATCTGACCCTGTGCACCCAGGGTTGGAGTTTCTGTGGAATTTCTAGCTGCACACAAACTGGCTGAAGTTAATCTGCCAGTTTGCATGCTGCCATAGCACTGCGTGTTGCTCTGGTGTTTATCCACCTTTTAATTCAGCAAACAATGTATTCCTGCCTGACCATGTGTATGTAGCCTAACACTTTAACCACTTGACCTCCAGAAGATTTACCCCCTTCATAACCAGGCCATTTTTTGCGATACGGCACTGCGTTACTTAAACTGACAATTGCTCGGTAATGCGACCTAAAGATTCAACTAAGAATACACAATTCATGTATTTAGACAATAATAGTTTAGCCTGGAGTTCTGATTTATTATCTACCCTTATTGACCTGAGCAGTTTTTACATCTCTGCTGTGGGCCTATTTATTCAGCAATACCTAAAGCATCAGTGGAGAAGAGACACCTTTTTCACATAGTAACTCTTACAGGAGAGAATTTGCCTTCCTAGGGGCAGGGGCGGATCCAGAGTCTTTTCTCGGGGGGGGGGGGGGGGCACTGCCAAAAAATTTTTTTTTGTGGGAAATTTATCGGGGAAATGGCTGGTGTCGGCGATTCAATCATCCCGACACCATAGTTGTTATGGTGTCAGGATGATTGAAGAGCATTATTTCTATTATTACATTGTAATATAAAATTAAATAGTTCAATGCAGAATCAGTGGGAGCCCCTAGTGTGTCACTTGCCACCGTCGCCTGCAATTAGTGGGAGCCCTGAGCGTGTCACTTGCCACACGTTGCGGATTGTCACTTGCCACGTCACCTGCCACATCTTGTGGATTGTCACTTGCCACACCTTGTGGATTGTCACTTCCCACATCACCTGCCACACCTTGCGGATTGTCACTTGCCACGCCACGTCACCTGCCACACCTTGCTGATTGTCACTTGCCTGCCACCAGATGAAGATTGTCATTTGCCACGTCACCTGACACAATTTGCGGATTGTCACTTGCCACGTCGCCTGCCACACCTTGCGGATTGTCACTAACTTGCCTGCTAAGGTGTAGTTTTGGTTGTCTCTTGCTGTGTCCCAGACTCCCAGAGTCAGGCAGCAGAGAGATAATGTAATCTCTCTGCTGCCTGCACAGTGAGGGCGGAAGTCACTGCAGGAATGCAGGGCAGGCACGGGCGGTGAGAGATAATCTCATCTCTCTGCTCCCCCGCTCCCGGCTAGCTGATTGACCAGCTGCCACACTGAGCCTGCTCTCTCACTCTCACCTGCGCTGCCAACACACTGAGCAGCACGGTCTGCCCACAAACCGCGCCGCCCCCCGACAACAAACCGCGCCGAAAGCGGAGCCGCCCGCTTTGTTACCCGTCTGTGGAGCCGCACGCTATTGCACCTGCCCGCAGAGCGGCCTGACGTGACTCACTGACGTCACTCGTTGCTAGACGCCAAGCGGCCCAGGCGTTAGCAGCGAGTGCAGGGAAGAGGTTCCACCCACCTCCTCCTCTGCTCCTGGTATCGTGTCAGTGCGCCACGTAACTACATTAGACGAGTCTCTCTCTGAGCGCCGCTGATCGGCTGATGTGAGAAACTGAGAGAGAGACTCAGAGAGGCAGCGGCAGCCACAGAAAAAGTACTGTATATACTCGAGTATAAGCCGACCCGAATATAAGCTGAGGCACCTAATTTTACCCAAAAAAACTGGGAAAACTTATTGACTCAAGTATAAGCCTAGGGTGTCCTAGGCTTATACTTGCCTCACTTTGCCTCACTGTGCCCATGCCTCACTGTGCCCATGACTAGACTGATGTTTAACATGGAAGTCTATGGAAGGAGTGCCCGGCTTTGAAAAATCGGTTCTCCCAGACACCAAACTTTTCAAACTTATAGAGGAGACATGGGGCTACATGTGTGCCAAGTTTGGGGTCCAGAGGACCTACGACCAGCCGGTACCGGGTCCGCAAAATCACTGGAGAAATGACCGTTTAACATTGGAGTCTATGGAAGGGGTGCTCGGTTTTAAAAAATCAGTGCTCCACGGCCGTAGGTCCCCCAGACACCAAACTTTGCACACTTGTAGAGAAGACATGGGGCTATATGTGTGCCAAGTTTGGGGTCCAGGGGACCTACGACCGGCCGGTACCGGGTCCGCAAAATCACCAGAGAAATGACCGTTTAACATTGGAGTCTATGGAAGGGGTGCTCGGTTTTAAAAAATCAGTGCTCCACGGCCGTAGGTCCCCCAGACACCAAACTTTGCACACTTGTAGAGAAGACATGGGGCTATATGTGTGCCAAGTTTGGGGTCCAGGGGACCTACGACCGGCCGGTACCGGGTCCGCAAAATCACCAGAGAAATGACCGTTTAACATTGGAGTCTATGGAAGGAGTGCCCAGATTTAAAAAATCAGTGCTCCCCGGTCGTAGGTCCCCCAGTTACCAAACTTTGCACACTGGGCTACATGTGTGCCAAGTTTGGGGTCCAGGGGTCCTACGGCCGGCCGGTACTGGATCCCCAAAGTTCGGGAGATCAGGCGCAAAAAAAAAAACAGAGCAAGCAAGTGAGTGTGACAGATGGTCTCGGGGGGAGCAATTGCCCTGTTGCCCCCCCCCCCTGGATCCGCCACTGCCTAGGGGTAGATTTCCTCTTACTTCCTGTTGTCTCCTTCCGTTTGCAAGTAGGAGTCGTTTGTAAGTTGGATGTTTGAAAGTAGGGGCCTGCCATATATACTCTTCAGAAATTTGCCCCTTAGGTGTTGGTGTTGCCACAACACTGTAAGCCCTCACAGTTACTCTTGGTGGGCATTGGAACGCCCTGCTGTCAAGTATTATATCAGGAATCGTATTTACATGCCACTGTTGAACAGTGGTAGGAAAAAATTGGGCCTTTGGTGGTGGTGCTGGTGCCACAACACTGTAAGCCCTCACAGTTAATCTTGGTGGTTGCAGGAATGGGCCCTGCTGTGAATTATTAGATCAAGAATTGTAATTGCATGCCCCTGTTGAACAGGGGCTGAAAAATTGGGCCTTTGGTGGTGGCGGTGGTGCTGGTTCCACAACACTAAGTCCTCACAGTTACTCTTGGTGGGCGCAGGAATGGGCCCAGCTGTGAAATATTAGATCAAGAATTGTAATTACCTGCCCCTGTTGAACAGGGGCAGAAAAATTGGGCCTTAGGCACTGGTGCTGGTGCCACAACACTGCAACCCCTCACAGATACTGTACTTAGAGTGCAGCAATGAGCCCTGTTGCAAAGTATTGCATCAAAAATTGTAATTACACGCCCCTGTTAAACAGGGGCTGAAAAATTTGGCCTTAGCCACTGGTGGCGGTGCCCAGAACCAAAAATGTTCCTTCAAGCTATCAGAATAATTATTGAGGAGGAAGAGGATTGTCATTCAGCATAACAGTATAGTCACTCTGCATCAGCATAGGCAGTCTTGAAGGGATCTGACATTTCAAAGAAAATTATTCTGTTACATCAGCATCAGGTGCCTGGTAGCTGGTGGTGATCCAAGACCGATTCATTTTTATGAAGGTCAGTCGATTGACCGAGTCTATGATTAAGCACTGAATCGCAGTGCGAAACGTCAGCTCATACTCGCTGTTTTTTGCTGTGGCATGTTGTTTGTGCTTTTGTTTTAAATAAAAGAACCTTTTTTGGAGTGCGGCTGTCCAAGCGTTTTCCTCAGATTTTTCGATTGACCGAGTCGGTTTACAGGCGCACCCTGTGATCGGTTACAAAGCCTCCAGCAGCACTGAATGTGCATTCCGAAAGAACGCTGGATGCAGGACAGGCCAGTATCTCAATTGCATACTGTGCAAACTCTGGCCAGTGATCCATCCTCAAGACCCAGTAACCCAGAGGATTTTCGGTGGGAAAGGTGTCCAAGTCTGATCTTGCCCCTAGGTATTCCTGCACCATGTAAACCAGACGCTGGCGATGGTTGCTGGAACCGATCAGACCTTGGGGCTGCGGACTAAAAAATTGTCTGAACGCATCGGTCAGATGGCCACCTTCTCCACCGCTCCTTCTTTGACTGACCGAAGCCTCAGCAACACGTTGTCCAGGACCAGGAATTTGTAACCTCCCAGTCTCTGGGAACGCGTTGCACAGACCTTTCTGAAAGGCCTCCTGAAGATGCCTCATCCTCTGCTCCCTCTGCAATGGCAAGATAAGGTCCGCAACCTTACCCTTGTAACGTGGATCAAGGAGGGTTGCCAGCCAGTAATGATCTCTCTCCTTGATCGCACGAATACGAGGATCCTTACGCAGGCTTTGCAGGAGCAGGGAGGCCATGCAGCGTAGGTTTGCTGAGGCATTCGGTGCCGAGTCCTCTGGGTCACTGAGGACGACATGATCCGCAGCTACCTCCTCCCAGCCACGTACAAGTCCATGGGTGTCTTGGGACTGTAATTGATCACTTAAAGATTGCTGCTGATGCCGAGTGCTAGTCTCCACCTCCATGCTGACACAATCCTCCTCCTCCTCTTCCTGTGTGATAGCCGGGCCAGCAGGAATACTGTCTGGATAAAGGGGGCCTTGAGAGGTAAGGAAGTCCTCCTCTTCCTGCCTCTGTTCTGCCTCAAGTGCCCTGTCCATTATTCCACGCAGCGTGTGCTCCAACAGGTGGACAAGAGGGACAGTGTCACTGATGCATGCACTGTCACTGCTCACCATCCTAGTGGCCTCCTCAAATGGTGCCAGGACAGTGCATGCATCCCTGATCATGGCCCACTGGTGTGGGGAAAAAAATCCAAGCTCCCCTGACCCTGTCCTGGTGCCATATTGCAACAGATACTCATTGATGGCCCTCTGCTGCGTGTGCAGCCGCTGCAGCATGGCCAACGTAGAGTTCCACCTGGTGGGCATGTCACAGATTGGGCGGTTCTTGGGCAGGTTGTAATCCTTTTGCAGCTCAGCCAGCCGAGCACTGGCATTATATGACCGGCGGACAGAGTTTCCTGGCCTGCTTCAGGACCTCCTGTAAGCCCGGGTACCTGCCCAAGAACCGCTGCACCACCAAGTTAAGGACATGAGCCAAACAGGGCACATGGGTCAGTTGTCCCTGTCGGAGGGCGGAGAGGAGGTTGGTGCCATTGTCGTAAACCACCTTTCCTGGCTTAAGCTGGCATGGCGTCAACCACCTCTGAGCCTGCCCCTGCAGAGCCGACAGAATCTCTGCCCCAGTGTGGCTCCTGTCCCCCAAACACACCAGCTCAAGCACCGCATGGCATCTTTTTGCCTGCGTTCTGGCGTAGCCCCTTGAACGCCTACGGAGCACCGCTGGTTCCGAGGACAAATCAGCACAAGAAGAGGCCATGGAGGAAGAAGAAGAGGAGAGGGTGGAGGAGAGAGGTGTGTCAGAATCACCAGTAGTAACATTTTCGAGGCGTGGTGGCGGAACAACCTCCAACACTACTGCACCTTGTCCTGCATCCTTCACAGCTGCCAGCAGAGTCACCCAATGCACCGTGAAAGGTAGGTAACGTCCCTGTCCATGCCTGCTGGACCATGAGTCAGTGGTAATATGCACCTTACCGCTGACCGCTCTGTCCAGCGAGGCCAAGACATTGCCTTCCACATGCCGGTAGAGAGCCGGAATCGCCTTCCGTGAGAAAAAGTGGCGTTTGGGAACCTGCCACTGAGGAACCGCACATTCCACAAACTCACGGAAGGGGGCAGAGTCTACCAACTGAAAAGGCAGCAGTTGAAGTGCTAGCAATCTAGCCAAGCTAGCATTCAACCGCTGGGCATGTGGATGGCTGGGAGCGAACTTCTTGCGGCGGTGCAGCAGCTGGGGCAGGGAAATTTGCCTCGTACAATCGGACGTCGGTTTACCGATAGCAGATTGCCGCAAGTACTTGGCTGTGACACACCTAATTCTACACCTTCATTCCTCTCAGTGCAGGTTTCAGAGAGGACTGAAGGTATAGTGGGGTTGGAGATCCCAGCTGATGAGGAGCAAGGAGAGGTCCGCCTTGTTCTTTGGTGTGGGTCTCTTAGGTGTGCTTGCCAACGGACTGCATGGCAGGTCGACATATGTCTGGTCAAGCACGTGGTTCCCAAGCGGCTGATGTTTTGGCCACGCGACATATGCTTTAGACATATGTTGCAAATGGCAATGGTGCGATCTGTTGCACACGTCTGAAAAAAGGCCCACACCAAACAACTTTTGGAATAACGCGCAGAGACAGCAGCGCCCTGCACATGCGGAGCTCTGCGGTGTGATGCAGTCGGTGTGCTGCCCTTAAGCTGGCCCCTGGAGGGCATCCTGCCTCGTTGGAGATGTCCCTCCTCCTCCAACCCCATTGGGGTTCCCCCCCCCAAAACCCATACCAGACCCTTATCCGAGCATGCAGCCTGGTAGGCCAGGAAAGGGGGGGCGAGCGAGCCCCCCTCCTGAACCATATGAGGATGCAGCCCCCTCAACACCCCCCCACCCCAAAGCACCTTGCCCCCATGTTGATGGGGACAAGGGCCTCATCCCCACAACCCTGGGTTGTGGGGGTCTGCGGGCAGAAGGCTTATCTGAATCTGGAAGGCCCCTTTAACAAGGGGGCCCCCAGATCCCACCCCCCTATGTGAATATAGTACCTCTACCCATTCACCAAAAAAGTGTCAAAAAGTAATAAAAACAGACAGTTTTTGACAATTCCTTTTATTAAAAAATAAAAGAACAGTGTCCTCCGATGTAAATCCATCGTCAATCACGATGCCGACGCCACTGCAGGACCCAAAAAAGGAAAAAAAATTGCTCCGCGTCAACTTAGCCAAACTGCCAAATGCCTGGCTTACCGTTACAGTTCTTATATAGGTAAGGGGTGGAACAACCTGGCAACATCACCTGGTGGATCCGCCCCTTGTGACCTCACAAACCGGTGCTTGCTGGGTCAGTGACGTCACAAGGGGCGGTACCAGCAGGTGACGTCGCCAGATGGCCCCACCCTTACCTATATAAGAACTGCCAAACGGCAAGCCAGGTATTCAGCGGTTTGCCTTAGTTGACAGTGGAATGATTTTGTTTTCTTTTTTGGGTTGGGTGGCGGCCGTCGTGAATGACGATAGAGACCATTTATTTTTTAATAATGAAATTGTCAAAAACTGTGTTTTTATTACTTTTTGACACTTTTTTGGTGAATAGGTACCCTATACTCATTCACATGGGGGGTGAGGTCTTGGGACCCCAAAGCACTCACCCCCTCATGTTAAGGGCATGTGGCCTGGTATGATTCAGGAGGGGGGAGACGCTCGCTCGCCCTGCTCTTTCTTGGCCTGCCAGGCTGCATCCTCGGATAAGGGTTGGATATTGATTTTGGGGGGGACCCCACGCCATTTTAAACATTTTCTTTTGCCAGCAATGGTATTGTATTGCTGCCAATTTAAATGTAATTTCATTAAAAAAAAATATTTAGAAATGTTATTTTTGCTGCAGCATGTTCTATACATACTACAGATGCACCACTTTACAGGCAGACTAAGGGGGCACCCCAGGTACTATATTTAATTATTTATTCATTCTTATTGTTGCACTTTAAGCATCATTAACCACCGAGCCTCTTTTTAAAACTTGACAAGTTAAAATATTTATTTTTGGTAGCAAATAACTTAAAATAAAATGGCAGTCATTGCAATACTTTGTCACACCGTATTTGCGCAGCAGTCTTAAAAGCGCATGTTTTTGGGGAAAAAAAATTTTGGAGTTAAAAAATAAGACATCAGTAAAGTTAGCCCAATTTTTTCTATATTGTAAAAGATAATGTAAATTGATACCCAACATGTCACACTTTAAAATTGCGCCCGCTTGTGGAATAGCGACAAACGTTGGCACTTAAAAATCTCCATTGGCGATGTTTAAAAATAAAAAAATAAAGTTTTAAAGCGCCCCATCGCGCCGAGCTCACGTGCAGAAGCGAGCGCATACGTAAGTTGCGTGCGCATATGAAACCAGTGTTCAAAACACACATGTGAGGTATCACCGTGATTGTTAGAGCGAGAGCAATAATTCTATCTCTAGACCTCCTCTGAAACTGAAAACTGGTAACCTGTAGACATTTTTAAACGTTGCCAATGGAGATTTTTAAGTGCCTAAGTTGTCGCCATTCCACAAGCAGGCGCAATTTTGTACAAATAGAGCTCTTAGACAAATGGAGCTCTTAGAAGCCTGTGACCATATAAGCTGCCACGTCTTCAGGGGTATATCCTCACCCAAGGCCTGCTCCCACTTGCGCGCATAGTTAGCCCATGTCCCATGTCCAGTGACCGCCTCACACTACACCCCTCTCCACAGACACTTCAAGCATTCATGAGCAGATTCATTCTTTGAAGCACCTTTTGAGATTTAGATTCACTGTGAAAACCATCACTGTTTTACTATTGCTCATACTGCAGAGGATCTATAAATTGTGTAAAAGCTATTCTTTGTATACCTGTTACTCAGGGACATCTTTCGGCAGCACGATCATGCAAGCTAATAGAGGGATTTCTTTATGCTTATGACACTTTGGTGTCACCTGGACTACTTCTAAATTGAAGCTGCCAGCATATCGTCTCTACCCAGATTAAATTGATGTCGGCTCTTCTCCACATGCTCTAGGAACTATGTTTTTCCTTTTTTGATCATCTCACATTTTTTCCGCTCCTTTTTGACATTATGTCCTGACAATAGGGGTACATTATTGCGGGTGGGTTGGGGTTTGGTAGTGGGGGGTGGCCTGCAGATCTCGCTCTTTTTAGCTTTTTTCAACAGTGCACTGTATATGTGTGTGATTCATGTATTTTATTGTTTTGTATATGTACTGGAGAAACCCCTCTCTCCTACAGGCTGTGGCACAGCCGTAGGATGAGTTGTATTTTTTGATATTCAGCACTCAGCCAATAAAGTCTTTTTCATAATAGCCGATTGTATTGTGGTTGATTCACCCATTAAACTTCAGTTGGACTCTGTTCCAACACCCCCCCCAAGTTATCTATGCTACCTATGGTTTAAGGAGGATCCCGTTTTAATTTATATATAGACAAATCAACAAATTGGCTTATTTCCATAATATCCCACTGTGAATCAGGCCCCCCACCCAATTTTTTCTAAGCAGAACATTGTCCGCAAACAGGGAAACCTTAAAGTCCCTAGTACAGACTGGGATGCCATGGATGTTTGGATTCTGTCTGATATGGGCTGCTAGGGGCTCAATACATATGGCATAAAGGAGGGGGGACAGTGGGCACCCCTGTCAGGTCCCGTTGGTGGTGGGGGAGGAGGCAAACCGAGTCCTAACTAGGGCTGAGGGGGATGAATATAGTTTATACCAACACGGTGGAGGGTTGCAAACAGAAAAGGCCAGCCCAGCCTATCAAAGGCCTTTTCTACATCTAGACTGAGAAGTAGTGCCTCAGACCTATTTCTGTTTGCTACTTCTATGAGGTCAATAACTCTCCCAGTGTTGTCCCCCGCATGACGGAGGGGAATAAGTCCTACCTGATCCTTGTACATCAGTGACAGCATTAAGTTGTTTAGTCTATTTGCTAGGATTTTAGTAAAGATTTTTAGGTCCGTATTAAGAAGCGCGATTGGCCTGTAGTTAGAGCACAGTGTATGGTCCTTTCCTGGTTTGGGGATCAACGTGAGGAAGGAGGTCTGCATGTCTCTCGGGATAGGGGTGTTGGTCAAAAAGGAGTTAAACAGAGGGGTAACGTGGGGGAGAAAAAGTGGAAGAAACGTTTTATAGTAAAAGGTATGGTAAACCATCGGGGGCCAGGAGCCTTGTTAGTTGGAAGAGATTTAATCGCATCAGCTACTTCCTCCCCAGAGATAGAGGAGTTGAGGCTAGTTAGGGCAGAGGGGGAAATAATAGGGGGAATCACAGTCTGCTAGGTAAGAATGGATGGCCTGGGACAGGTCAGGGGATGGAGGATTATGTGGCAAACTCGGATCATTATATAGAGTCGAGAAATAGTCGTGGAAGAGTTGTGCAATTTTCGAGGGATGAGATTGAAGTGTACCAGTTGTGTCTTTGAGAGAGGTGGGCGAAGCAGCTGCTGCCCACTCATGGAGTTGTCTTGCTAGAAGCGTGTGTGGCTTGTTGGCCTTGTCATAATAGGTTTTTCGCAGCCCAAGAAGGGCTTTCTCTGTCTTGCCCAGGTCAATGTCCCGCAGCCCAGCCCTAGTGCTTACCAGTTCCCTAAAAATGGTCAAGGAAGGGGAGAAAAATTGTTGAGTTTATCTAGCAACAGCCGGCAGGCCGCACTAGCATTAGGTTTTTGGGGGCGGTGGATAGGGATGGGCTATCTGTTCAAGTCGAACATGAGTTCGACTCGAACATCGGCTGTTCGATCGTTCGACGAAGATCTAAGTTTATGGGCCGTTTGCGCCAAATTCGAACGGCGTGTCACGACCCATAATGCACTGCGTCATCGCTGGCTGATGATTGGCCAAGCATGCATTATGACCCGCATGCTTTGGCCAATCACAGCGCCGTCAGCGAAGAGAGCCATAATTGGCTCAGGGGGTTCAGTACACGCCCCACACTATACAGTATAAGGCCGCCTGCACGTCGGTCTTCTGTAGTGTGTTCCGGCGGAGAGATAAGAGAGAGAGTGTCATTTCATTTACTTTGAGCAGGCATGCGATTCAGTTAGCTGCAGTGTATTTAGTATATACCTGTATATGCATCCTGGTTTTGTGTGTGTGTGTGTGTGTGTGTGTGTATATGTATATATATATATATATATATATATATATATATATATATATATATATATATATATACATATACATACACACACACATACATACATATACACACATACACTGTATCCTGTGTAGCTAGATCTAACTGCAGGCCATTTCTGGTGTTAGTATTAAAATACACTTTCAGGCAGGCCAGGCAGTATTTTTTCTAGTAAACTTTAGGAAGTGTTTTGTTGGTCTAATTTTACAGTATGTCTGGAAGGCCAACAAGGAGAGGCAGATACTCACAGGCCACTAAAAGAGGGCAAGCAGGCTCTGTGTCTAGAGCCAACAGTGCTGGTCATGGACACGGTGCATCCTCAGCATGTAGCCGTGGGGCACGCTTGTCCTTTTTTTCGTCAGCTGGCCGTGTTGAGCCACAACATGTGCAGAAGAGTTGATCGAGTGGATGACAAAGCCGTCCTCATCCTCCTCATCCTCTGTCACCCAGGCTCAGAGTACTTTGGCTGCCAATGCAGCTGCCAAAGCGGCCTATTCGATCGGCTCAATGTCATAAGTTACTCCTTCCCTAGCCCCACCATCATGCACGGAGGAGTCCCCCGAACTGTTCGACCACAGTGTTGGGTACATGCTGCAGGAGGATGCGCAGCGTTTTGAAGGCTCCGATGATGGTACCCAGATTGAGGAAGGCAGTAACGTGAGCCCAGAGAGAGGGGGTGCCCAAGAAGGACTGGGTGCCTGATAGGAGAGAGGAGGAGGCACATCTCCAACGGGGCAGGATGCCCTCCAGGGGCCAGCTTAAGGGCAGCCAACCGTCTGCATCACACCGCAGAGCTCCGCATGTGCAGGGCGCTGCTGACTCCGCACGTTTTTCCAAAAGTTCTTTGGTGTGGGCCTTTATCAGACGTGTGCAGCAGATCGCACCATTGCTGTTTGCAACATATGTCTGAAGCGTATCAAGCGTGGCCAAAACATCAGCACCACATGCTTGACCAGACATATGTAGAACTCCCCTGCAGTGCATTGGCAACAGTACTAAAAAGACCAACACCAAAGAACAAGGCAGATCTCTCCTTGCTCCTCATCAGCTGGGATCTCCAACCCCACTATACCTTCAGTCCTCTCAGAAACCTGCACTGAGAGGAATAAAGGTGTTGAATTAGGTGTGCCAAGAACTTGCGGGCAATCTGCTATCGCTACACCAACATCCGATTGTAGCAGGCAAATTTCCCTACCCCAGTTGCTAAACCGGCGAAAGAAATTCGGTCCCAGCCATCCACATGCCCAGCGGCTGAATGCTAGCTTGGCTAAATTGCTAGCACTCCAACTGCTGCCTTTTCAGCTGGTAGACTTTGCCCCCTTTCGTGAATTTGTGGAATGTGCGGTACCTCAGTGGCAGGTTCCCAAACGGCAATTTTTTTCACGGAAGGCGATTCCGGATCTCTACCGCCATGTGGAAGGCAATGTCTTGGCCTCGTTGGGCAGGGCAGTCAGCGGTAAGCTGCATATTACCGCTGACTCATGGTCCAGCAGGCATGAACAGGGACATTACCTTTCTTTCACGGCACACTGGGTAACTCTGCTGGCAGCTGGAAAGGATGCAGTACAGGGTGCAGTATTGTTGGAGCTTGTTCCGCCATCACGCCTCCAAAATGCTGGTAGTGGTGATTCTGCCACACCTCTCTCCTCCACCCCCTCCTCTTCTTCCTCTATGGCCTCTTCCTGTGCAGATTTGTCTTCGGAACCAGCGGTGCTCCGTAGGCGTTCTAGGGGCTACGCAAGCACTCAGGCAAAAAGATGCCAAGCGGTGCTTGAGTTGGTCTGTTTAGTGGACAGGAGCCACACTTTGGCAGAGATTCTGACAGCTCTGCAGGGGCAGGCTCAGAGGTGGTTGACGCCACGCCAGCTTCAGCCATGAATGGTGGTTTGCGACAATGGCACCAACCTCCTCTCCGCCCTCCGACAGGGACACCTGACCCATGTGCCCTGTTTGGCTCCCATCCTTAATTTGGTGGTGCAGCAGTTCTTGTGCAGGTACCCGGGCTTACAGGATCTCCTGAGGCAGGCCAGGAAAGTCTGTGGGCATTTCCGCTGGTCATATAATGCCAGTGCTCGGCTGGCTGACCTCCAAAAGGAATGCAACCTGCCCAAGAACCGCCTGATCTGTGACATGCCCACCAGGTGGAACTCAATGTTGGCAATGCTGCAGCAGTTGCACATGCAGCAGAGGGCCATAAACGAGTACCTGTGCGAGTATGGCACCAGGACAGGGTCAGGGGAGCTTGGCTTATTTTTGCCACGCCAGTGGCTCATGATCAAGGATGCATGCACTGTCCTGTCACCATTTGAGAGGACCAAGAGGATGGTGAGCTGTAACAGTGCATGCATCAGTGATGCTGTCCCTCTTGTCTACCTGTCCGAGCACACGCTGCGTGGAATAATGGACAGGGCACTTGAGGCAGAACAGAGGGAGGAAGAGGAGGACTTCCTTACCTCTCAAGGCCCCCTTTATCCAGACAGTATTCCTGCGGGCCCGCCCATCTCACAAGAAGAGGAGGAGAAGGAGGAGGATTGTGTCAGAATGGAGGTGGAACCTAGCACTCAGCATCAGCAGCAGTCTTCAAGGGATCGTTTTAAGTCCCCAGAAACCCATGGACTTGTACGTGGCTGGAAGGAGGTGGCTGCGGATCATGTGGTCCTTAGTGATCAAGAGGACTCTGGTCCGAATACCTCAGCAAACCTACACTGCATGGCCTCCCTGATCCTGCAAAGTCTGCGAAAGGACCCTCGGATTCGTGGCATCAAGGAGAGGGATCATTACTGGCTGGCAACCCTTCTTGATGCACGTTACAAGGGTAAGGTTGCGGAACTTATCCAGCCGTCGCAGAGGGAACAGAGGATGAAACATCTTCGGGAGGCCTTGCAGAAAGGTTTGTGCAACGCGTTCCCAGAGCCTGGGAGGTTACAAATTCCTGGTCCTGGACAATGTGTTGCTGAGGCTTTGTTCAGTCACAGAAGGAGCGGTGGAGAAGGTGGCCGTCTGACCGATGCGTTCAGACAATTTTTTAGCCCGCAGCCCCAAGGTCTGATCGGTTCCAGCAACCATCGCCAGCATCTGATTTACATGGTGCAGGAATACCTAGGGGCAAGATCAGACTTGGAGACCTTTCCAACCGAAAATCCCCTGGGTTACTGGGTCTTGAGGATGGATCTCTGGCCAGAGCTTGCACAGTATGCAATTGAGCTACTAGCCTGTCCTGTCCGGTCTTTCGGAACGCCCATTCAGTGCTGCTGGAGGCTTTGTAACCGATCACAGAGTGCGCCTGTCCACCTACTCGGTTTATCGGCTCACCTTCATAAAAATGAATCAGTCTTGGATCACCAGCTACCAAGCACCTGATTCTGATGTAACCGATTAACTTTTTTATGAATGTGAGATCCCTTGAAGACTGCCTATGCTGATGCTGAGTGACTATCCTGTTATGCTGAGTGACTATCCTATTGCTCCTCAATGTTCATGTTGATGGCTTCTAAGAACATTTTTGGTTCTGGGCACCACCACCAAGGCCCAATTTTTCTGCCCCGGTTTAACAGGGGCGTGTAATTACAATTTGTGCCGTAATATTTTTCAGCAGGGCTTGTTGCTGCGCTCAACTACAGTATCTGTGAAGGGTTGCAGTGTTGTGGCACCAGCACCAGTGCCTAAAGCCCAAATTTTTCTGCCCCTGTTTCACATGTAATTACAATTTTTGCTGTAGCATTTTGCAGCAGGACTTGTTCCTGCGCTCAACTAGAGTATCTGTGAGGGCTTACAGTGTTATGGCACCACCACCAAAGGCCCAATTTTTCTGCCCCTGTTCAACAGGGGCATGTAATTACAATTCTTGATATAATATTTCACAGTAGGGCCCGTTCCAGCACCCACCAAGAGTAACTGTGAGGGCTTACAGTGTTCTGGTACCACCAACACCTAAGGTCCAATTTTCTGCAGAGTATATAGGGCAGGCCGTATAGTATATACAGGCGGTCCCCTACTTTCAAACATCTGACTTACAAACGACTCCTACTTACAAATGGAGAGAGAACAGGAAGTGAGGGGAAATCTACCCCTAGGAAGGGAAATTCTCTCCTTTAAGAATTAATGTGGGAACAAGGTATCTCCACTGATGCTTTATCACCAATCCTTGTGTCCTCCAAATTTAGGGGGTCTATAAGTCTAAATTTAGGGGGATGACCCGAGCACTAGTATGGTTCGGGCCTTCTAATTGTGCTGGACTCTGCTTTGTTTCTGTGTGCCTATGTAGAGTTCCCTGTGGCCTGCAGGTGGCGCTGCCATGTTGGGTCAGGGTTGAACCATAGGTTGCATTGGCGCTATTGGATGTCCTCTCTCGGCTACCATGCCGTGGGCTGGTTCTGCCTGCTGTGCATGCCGGGAGAGAATATAAAAGAGGAAGACGCCATTTAATTAGGGAGAGACCCAGGGACAAGTACCCGGAGGAGTGTGCCCCCTAAGGAGGGGGGTGCGTACCCCGACTGAAGAGATTCGGGCACCTTCGACCCGAGACCGCAACGTTCCGGGTGGGCCCAGTACCTTCAACTGGGTCTACAGGCAGAACTTTGAAGTCCTAGGATGCCCGGGTGAGGGTATCCGCTCCGACCAAGAGGGAGCCAGGGGAGGATTGGTCCCATAACAGGAGATGAGTGATAGTTAGATTGCTGTCTCGGGAAAGGCTTGGTGACCTGTCAGAGGGAAGGATCCTATGCTCCGCAGAACTGACCCTGCGGAGTGCTGATGCTCCTTGAGGACATACTGAACTTGTCCTTGGAGGATTTAAGTTGCTTGTTCGAGCTCCACACTGGCTGCTAGGACCATTGAGGGACTATCCGGGTGAGCTGTACCCACTCGGGACCGAGTGGTGATAAATCTGGGAGTTCTGTGCCTGAATCTGCTCTAGTTCAACTATTATCTCTCATCTACTCTCTTTTATCTATCAAGCAAAGATACAAAATAAACTCAACGTTGGAGTTTAAGTGGTTTGGACATTGACTTTATTAAAGAGGGAAAAGTACAGACTCGTCTCTACATTCTGGAGATGGGAACCAATGGAAGGAGATAACTACACCGCCTGACCTCTAAACTAGAGGACACGGGCTTGTGGCATGGGTGCCTCTCCTTTACTCTAAGAGGAGAGGATGGTGCTACACATGGGGGCTCAGGTCCGGGATTCTGCAGCTGCCCCTGGAAGCTGGACTTTACTTTCTCCCTTGTGTGTGTTTTCTGGAGGTCGGCCATGTTGGGAGAGTTCGAGCTGCACCATTTGTGAGAGAGATAGAGGTACGGGCCTTGTTAATTTCTAGCTGCGTAGTTCGTGGGTGTGTCTCGAGCCTGGAAAAGCGTGCAGCAGAAGAGAGAAAAGGGGAGGAGCCCTGCTAGTGGTGTGCTCCACGTGATGTGTTGGCGCCAAAGGACAGTACAGATTGGATTGGTGACAAAGCAACATGTCTGCCGCTCCATGGATCTCTGCTCCACCGGGACCTCGCGGGTTCCTAACTGCTTCAGCCATGGACGTTGCTTCATTTGCTGCTCCTTTGACGGATACAGGAATTCGGCTGAAGCCCCGGGGTCGCTTTGCCCTTTACACGTGCAGAGACCTTGGGCATGATCTGTCCAAAGTGCCAGGGACTGGCCGTGCAGCTTCCCCCTTTCGGGAGATGTGGCCTTTGCGGGGAATTCCTTTTTGAGGTAGATCAGCCTACTGAAAAGCCAAAGGTCTACCGAGTTAACTGCCTCTCCGGCGCTGTTACTCCGGAGGAGAGAATTTGTGCTTCCACAGCCGTGCCCATACGCACCCCCGCGGAAACAGCAGATTCTGAGGAAAAAGTTTCAGGCTGTTACAGAGCTTGAGACGGAGAGCCCAGCGGATGCTGCCTCTGTTGCAATGGAGTCCTCCCTTCCCCCTGCTAAGAGGAAAGTGGTATATGTGAAGGCTTCTCGTGGCCACGGTCAAGGCCTACCCCAGCACCTGCCTGAACCGGATCATCAACCCAGAGGGATCTCCGGCCGATCCAAGTCAGGGGAAGGTAAGAAGGCTGGGAAAGCTGAGACATTGACTTTGTTGGGAGAGGGTAGAATGTCCACACCCCACGCTACCGGGAATGTGCGGACCGCCAGCCTGCAAAGACTTTTCATTTTTCGGGACAATGTATCGGTGTCTACTACCAGTTATTTGCCCGGCAGAGGCATATGACACCTCTGACTTTGAATCATCGTCCGATGTGGGGGATGACCACGAAATTGACAAGATTTTCATCCGCAAGCGTTGGGACAAAATTCCAGTGACCTCATCCCGTAGTTTAAAGGGGGTTTCGCCAATGGACTCTGGGGAAACTACACCCCGAGTGGAAGTGACTGTCCCAAGGGAAGAGGCCAATCCTATGCCTGCTTTGTCTGCACCGGCATCCTCTGTGCCTGCTACTATTGCTGCTGTTCGCTCTCCTTTGCGGCCGCCTATGTTACAGTTGGAGCACGCACTAATAAGGAGATCTCCAGATGCGATTGTCCTCCCTGGAAATGGAGATCGTGCGAACATGCCGCCTCTGGCCCGATTACAGCGGCTTTTGCACCAGAAGGTGGCAGCTGAATATGGTTGGGAGTACCCATATGTTCCCAGGGACCTGTTGTTCGAAGTAGAGGCCTCCCGAGAATGATGGTATGCAGACTTTGTGTGGGATTGTTTGGAGGTAAAGAAAGGTCACCGCTACTTCAAGTGTTCAGCCGTGATGACTGAGCGATACAAGGGCTGCCGGAGGGACTGGACTCTTGGTCGGCACATTCATGCAGACCGGGTGGTGATTTGTAGCAGGGATCGAGATGATGTGGTATACTCTATAGAGACTCTGGACAAAGACTGGAAAAATAGGATTTTTTACTCACCGTAAAATCCTTTTCTCTGAGTCCATGGACCGACACAGCTTCTCTATTGACATACTTGGTATTATCCGTTAATTAGGAGTGACTAGGCAGAAAACTTGTAAAAAAAAAAAAGTGTTGCATCACACCTTCTACAGTACCGCCCAGGGGGCGGACCCTCTGGATATATCCCCTCAGTCTGCATCTCGCAGATCAGTTCGTCAAAAAACAGTACAAACTTAAAAGGAGGGGTGGGTGCTGTGTCGGTCCATGGACTCAGAGAAAAGTCTTTTACGGTGACTAAAAAAATCCTATTTACTCTTTCGTCCATGGACCGACACAGCTTCTCTATTGACATACTGGGACATCCCAAAGCAGTGGCAGAGAAAAATCGAGGGGTGGTAACAGCATAAAAATAAACTTCACCCCAAACACATAACAGCACTCCTCCAACGGAGGAGTTGCAACTCTAAACAGCCGCCTGCAAAACTTTGTGGCCGAAAGAGGCATTCAAAGATGCACCTACATCAACTTTGTAGAATTTTGTGAAAGTGTGAGCGGACGACCAAGTCGCCGCTTTACATAATTAGGAAACAGACGCTTGATGTCGAAAAGCCCAAGAGGCACCTATTGCCCTGGTCGAATGCGCCGTGACCGGAAAGGGGGGCGCTTGACCCTTTAAGGTGTAAGCCTGGATTACTATCTGTCGGATCCACCTAGAGATGGTGGCCGACGAGACTGCTTGACCCTTCTTGAGACCAGCCACCGAAACAAACAGTGAGTCTGACTTCCGGAACCGGGAAGTAGCAGATAAGTATACTCTCAAAGCTCGGACAACGTACAAAGAATGCAACGCCGACTCCTTAGGATTCGACGTATGAGGACACAAGGATGGAAGTACAATGTCTTCATTGAGATGAAAAGCCGAAATGACCTTCGGAAGAAAGGAAGGCTGGGCCGCAGCACCACCTTATCCTTGTGGAGAATCAAATAGGGAGCCTTGCAGGACAAGGCTGCCAGCTCAGAGACTCGTCTAACTGACGTAACAGCCACCAAAAAGACCACTGTAACGGGAAGGCCCGGGGAACTCAGAATCGCTTAGAAATTATGAGATACCCTTGCTTCAGCTTCCCCAATGCCTCTTATGTGTCAAGCACCCTGTGTCTCTATTAGGGGCACAGGGTGAATGAAAACCCCAATATGGTCTATGATAGCCATATTCAATGCTGCACATACATTGCATCTAGATTGGATTTGTACTGTGAGGGGGGGGGGGGGGTTGTGTAATCATTGCTGTGAGGAGTTAAGGTGATTTGCATTCTATTGTATATTGTGGCTTGTGGGAATTAAGCCTATAATTATAGGTTGTGGAACTAGCAGCAGACAGGTTAATCACCTGCCTGCTTGTGTTGTAAATGAGTCTAGGAGGGTCTAGAGACCCTTTTGGTGTGAAAGGGATAGTTAACTCTATGCCTGTGTGCATTGTACTCGGCAGACGGACCGTCTACCAACCCTTTCATTATAAGATGTGTATTGAAAGTCGTTACGTTCTATTGTGTAAAGTCTTTTGAAGCCTAACAGACGTCAAAATAATGGGTATTGGGCCTTGTTATGTGTGGGTGGAGCTGGGCCATTGTTTATGTTAAACTAATGCAGTAGTAGATGTGTATAAAAGTTACAATATCTTCTTCAATAAAGAAACTCGATCCTGGAAGATACAGAGTACGTCTCGTTCTTCCAGAAGGATTAATTCCTAGGGGAAGTGGTCGGCTGGCTGTGGAGGATTGACAGCGAATGTGTGTCCAGGAGAGGGAACATCTTAAACGGCGTTAACCCCCTTTATATTTGGGGTGCCGTGACAACCACTTCTGAGAAAGTGTCAACAGGGGAATATCTCTAATATTCTCAAACGGTGCCCTCTGAAGCACCGAGAGGACCAGGTTCAAGTCCCACAGAGGTAGCGGGGGACGGATCGGAGGGGCCACATGTCGAACCCCCTGCACAAATGTACTCACGAGAGAGTGAGTCGCCAGGGGTCGCTGAAAAAAGACAGCCAGGGCAGATATCTGCCCCTAAATCGTACTTAAGGCAAGCCCTTGGTCCACCCCATGCTGTAAAAACAGCAGGATTCTGGAAACCAAATAAGTATGCGGATGCCATTTCATTTCCTCACACATGGAGATGTAGGCCTTCCAAGTGCGGTGATAAACCTTCCTAGAGAACGGTTTCCGAGCACTTGTCATAGTAGAGATAACTGAATCTGATAGGCCCCGGTCTCAGTACCTGGCTCTCAATAGCCATGCCGTTAAAGCCAGTGACCGTAAAGCAGGATGGAGTATGGGACCTTGCGATAGCCGGTCATTTCGTAGTGGTAGGCGCCAGGGGGCGTCTGCTACCAGACATACTAGATCGGCGTACCAAGGACGCTGAGGCCAATCTGGAGCGATTAGGATCATTGGAATTCCCTCTGCCTCCACTCTGCGGAGCAGAAGAGGAAGAAGCCTTAAGGGAGGGAAGGCATAGATTAGCCGATACTGACCCCACGATGCCACCAACGCGTCCGTTGCATCTACCCATGGGTCCCTTGACCGGGCCACAAACCTCAATACCTTCCGATTGAGTCGGGAAGCCAGAAGATCTACGTCTGGCATGCCCCGTCTTTGGCAGAGGAGCTGGAACACCTCCGGGTGTAAGGACCATTCTCCCTGGTCCAGCATTTGGCAACTCAGGTAGTCCGCCTGCCAGTTTTCCACACCGAATGTACACGGCCGATAGTGCCGGTACGCTCTTCTCTGCCCACTTCAGAATCCGAGCGACCTCCGATGATGCAGCTGAGCTTCTTGTTCCTCCTTGATGATTGACATATGCCACTGCTGTGGCGTTGTCTGACTGGATCCTGACTGGATACCCTTGCAGCCTCTGAGACCATTTGAAGAGGCACAGCCTGATCGCCTGGATTTCCAGGACATTGATCGGCCGGTGGGATTCCTCTGGGGTCCTGCGACCTTGCGCTGACTGAACACTCCAGACTCCCCCCCAACCTGTAAGGCTGGCATCCGTCGTGATCACTATCCAGTAAACCGGAAGAAATTACTTCCCGGCCAGAAGAGCCGGTGCTGTCAGCCACCATACCAGGAATCTCCTGACTAGGTGGCTCACTCGGATTTGATAATCCAGAGCTGATGGACATCTGTTCCATCTGGACAGAACTTCCTTCTGTAACACACGAGTGTGGTATTGAGCATATGGGACCGCCTCAAAGGAGGCTACCATGAGGCCTAACACTCGCATGCAAAAACCGAGTGACGACCAATTCCTGGAAGTCAGCTGCCGTACTGCAGCCCGAAGGGTCTGCAACTTCTCCACAGGGAGAAATACCTTTGTCTCTGAGGAATCCAGAATCAACCCCAGGTACACTAGGCGTTGAGTGGGCACCAATTACTGACTTTTGCGTGTTTAGTATCCAACCACAGTCGAAGAGTCTGACAGGTAATGGACACGCTTACCTCTAATTCTGAGCTTGAAGGGGCCTTCAGAAGAAGGTCGCCCTTGTAGCCCACGATAGCGATACCCCGCTGTCTTAGAAGTGCCAGAATCGGAGCAAGCACCTTGGTGAACGTCCTGGGTGCTGAGGCAAGGCCAAATGGGAGGGCCACAGACTGATAGTGGTTCTTCCCGATTGCAAATCGCAGAAACCTCTGGTGTCTGGAATATATGGGGACATGCAGGTATGCGTCCTTGATGTCCAAGAAGGCCAGAAAGTCCCCCGGATGGAGAGCAGTGGACTACAGATCGAACCGACTTCATCCGAAATCTTTGTACTTTCACAAAGCAATTGAGGGCCCTGAGATCCAAGATTGGACGAACCCCATCCTTCTTCGGCACAATGAACAGATTTGAGTAAAAACCCTGACCCCGTTCCTGTTCTGGAATAACTACCCCGCGTTCCAGCAGACCCTGGACCGCCCCATACAGGGCCTCCCGACGGGTCGGTAGTAGCTGGAGATTGGAGGTGACGAATCTGTCCGGTGGACAAGAGAGAAATTCTATCTTGTAGCCTGAGGAGATTACTTCGCAAACCCACCTGTCGGAGACTAGAGCTGTCCACTGAGTCGCGAATTTGTGAAGACGTCCCCCCACCCGAGAGCTGGGTGGGGGCGGACCTTCATGCGGACGCAGATTTGTCCGCAGGCTTGCTGGGTTTGTGGGACCAAGGATGCTTTTGTCCTTGGGCAGGCGCCTTGTCGGCCTGGGGTCCTTTCCCTGTCACCCTAGGGGGACGAAAAAAACACTTGCGTGCAGTAAAGGAGGGCCCTTGCCCTTGGTGTGGCCCCTACCCTTGCTAGTTTGAGGAAGCAAAGTGCTTTTACCTCCTGTGGCATCCTTGATGATGTCATCCAGAGAGGCCCCAAAAAGTCTGTCGCCCTTAAAAGGCAGTTCGATCAGGGCTTTCTTGGAGGTCTGGTCCGCAGAGCAGCCCCTTAGCCAGATCAGGCGGCGAATTGCTACTGCATAAACCAAAGCTTTTGACATCAGGGGAATAGTATCCATGTCTGACTCGCAGACAAACCTAAGGCCCTGGACCAACTGGTCGGCCAATGTTATCTCATCAGGAGGAGTATCTCGCTCCTTAACCCCTGGAGTAGCAATCTTGCCCATTCAGTAAGTCGCCAATGCCGGGCGTACTGCCGAGCCTACCACTGAGTATAGGTAGCGAGCAAGTGCTTCATCCTTCTTATCCACAGGGTCCTTGAAAACAGGAGCCACTTCTACTGGAATTTTAGTGCCTCTATTAAGTCTGGACACCGGAGGGTCCACTATAGGGGGAAGAGGTCCATTTCTTCAGAAAACTCTCCTCAAAGGGGTACCGTACCGCAAACCTCTTTGGGGCTGTAAAGACCCTCAGTGGGTTCTCCCATTCCTTGTATAAGAGTTTATCAAAATAAGACACACAAGGGAACACCTTAGCAGTGCGGGCAGGTTTATGAAACCCAAAGTGGACCGGAGTCTCTGCTGCTTCTGCAGTATTTTCCAACTTTAGCGTATCCCGCACTGCAGTAATAAGGTCAGATACCAAAGCCGTCTCGCGTACTGACCTGGACTTGGAGTCATCCTCACTGTCCGGACACAGTCTGCAGTCTCTGATGCGTCAGAATCTGGGCCATGAGCCGTAGCTAGACCTGGTTCTGCATCAGAATTATCCCCAGAAGCTTTCAGGGGATGGGGGCGTTTACTATCCCCTGTATTTCACCCTGGCAGCAAACGCCTCTAGGATTGCCGTCATAGCGTTCATAGACACCTCAGGGGCACCAGCTGCTAAATCTGGTGTTTCAGGGGAGAAGACATCTGGCTCAGATGCCATGCTGACCACGCGCTGACACCCACAGGGCTCCAGGCAAGATATCAATAGGCCACCCTCCTGCGCTGCAGAGATGCTGGGTTACCCAGAGGACTCACCACCCTGGACCGGTACTGCTATGCTGCCGTGTGCTGCGCCTGTAATGCTGTCCCGCTGCTGCTGTGTCAGTCTGCTTCTTTTATCAGCGCTTCCTGTGTGAATTTCTCGCGCCAGTGTAATGCACCCTAGAGGCCGGAGACTCTTGCAAAATGGCCACCAAAGGTCTGTATGGAAGATAATGTCGGCTCTAAAAATATGGCCGCTGAGCCGAAGAGAGAGGCCAAAGCAGCCGTAGACCACAAAAAGATGGCCACCGAACGGCTATACATACAGCGTGGATCATTACAAAAATGGCCGCCGATCAGTCGATAGAGGCAAGTGGGTGTGGAACTACAAGAAAATGGTGCCGAAACCACGGGAAGATGGCCGCCGGGCAGTCACTAGAGGCCAAAACCGGCATGGACCACTGCAAAATGACCGCCGACAGCATTAGGAGGAAGCACATACAGGTAAGCAGAAATGACATTTCTTTTAAATGTTAGTTACAGCCAGCCCCGCTCCAGTGGAACCCCTTAGGTGACCCCCAGCACCCAGCAACCTTTAGCTAAAAGCCCAGGGAGGAGGGAAAGGCAGGGAGAGAGGGAAGAAAAGGGGCCACAACCACTTACTTGGTCTCTCCTGGAATGTCCAGCCAAATCACCCAGCCGAGGCAGGGGAGTTTACTTACCTATCCTGCATGTATCATGCTGGAAGACATTCCAAACAGATCATCGTCCGCGCATGGAAGGTGACTGTTGGCCAGGCATGCTGTGATTAGACCCAAGGGGGCGATCATATGTATGCCCTGGAGTGCGATGCTCACCAGACAGGCTGCTGCGACTCGGCCGTAAGGTCAGCTGAAGCTGAGCGGTCCGATGCAAGCCTTGGAGCGTAAGCTCACTAGCCAGGCTGCTGCGACTCGGCCGTAAGGTCAGCCGAAGCGGAGCGGTCCGATGCAGGCCGTGGAGCGTAGGCTCACCGGCCACCCGTGGAGCGACGGGTATGTCGTGGAAAACCCAGCGCGTAGCTAGGGTTGGCACACGCTCAATGGCCGAAACTAGGGAGACTACAAGGATCGAGGATCCAGCCTGTCACCCAGTTGGCAATTGATCGAAGATCGCAGGAAATAAAAAAATGTAGCAAAAAAATATATTTTTCCCCCGGACCAATGGGCCCGAAGGGAGCCATGTCCTACTCCTTGCTAGACAGAAAAAAAATGATCTGTGAGATGCAGACTGAGGGGATATACCCAGAGGGTCCGCCCCCTGGGCGGTACTGTAGAAGGTGTGATGCAACACTTTTTACAAGTTTTCTGCCTAGTCACTCCTAATTAACGGATAATACCCAGTATGTCAGTATTTGTCGGTCCATGGATGAAAGAGTAACTTGTTCTCCCTGATCCCCAGTACGACCTCTGAAGTGGGAGCTTGTTTTTTTTTTATTATTATTCCACTTCAGGGACATTGCCTGAACTATCACCTTGACCTTCCGCCCAAGGGAAAAATTTACCCCTTTCAGACTTTGGGGAACTGTTTGTGTTTTCTTCCCCTCTACTGTTCTGCAAAAATAACTGAACTTTGGGTAGATTTAGTTAGAGCAAAGCAGGAAGCCCACGTGAACAGGGAAAACCTTTTGATTCAGGCACTGAACAAATCCTATTGTACATAGTTGGAAAAGACCAGAACCCACTCAGGATTGAGGGGGGTCTTCTGACCTTCTCCAGACACTGGGGACAGTGTCTATTAAGGAGGGGGTGTGTGTAGCGGGTACTCCAAATTTAGGGGGTCTATATGTCTAAATTTAGGGGGATGACCCGAGCACTAGTATGGTTCGGGCCTTCTAATTGTGCTGGACTCTGCTTTGTTGCTGTGTGCCTATGTAGATTTCCCTGTGGCCTGCAGGTGGCGCTGCCATATTGGGTCAGGGTTGAACCATAGGTTGCATTGGCGCTATTGGATGTCCTCTCTCGGCTACCATGCAGTGGACTGGTTCTGCCTGCTGTGCATTCCGGGAGAGGATATAAAAGAGGCAGACGCCATTTTATTAGGGAGAGACCCGGGGACAAGTACCTGGAGGAGGGGGGTGCGTACCCCGACTGAAGAGTCTCGGGCACCTTCGGCCCGAGACCACAACGTTCCGGGTAGGCCCAGTACCTTCAACTGGGTCTACAGGCAGAACTTTGGATTCCTAGGATGCCCGGGTGAGGGTATCAGCTCTGACCAAGAGGGAGCCAGGGGAGGATCAGTCCCATAACAGGAGATGAGTGATAGTTAGATTGCGGTCTCGGGAAAGGCATGGTGACCTGTCGGAGGGAAGGATCCTATGCTCCGCAGAACTGACCCTGCGGAGAGCTGCTGCTCTTTGAGGACATACTGAACTTGTCCTTGGAGGATTTAAGTTGCTTGTTCGAGCTCCACACGGCTGCTAGGACCATTGAGGGACTATCTGGGTGAGCTGGTGAGTGGTGAGTTGTGATAAATCTGGGAGTTCTGTGCCTGAATCTGCTCTAGTTCAACTATTATCTCTTTCATCTACTCTTATCTATGAAGCAAAGATACAAAATAAACTCAACGTTGGAGTTTAAGTGGTTTGGACATTGACTTTATTAAAGAGGGAAAAGTACAGGCTCGTCTCTACATTCTGGAGATGGGAACCAGTGGAAGGAGGTAACTCGCTGCGGGATCCAGGTACATATACACCTCCTGACCTCTAAACTAGAGGACACCGGCTTGTGGCATGGGTGCCTCTCCTTTACCCTAAGAGGAGAGGGTGGTGCTACACTTGTTTCCCTAATAACCCCAAATTTTCAAAATCCAATTGTCATTGGGACAGAAAGTGAGGTGAAATCTTTTGAACAGGGGCACAGACAACAAAACAAAATGTTACAGGGGTGATGATAACCCTTCCCTACGTTATCCAAAAAGCTTAAAAATTGATTTTTTGGCTGGAGCTACACTTACAAAATGTACCTGTTCCAAATTACAGATTTCTCATTAATTTTCGTCTATATTGCCGGGACCCAACATTACATTACAGCCGCAAGCAGTTTTAAATGATATATGAATTATATTTCAAATTACACGCGGTTATAATTGCCGGCACCCAGATATTAAAGGCTAAAAAAAAAGGCTTGGGGTCCCCCCCCCAGTCCATACCAGGCCTTTCTGGTCTAGTTTGGATTTTAAGGGGAACCCCAAGCTACAATAAAATAAAAAAAACGGTGTGAGGTCCCCCCTGGCAGGTCGGGATACGGGGCCCCCCTCTCCTTTACCATACCAGGCCACATGCCCTCAACATGGAGGGGTGGATGCTTTGGGGCATGGGGGGCTTTTCACCCCCCACCCCAAAGCACCTTGTCCCCATGTTGATGGATCTATCCATCTCCCTTCTAGTCAAATTATACGCACCCCACTCCTGATGACTGGCTTCAAACGCCAATAAACGCGTCAAGTCCATGCTCAGGGATGCCAAATAAAGCCTGCCCAACTATGCATTTTATCAACTGTATTTTCTTGATCTTTTATCTGGATAATCATGTTCACTGTATCTGCATGTTACTGTTATTGCTTTTATTAGTCAAGTCCCTGATAATGAATATTGATTATATTTATGTGACAACCTCTACCTGTATTATGCCTTTGTTTGCATGATCTGTGTATTATATATTATCTATTATGATACAATATATTTTGACATTCACATCCATGCCTTGATTTTCATTTTTTTAGATTGATTATGTAGCAATTTCACATGGCCACAGAGTATTCCCTAACGGGATTGTGACATTCTACCCACCTCCGATTAGGTATGAGCTTCGTGTTCGCGTCGAACACACGTGCGACTTGAACATCGGCCGTTTGACGAAGAACGAACGTTATGGTCCGTCCGCACTAAATTTGTGTTGCGCGACATGGCCCATAATTCACTGCGGCATCGCAGTGCATTGCTGGCTGACGATTGGCCAAGCATGCACTATGACCTGCATGCTTGGCCAATCACAGCGCGGAAAAAACGGAGAGCCGTAATTGGCCAAAGCCAGGGTGGCTTTGGTCAATTATGGCTCAGGGGGTTTAGTACACGCCCCACACTATATAAGGCCGCCTGGAAGTCGGCCTTGTGTAGTGTGCTGGCGTTTGTGAAAGAGGCAGTTTCAGAGAGATAGTGTCATTTATATTGAGTTAGATAGAGCAGGCAGGCGAGTCAGTTAGCTGTTGTTACAGTGTGTAGAGGATATATATGCATCCTAGGTGTTGTATATATATTTATACACTGTATTGAGTTTAGCTAGATCTCTTCCTGTTAGTCTCTATACTGTGACAAGCAGGCAGGTGATTGTGCTAGCTGTAGACAGTCAGTGTTTCACTTAGTGTACTACTGTGTGCTTTGCATAGCAATCACCTAAAGCTCACCTGGATACAGTTATTCTCTATACTGTGACAGGCAGGCCGGTGATTGTGCTACCTGCAGACAGTCAGTGTTTTACTTGAGGCTCTTTCACACGGACGGACCGTTCAGGTCTGCCTGTCAGTTTTTTAGGCGGACCTAAGCGGATGCTCCATGTACCCCTATGGAGCCACGGATGTCAGCGGTGACATGTCCACTGACATCCGACCCGCCAAAGTGTGACGGAGGAAAACCCTACATTTCC
Source organism: Rana muscosa (assembly GCA_029206835.1). NCBI lineage: Eukaryota > Metazoa > Chordata > Amphibia > Anura > Ranidae > Rana > Rana muscosa. The sequence goes on from CM055121.1 coordinate 915,675,256, forward strand.
ATCCGTCTGCGGATCGGATCGGACGACAACTGACTCTACGGCCTGTCGTCATCCGATCCCCCATAGGGGAGAGCGTCGCTCTGACAGGGTCGGTCCCTGCACAGTGTGCGGAGACAGACCTGTCATCTGCCTGCTCAGCGGGGATCGACGGAGCGATCCCCGCTGAGCAAAGCGGAGCCTGCACACGGACACGGATCGTGTGAAAGGGGCCTTAGTGTACTACTGTGTGCTTTGCATAGCATTCACCTAAAGCTCACCTGGATACAGTTATTCTCTATACTGTGACAAGCAGGATGGTGATTGTGCTAGCTGCAGACAGTCAATGTTTCACTTAGTGTACTATTGTGTGCTTTGCATAGCATTCACCTAAAGCCTAAATTTTTGATGCAATACTTTGCAACAGGGCTCATTGCTGCGCTCTAAGTACAGTATCTGTGAGGGGTTGCAGTGTTGTGGCACCAGCACCAGTGCCTAAGGCCCAATTTTTCAGCCCCTGTTCAACAGGGGCACGCAATTACAATTCTTCATCTAATAATTCACAGCAGGGCCCATTCCTGCACCCACCAAGAGTAACTGTGAGGGCTTACAGTGTTGTGGCACCAGCACCACCACCAAAGGCCCCTACCACTGTTCAACAGTGGCATGTAAAAACAATTCCTGATATAATAGTTGACAGTAGGGCGTTCCAGCGCCCACCAAGAGTAACTGTGAGGGCTTACAGTGTTGTAGCAACACCGACACCTAAGGGGCAAATTTCTGCAGAGTATCTATGGCAGGCCCCTACTTTCAAACATCCAACTTACAAACGACTCCTACTTGCAAACGGAGGGAGACAACAGGAAGTGAGGAAATCTACCCCTAGGAAGGCAAATTATCTCCTGTAAGAGTTAATATGGGAAAAAGGTGTCTCCTCTCCACTGATGCTTTATCACCAATCCTTGTTTCAATAAAAATCCCAAATTTTCCAAAAACATTTGTCATTGGGATGGAAAGTGAGGTGAAATGTTTTGAACAGGTGCACAGACAGCAAAACAAATGTTACAGTGGTGATAACCCTACCCTATGTTCTCCAAAAAGCTTAAAAATAGATTTTTTGGCTAGAGCTACACTTAAAAAATGTACCTGTTCCAAATTACAAACAGATTGTACTTAAGAACAAACCTACAGTCCGTGACTTTTTTGCACCGCCTGTATACTGCTGTTCAGAGTATATAGGGCCTTTTTTTATTTTGGGTGTGGGGTTCCCGTTAATATCCATACAAGACCCAAAGGGGCTGGTAATGGGCTGGGGTAAAGTGTGTGTGTGGGGGGGGGGGGGGTGATGGGGTAGCCATGCCATTTTTCTCAATGATTTTCATCCATATTGCCAGGACCAGACATTACATTAAAGCCGCAAGCAGTTTTAAATGGCTTTTTTTCCTTTAGAAATGTAATTTTGGGCAGGGACAGTTCTAAACACGGGAAACACGTGCCACTTCACAGGCATACTTTAGACACCCCCCAGGTACGATATTTAAAAGGAATATTTCACTTTATGCATCATTAAAATCACTGCTCCCGAAAAAACGACAGTTTTAAAAGATTATTTTTACATTGATACATGTCCCCTCGGGCAGGACCCAGGTCCCCAAACCCTTTTTAGGACAATAACATGCATATTAGGCGTTATAATTAGCACTTTAGATTTCGAACGTTCGCGTCCATTGTATTTAATAGGGTTCTAAAGTTTGTGCGAACGTTCGGTCCGTTCGAAGGTTCTGGTGCGAACCGAACAGGGGGGGAGTTCGGCTCATCCCTACCTCTGATATCCTAGACTATTTCTCTACACCCATCCATGCCTCATATAAAGTCCCACAGCCCTCCTTTTCTTTCTTTTTTACTGTATTAGGGATGGATACGGTATCTATGGGTCTCAATGGGTCACCTGCCTCTTCTCTTCATAACATTGGTGATCAGTGTACATTTCCCTTTACATTGGTGGTAAGTGCAGATTTTCCCTTACACTGGTGGTCAGTGTAAATCCCCATTTACATTGGCGGTCAGTGTAAATTCCCCCTAACATTGGTGGTCAGTGTAGAAGTGTCACCATACATTGGTGGTCAGTATAAATCTTGACAATGGTTGTCAGTGTAAATTCCCCCCGTACATGGAGGTCATTGTATATTCCCCCTTACACTGGTGGTTGGTGTAAATGCTCTTATTACATTGTCACTGTAGAAATCCTTTTTTTTTCCTATTGGTGGGGGGCATAAAATCCCCCGTTACATGGTGATCAGTGTAATTCTCCCCCTCACATTGGTGGTCAGTGTAAATCCCCCTCACATTGATGGTTAGTGTAACTCCCCCTCACATTGGTGGTCATTGTTAATTCCCCATTACATAGGTAGAATCCCCCACTATATACAGTGGGGCAAAAAAGTATTTAGTCAGTCAATTGTGCAAGTTCTCCCACTTAAAAAGATGATAGGCCTGTAATTGTCATCATAGGTATACCTCAACTGAGAGACAAAATGTGGAAACAAATCCAGACAATCACATTGTCTGATTTGGAAATACTTATTTTCCACCATAATTTGCAAAAAAAAGTATTTGGTCAATATCAAAAGTTCATCTCAATACTTTGTTATTAGTGATGAGCCGAACACCCCCGGGTTCGGTTCGCACCAGAACCCGCGAACGGACCGAAAGTTCGAACGAACATTAGAACCCTATTAAATACAATGGATGCGAACGTTCGAATTCTAAAGTGCTAATTATAACAACTATTATGCATGTTATTGTCATAAATAGGGTTTGGGAACCCGGGTTGTGCACCAGGGGACATGTATCAATGCAAAAAGAAGTTTTAAAAACGGCCGTTTTTCAGGAGCAGTCATTTTAATGATGCATAAAGTGAAAAAAAAAAAAGTCAAATATTCCTTTAAATATCGTACCTGGGGGGTGTCTAAAGTATGCCTGTGAAGTGCCACGTGTTTCCCGTGTTTAGAACTGTCCCTGCACAAAATGACACTTCTAAAGGAAAAAAAAGCCATTTAAAACTGCTTGCGGCTTTAATGTAATGTCTGGTCCCGGTAATATGGATGAAATTCTTTAAGAAAAATGGCATAGCTACCCCATGACCCCCCCCCCTACCCCAGCCCATTACCAGCCCCTTTGGGTCTTGTATGGATATTAAGGGGAACCCCGCACATAAAATAAAAAAGGCCCTATACACTCTGAACAGCCGTATACAGGCGGTGCATACAAGACAGGGACTGTAGGTTTGTTCTTATGTAGAATCTGTTTGTAATTTTGAACAGGTACATTGTTGAAGTGTAGCTCCAGCCCAAAAATCTATTTTTAAACATAGGTAAGGGTTATCACCCCTGTAACATTTGTTTTGCTGTCTGTGCCCCTGTTCAGAACATTTCACCTCACTTTCCGTCCCAATGACAACTGTTTTTGAAATGTGGTGTTTTTCTTGAAACAAGGATTGCTGATAAAGCATCAGTACAGATGAGACCCCTTTCTCCCATATTTATTCTTACAGGAGAGAATTTTCCTTTCTAGGGGTAGATTTCCTCTCACTTCCTGTTGTCTTCTTTCGTTTGCAAGTAGGAGTCGTTTGTAAGTTGGATGTTTGAAAGTAGGGACCTGCCGTATATACTCTGCAGAAATAGGCCCCTTAGTTGTTGGTGTTGGCACAACACTGTAAGCACTCAGTTACTCTTGGTTGGTGCTGGAACGCCCTGCTGTCAACTATTATATCAGGAATTTTAATTACATATAATTGTTGAACAGTGGTAGTAAAAATTGGGGCTTTGATGGTGGTGCTGGTGCCACAACACTGTAAGCCCTGACAGTTACTCTTGGTGGGTGCAGCAATGGGCCCTGCTGTGAATTATTAGATCAAGAATTGTAATTACATGCCCCTTTTGAACAGGGGCTTAAAAATTGGGCCTTTCGTGGTGGTGGTGGTGGCGTTGCCACAAGACTGTAAGCCCTCAGAGTTACTCTTGGTGGGTGCAGCAATGGACCCTGCTGTGAATTATTAGATCAAGAATTGTAATTGCATGCCCCTGTTGAACAGGGGCTGAAAAATTGGGCCTTAGGCACTGGTGGCACAACACTACAACCCCTCACAGATACTGTACTTGGAGCACAGCAATGAGCCCTGTTGCAAAGTATTGCTTCAAAAATTGTAATGACACGCCCCTGTTAAACAGGGGCTGAAAAATTGGGCCTTAGGCACTGGTGCCACAACACTCCAACCCCTCACAGATACTGTACTTGGAGCACAGCAATGAGCCCTATGGCAAATTATTGCTAAAAAAATTGTAATTACACGCCCCTGTAAAACAGGGGCTGAAAAATTGGGCCTTAGCCACTGGTGGCGGCACCCATAAACAAAAATGATCTTCCAAGCTATCATCATCAATCGTATCATTGAGGACTCGGAGGAGGAGGATAGCCAGTCAACATAACAGCACAGGCACTCAGCATCAGCATCAGTCTTGAAGGGATGTGACATGTTAAAATCAATTAGTCTGTTATATCAGCATCAGGTGTGTGGTAGCTGGTGGTGATCCAAGACTGGTTCATCTTGATGAAAGTCAGTCGATCAACCGAGTCGGTGGACAGGCGCACCCTGTGATCCGTGACAAATCCTCCAGCAGCACTGAATGTGCGTTCCGAAAGAACGCTGGATGCAGGACAGGCCAGTAGCTCAATTGCATACTGTGCAAGCTCTGGCCAGTGATCCATCCTCAAGACCCAGTAAGCCAGAGGATTTTCGGTGGGGAAGGTGTCCAAGTCTGACCTTGCCCCTAGATATTCCTGCACCATGTTTATCAGACGCTGGCGATGGTTGCTGGAACCGATCATACTTTGGGGCTGCGGACTAAAGAATTGTCTGAACGCATCGGTCAGACGGCCACCTTCCCCACCGCTCCTTCTTTGACTGGCCGAAGCCTCAGCAACTCGTTGTCCAGGACCAGGAGTTTGTAACCTCCCAGTCTCTGGGAACGCGTTGCACAGACCTTTCTGCAAGGCCTCCCGGAGTTGTCTCATCCTCTGCTCCCTCTGCGACGGTAACATAAGGTCCGCAACCTTACCCTTGTACCGTGGATCAAGGAGAGTGGCCAGCCAGTAATGGTCCCTCTCCTTGATCCGAAGAATACGAGGATCCTTCCGCAGACTTTGCAGGATCAGGGAGGCCATGCAGCGTAGGTTTGCTGAGGCATTCGCTCCGGAGTCCTCTGGGTCACTAAGGACGACATGATCCGCAGCCACCTCCTCCCAGCCACGTACAAGTCCACTGGTTTCTTGGGACTGTAAATCATCCCTAAAAGACTGCTGCTGATGATGCTGAGTGCCAGCCTCCACCTCCATGCTGACACAATCCTCCTCCTCCTCCTCCTCCTCCTCTTCCTGTGCGATGGGTGGGACAGAAGGAACACTGTCTGGGTAAAGGGGGCCTTGAGAGGCAAGGAAGTCCTCCTCTTCCTGCCTCTGTTCTGCCTCAAGTGCCCTGTCCATTATTCCACGCAGCGTGTGCTCCAACAGGTGGACAAGAGGTACAGTGTCACTGATGCATGCACTGTCACTGCTCACCATCCTCGTGGCCTCCTCAAATGGTGCCAGGACAGTGCATGCATCCCTGATCATGCCCCACTGGCGTGGAGAAAAAAAACCAAGCTCCCCTGACCCTGTCCTGGTGCCGTAGTCGCACAGGTACTCATTGATGGCCCTCTGCTGCGTGTGCAGCCGCTGCAGCATGGCCAACGTTGAGTTCCACCTGGTGGGCATGTCACATATAAGGCGGTTCTTGGGCAGGTTCAACTCCTTTTGCAGCTCAGCCAGGCGAGCACTGGCATTATAAGATCTGCGGAAATGCACACAGACTTTCCTGGCCTGCCTCAGGACATCCTGTAAGCCCGGGTACCTGCCCAAGAACCGCTGCACCACCAGGTTAAGGACGTGAGCCACACAGGGCACATGGGTCAGTTGTCCCTGTCGGAGGGCGGAGAGGAGGTTGGTGCCATTGTCGCAAACCACCATTCCTGGCTTAAGCTGGCGTGGCGTCAACCACCTCTCGGCCTGGCCCTGCAGAGCAGACAGGACCTCTGCCCCAGTGTGGCTTCTGTCCCCCAAACACACCAGCGCAAGCACGGCATGGCATCTTTTTGCCTGCGTACTTGCGTAGCCCCGTGAACGGCTACGGAGCACCGCTGGTTCATAGGACAAACCACAGGAAGAGGCCATGGAGGAAGAAGAAGAGGAGGGGGTGGAGGAGAGAGGTGTGTCACAACCAGTAGTAGCATTTTGGAGGCGTGGCGGTGGGACAACCTCCAACACTACTGCACCTTGTCCTGCATCCTTCCCAGCTGCCAAAAGAGTGACCCAATGGGCCGTGAAAGAAAGGTAACGTCCCTGTCCATGCCTGCTGGACCATGAGTCAGCGGTAATATGCACCTTACCGCTGACCGCCCTGTCCAGCGAGGCCAAGACATTGCCTTCCACATGCCGGTAGAGAGCCGGAATAGCCTTCCGTGAGAAAAAGTGGCGTTTGGGAACCTGCCACTGAGGAACCGCACATTGCACAAACTCACGGAAGGGGGCCGAGTCTACCAACTGAAAAGGCAGCAGTTGAAGCGCTAGCAATTTAGCCAAGCTAGCATTCAACCGCTGGGCATGTGGATGGCTGGGAGTGAACTTCTTTCGACGGTCCAGCAGCTGGGGCAGGGAAATTTGCCTGCTAGAATCGGACGTCGGTGTACTGCTAGCAGAGTGGCCGCAAGTACTTGGCTGTGACACACCTAATTCTACACCTTCATTCCTCTCAGTGCATGTTTCAGAGAGGACTGAAGTTATAGTGGGGTTGGAGATCCCAGCTGATGCGGTGCAAGGAGAGGTCCGCTTTGTTCTTTGGTGTGGGTCTTTGAGGTAGGCTTGCCAACGAGCTGCATGGCAGGTCAACATATGTCTGGTCAGGCATGTGGTACCCAAGCGGCTGATGTTTTGGCCACGCGATATACGCTTGAGACATATGTTGCAAACAGCAGCTGTGCGATCTGATGCACTAGCCTCAAAAAAGGCCCACACCAAAGAACTTTTTGAATGACGGGCAGAGGCAGCGCCCTGCACAGGCGGAGCTCTGCGGTGTGATTCCGTCGGTGTACTGCCCTTACGCTGGCCACCAAAGGGCATCCTGCCTCGTTGGAGATGTGCCTCCTCCTCATCCTCCTCCTCCTCCTCTCTCCTATTAGGCACCCACGTGGAGTCAGTGACCTCATCATCACCTCCCTCCTCATCACTGGAGGCAATCTGGCAGTATGCTGCAGCTGCTGGAACATGACTGCCAGATTGGTGTCCTTCTTGAGCATCCCCTCTGTCTGCTCTCACGCTACTGCCTTCCTCTAGCTGGGTTTCATCATCAGACCCTTCGAAACGCTGGGCATCCTCCTGGAGCATGTACCCAACACTGTGCTGAAACAGTTCGGGGGACTCCTCAGGAGGAGGACATGGTGGGTCTAGGGAAGGAGTGAGTGATGATGAGTCTGACATTGATACCAGGGAAGAGGACGCTTTGGCAGCTGCTTTTCCAGTACCCTGAGCCTGGGTGAGAGAGGATGAGGAGGAGGAGGAGGGCTTGGTCATCCACTCTACCAAGTCTTCGGCATGATGTGGCTCAACATGTCCAGCTGCCGAAAAGAAGGACAAGCGTGTCCCATGGCCATGTGCTGATGACAATGCACCGCGTCCACGACCAGCACTGTTGCCCCCAGACACAGAGCCTGCTTGCCCTCTTTTATTGCCTCCTGACTGTCTGCCTCTCCTTGTTTGCCTTCCAGACATTCTAATAGATGGCCTGCAGGGAGATGGGAAAAAAGCAATAAGGGCTACCTTCAGGTGTCCTTCTCTGTCCCTTGAAACAAGGACTTTGACAGTGAAAGAAACTGACACACTCTCCCTACCTACAGTTTTCTGTCCCTAGAATTTTTTTTTTTTTTAAGCACAATTTAGCACAAGGAGAATTCACTCACTGTCCTTCCAGGTCCCTGGAAACAAGGACTTTGACAGTGAAAGAAACTGACACACTCTCCCTACCTACAGTTTTCTGTCCCTAGAAAAAATGTTTTTTTTAAGCACAATTTAGCACAAGGAGAATTACCTCACTGTCCTTCCAGGTCCCTGGAAACAAGGACTTTGACAGTGAAAGAAACTGACACACTCTCCCTACCTACAGTTTTCTGTCCCTAGAAAAAATGTTTTTTTTAAGCACAATATAGCACAAGGAGAATTCACTCACTGTCCTTCCAGGTCCCTGGAAACAAGGACTTTGACAGTGAAAGAAACTGACACACTCTCCCTACCTACAGTTTTCTGTCCCTAGAAAAAATGTTTTTTTTAAGCACAATTTAGCACAAGGAGAATTACCTCACTGTCCTTCCAGGTCCCTGGAAACAAGGACTTTGACAGTGAAAGAAACTGACACACTCTCCCTACCTACAGTTTTCTGTCCCTAGAAAAAATGTTTTTTTTAAGCACAATTTAGCACAAGGAGAATTACCTCACTGTCCTTCCAGGTCCCTGGAAACAAGGACTTTGACAGTGAAAGAAACTGACACACTCTCCCTACCTACAGTTTTCTGTCCCTAGAAAAAATGTTTTTTTTAAGCACAATTTAGCACAAGGAGAATTACCTCACTGTCCTTCCAGGTCCCTGGAAACAAGGACTTTGACAGTGAAAGAAACTGACACACTCTCCCTACCTACAGTTTTCTGTCCCTAGAAAAAATGTTTTTTTTAAGCACAATATAGCACAAGGAGAATTCACTCACTGTCCTTCCAGGTCCCTGGAAACAAGGACTTTGACAGTGAAAGAAACTGACACACTCTCCCTACCTACAGTTTTCTGTCCCTAGAAAAAATGTTTTTTTTAAGCACAATTTAGCACAAGGAGAATTACCTCACTGTCCTTCCAGGTCCCTGGAAACAAGGACTTTGACAGTGAAAGAAACTGACACACTCTCCCTACCTACAGTTTTCTGTCCCTAGAAAAAATGTTTTTTTTAAGCACAATATAGCACAAGGAGAATTCACTCACTGTCCTTCCAGGTCCCTGGAAACAAGGACTTTGACAGTGAAAGAAACTGACACACTCTCCCTACCTACAGTTTTCTGTCCCTAGAAAAAATGTTTTTTTTAAGCACAATTTAGCACAAGGAGAATTACCTCACTGTCCTTCCAGGTCCCTGGAAACAAGGACTTTGACAGTGAAAGAAACTGACACACTCTCCCTACCTACAGTTTTCTGTCCCTAGAAAAAATGTTTTTTTTAAGCACAATTTAGCACAAGGAGAATTACCTCACTGTCCTTCCAGGTCCCTGGAAACAAGGACTTTGACAGTGAAAGAAACTGACACACTCTCCCTACCTACAGTTTTCTGTCCCTAGAAAAAATGTTTTTTTTAAGCACAATTTAGCACAAGGAGAATTACCTCACTGTCCTTCCAGGTCCCTGGAAACAAGGACTTTGACAGTGAAAGAAACTGACACACTCTCCCTACCTACAGTTTTCTGTCCCTAGAAAAAATGTTTTTTTTAAGCACAATTTAGCACAAGGAGAATTACCTCACTGTCCTTCCAGGTCCCTGGAAACAAGGACTTTGACAGTGAAAGAAACTGACACACTCTCCCTACCTACAGTTTTCTGTCCCTAGAAAAAATGTTTTTTTTAAGCACAATATAGCACAAGCACAAAACACACTGACACTCTCCCTACCTATCCTTCTCTTTCCCTAAACTAAAGGAATCCAGGTTAAGCAAGAAAGAAATAAAAGTCACTGTCCCTGCCTATGCTGCTCTATCCCTGCTCCGGAACACACTACACTAGGCCGCCGTGCTGGCGGCCTTTTATAGTGTGGGGCGTGTACTAAACCCCCTCAGCAATAATTGGCCACAGGCATCCTGCCTGTGGCCAATCATTGCTCTCCTCGCTGCCGGCGCTGTGATTGGCCAAGCATGCGGGGTCACAGTGCATGCTTGGCCAATCACAGCGCCTGGATGACACTGCGATGGCGTAGTGCATTGTGGGCCGTTCGCGTCACTCGAATTTGGCGCGAACGGCCCAAATCGTTCGATCTTCGTCGAACGATCGAACAGCCGATGTTCGAGTCGAACGTATGTTCGACTCGAACACGAAGCTCATCCCTATTTGTTATATATCCTTTGTTGGCAATGACAGAGGTCAATAGTTTTCTGTAAGTCTTCACAAGGTTGTCACACTGTTGCTGGTATGTTGGCCCATTCCTCCATGCAGATCTCCTCTAGAGCAGTTATGTTTTGGGGCTGTCGCTGGGCAACACAGACTTTCAACTCCCTCCAAAGGTTTTCTATGGGGTTGAAATCTGGAGACTGGCTAGGCCACTCCAGGACCTCGAAATGCTTCTTACAAAGCCACTCCTTCGTTGCCCGGGCGGTGTGTTTGGGATCATTGTCATGCTGAAAGACCCAGCCACGTTTCATCTTCAATGCCCTTTCTGATGGGAGGAGGTTTGCACTCAAAATCTCACAATACATGGCCCCATTCATTCTTTCATGTACACGGATCAGTCGTCCTGTTCCCTTTGCAGAGAAACAGCCCCAAAGTATGATGTTGCCACCCCCATGCTTCACAGTAAGTATGGTGTTCTTTGGTTGCAACTCAGCATTCTCTCTCCTCCAAACACGACGAGTTGTGTTTCTACCAAACAGTTCTACTTTGGCTTCATCTGACCATATGACATTCTCCCAATCCTCTTCTGGATCATCCAAATGCTCTCTAGCAAACCTCAGATGGGCCCGGACATGTACTGGCTTAAGCAGGGGGACACGTCTGGCACTGCAGGATCTGAGTCCCTGACGGCGTAGTGTGTTACTGATGGTAGCCTTTGTTACATTGGTCCCAGCTCTTTGCAGGTCATTCACTAGGTCCCCCGTGTGGTTCTGGGATTTTTGCTCACCGTTCTAGTGATCATTTTGACCCCAGGGGGTGAGATCTTGCGTGGAGCCCCAGATCGAGGGAGATTATCAGTGGTCTTGTATGTCTCCCATTTTTTTATTATTTATATAGTTGATTTCTTCACATCAAGCTGCTTGCCTATTGCAGATTCAGTCTTCCCAGCCTGGTGCAGGTCTACAATTTTGTTTCTGGTGTCCTTCGACAGCTCTTTGGTCTTCACCATAGTGGAGTTTGGAGTGTGACTGTTTGAGGTTGTGGACAGGTGTCTTTTATATTGATAACAAGTTCAAACAGGTGCCATTAATACAGGTAATGAGTGGAGGACAGAGGAGCCTTTTAAAGAAGAAGATACAGGTCTGTGAGAGCCAGAAATCTGGCTTGTTTGTAGGTGACCAAATACTTATTTTCCACCATAATTTGCAAAACAATAATATTTCCAAATCAGACAATGTGATTGTCTGGATTTGTTTCCACATTTTGTGTCTCATAGTTGAGGTATACCTATGACGACAATTACAGGCCTCTCTCATCTTTTTAAGTGGGAGAACTTGCACAATTGGTGGCTGACTAAATAATTTTTTCACCCACTGTACTTGCCAAAAGATATCCCCTATGCGCAGTTTCTCAGATTGCGGAAAAACTGCACAGAGGAAGAAGATTTCCATTTACAGGCCAATGCCCTGTGCGAGCGCCTTTTACTCAGGGGTTACCCTCGCAAGGGCATGGCAAAGGCATTCAACCGGGCCTCGTCTTGTACAAGGACTTCACTTCTTTATGGCCCCCCCAAAACTAAACGGTCAGACAGTTTAAATTAGTTACCCAGGTTTCGGCCCACCATCAACAACTACACACCATTCTGTCACAGCACTGGCACCTTCTATTGGACAATCATATTCTCAACAAATATGTCAAACACACCGGAGGTGGTGTTCCGGAGAGCCACTTCCGTTAGACTGTCTTACAAAGAGCCACTATAGACCTGTTGCACACAGTCCCCTCCTGGCCCTCGTGGCACCTTTCCTTGTGGACAATGTCCCTTAATCAGTAGGGATACGAACTATAGATTGCCCTATGGACAGATGTTTTCACCCCAGACGCATGCTGATTGCGAGACTCGGGGAGTCATCTATTTGATGACCTGTGTGTGTAGTGCCTTCTACGTGGAAAAGGCTATACAAGAGCTGCGCCAGAGAATTAGTGACCACCTATATTATTCTAAAAATGGCAAATTCACTACGGTGGGATGCCACATTGACCTCTTCCATAGGTTCAACCCTGAGGTGGTCCAATTTATGGACCGGGAGACCGACCATCCCGGAGGATCCCAGAGGTGGCAATGGGGTCGCTATCATTCTACAGCAGGAAACCCTGTGGATTGAGAGGCTCAATGCCACCATTCCACCGGGCCTCAAGAAGACGCGAAGAAATGCACGGTTAGTGCACGAAATGCATCAACGCAGGGGTCGCTAGACCAGCCCCATGCTGCACTATGCGATCCAGCCAACGTATGTAACATCTTTGCACGTATACCATCTGTGGTTCCATCTAGATTAGTCTGCCATGTCAGGACTTTTGAGACCTTGGAGCCACCATAGCTAAAAAAAAAATCAAACAGCTGACTAAACAAATCCCTATACTCAGCAGAGATACTACTGATTGCTCTGCACAGCTGACACTGCAAACTGCTCTTTCCGTCCACAAACTTCATCACTGCGGGAGGAAGAAAACACTGTGAATGTTCATGGAGACAACGGAGGTGTAATGGTGAGAGACTTTGGGGTACAAATTGTACTTGCCGCTCCTCTCCCCTCTCACTCTACCTCCATAAGTGCAGTGATTAGATGGGAAATTCTTTATTCTGTGCATGTTTCTGTAGCTTCAGTCTTTGCCGGGAGGAAACCGGGGTTGATTTATATGGGTCTTGTGCTCTAACAAGGTGAACCCACTATATACCCCTTTTGAACTGTTTCCATAGACTTTTACAGCAATTGTGTTTGAAATACTAATATTGGTTTCCCGATAAATGGAAAGAGGTAAAAGAACGTCTAGAGGAGCTAAATAAAGAATTCATCATTAAAAAACAAGGCAAGTTTGTTCAAGTCAAACTTGCCTTTTCAGAAGGCTACGCATATAAATGGACGGGTAAACAATACCCTAGATAAAACAATACACAAAACCGTGCACCTCAACGACCAATGTAACGGACTTGACTGAATCTGATTTTTCTGCATCTTCACTCTCCTCACAGGTTCCACCTCGTTCCACTAAACCACGCGCACCAGGTATTCCCTGTAAAAGATCACTTACTGGTGATGATCACCCCACTAAGGATTCGAAAAAAGGCAAGAAACACGGTAAATCACAACCTCCACGTTTGGGGGCTCAGACTCCCACCAGTGGCTTACAACATCCCACCTTACATAATATTATCCCTAAAGTACTTCAATCTAACACTCATACATTGTTTCCCAATCCTGTTTTTTTTTAGCACCAACAACTCTGAAACTCACCCGCCGAGGGAGTCTGGACGCGTTCGTTCTGAAAACCCCAATGCCCAACACATCACATAATCTACTTCTGTAGATGTCTCCACTAGTTCACAAACCCTCAACATTGTCAATCTCACATCCCACGTTTTAACTCCTGAAGAAGAGCATGTTCTTCAGCTAGGTTTGGGATTCTGTCCCTCTGAATCTATTAATATCTATGAAACTATTAAAGATCTTTACCTATTCGCCCGCAATTTCACCTATAGATTCATCTTTGACAAGGACCAGCAGTGACTCAATCTTGAAAAGGAATTGGCAGAAAGGACTAAGCACTTTTCCATGCAAGAATTTAGGGCTCTACGAGACCTGATGCTCCTTTATGAGGAAGGGGCAACAGACGGTAGACCCATTAATGTGTACTCGCCCATCTGAAGCGACCTCTGCAAATGTTGAGGTCTCTGATCCCCCTAGCATAGAGACCGTTAGGAATGAAAATCTCGCTCGTTTCCAAATTTTATGACATGTCCCTCAGTGTGGGCTTTCCTGCATGAATCAATCAAGTCTCTCAAAAAGCAACACTGGTCTGAGCTACCCTCCAATTTAACCAAAAAACAAAGCCATGCTTTGAACACACTTTGTAAAAATTCGGATTTGGCAATTAAACAATCCGATAAAGGAGGTAATTTGGTGCTTATGACACACCAGCAATATCAGACCATGTGTCTAAATGTGTTACCTGGTATTGGCCTATAAACCATACTTCTATACAAACTTTCATCACTGAATTTCGTAGTTTAGTTATTGGAGCTTTTTGGGAGGGCCTGAGCGACGAGGATACACTTAAATTCATCAACACTCAGAAACCAAGGCTACCGACTTTCTAAACCCTGCCCAAGACTCACAAAAATCTAAAGAGACCCCCGGGCCACCCAATATTATCAGGCATAGGGTCGTTAACTGAAAATGGCAGCAAGTTTGTGGACACATTTTTAATGCCACACGTCCTTGGTTTGCCTTCATACATTAAGGACACAACGGACCTGCTCCGACACATTGAGGGGGTCCAGATCCCTCCGGACACGCTCCTGGTGGCTATAGATGTCGAGGCTTTGTACTCTAGCATCCCCCACGGGCAGGGCGTCCGGACGGGTGGCACCTTCCTCATGGAGCAGGACCATAACACCTGGCCATTAAACCATTTTATTTTGAAACTCCTTGAATTTATCCTTACAAAAAATTATTTTACCTATATGGATCAGATCTATTTGCAAACACAGGGGGTGGCAATGGGCACCGCCTGTTTACCCCGCCTATGCAAACCTATATTTAGGAGGGTTGGAGAGATCGATCTTCGGGGATGAGTCGCTACAACAACAGTTTTTGAATCATGTGCTATGCTGGTACAGGTTCATTGATGATTTGTTTGTCATTTGGACTGGTACAGACAAACTTTTGTTAGACTTCATTAAACTTTTAAACTCAAACCAAATTTAATTTGCGCTTCACATTCACTTACGACTACCACAGTTTTTCTTTTCTGGATCTTACTATTACCAAAAACCCCTTGGGTAAACTGGTAACAGACCTTTTCCGCAAGCCCACAGCGGGGAACATGCTTGTCCACGCCTCAAGCTCCCATCCTCGTCCCCTTGTACTCAGTATTCCTTACGCCCAGTATTTAAAGCGGAGGTTCTGCGGTCCATACTTTTTTTTTTTATATGCATTCTATGTAAAAACGTTAGCATTATAAGTACTCACGTCTCCGGCACTTTAAAACACCCCCCGTCTGTTTTGCGCTAAAAAATGAGTTTATAAAACTCTACCTGCTATTGCCATTTTGCTTGTGGGCATCTTGAAGCCCACAAGCATATTCTTCCGGGTAGAGATGAATGCTTCTCATTAGATCGGAATTAGATCCGCCCTAGTCTCGTCACGTGACCGGCTAGACGAGTCACGTGACGATACACTTATCGTGATATCTGAATGGAAGGAGGTTCAATATTACTCCTGGGAATCAGGACAATTTGCTCCCAGGAGCCATTGCGATATTAGAGCACAGCAAAGGACACGCCTACTCCCGCGGGAGGAAATCCCGGAAGTAGGACTAAAGAATAAAGAAATAAAGAAAACTACTGAGAAAGAAAAAAAAGGTTAGTGTTCTGTTTATTTTCGTGAAAAGAGTGACTGCTGATATCAAACTTAAATATGTGGGTGAACCATCGCTTTAAGACTTCGGCGTAACTGCAAAGAGAACAAGGATTTCTTTTTTCAGGTGGCGGCCCTGCGAGAGCGACTTCTGACTCGGGGGTACACCTGTACCAATCTCAGAAAAGCCTTCAATAAGGCCTTTGCCTGAACCAGACAGTCCCTCCTGTATGGCCCCCCCTGGACAGATCGACCTTCAACTGTGAAAATTTGGACTAAATATTCCACTCACCATAACCAATTATGTACTATTTTGTCAGAACACTGGCATCTCCTATGAGATCACCATGTGTTATGTAAAAATGTGAGACCCAGTCCTGAGCTGGTATTTAAGATGGCCACTACTCTGAGGGACAAACTCACCAGTAGCCACTACAGGGTTAACCCACGGTTAACTGAGGGGCCTCAAGGAACTTATTGTTGTGGTCAATGTCCACGCTGTCCGTGGATTTTGGAAGGGTCAGTTTTAACCCTCCCCAATGGAGAGACCTTCACCCCCACTCAGCATGCCAATTGTGGCACTAGAGGAGTCGTTTAGCTAATGGTCTGTGCCTGCAAGGCCTTTTATGTAGGCAAGACCATTAGGGAACTATGACAAAGGCTGGGTGATCATACTACTCGACAAACACACTACAGTCTGCCGTCATATGGGAATCCATCATAGATTCCAACCTGAAACTGTTACATTTATGGTACTGGAAGTTATTCCAGAAGATTCACGAGGGGGTGACTGGGACCGCTAGATCCTGAGACTCGAAGCTATCTGAATCGAGCGGCTCAATGCCCTCACTCCCCCTGGCCTCAAAGCGCATTCATATAAATTTTTTCTATGAACCAGTGCCCCTTTATCCTTATTTAATTTTGATTGACTCTCTGATCCTAGCCATCTGCCTTTTGTACATAGATCATTACATCACCCAAGCAGCCCTCCTTCCTTAGTATGCACCCTGGAGTCAAATTCATGCCCTACCTTTATTATTTTGTTTTTCAGATATCCACTGTCATCCATAATGTGGTAAGACCTCTAACTAGAGAATATCTTTATAATGCCTGTAATAGATTTTATTTTTGTCTGGATGATTCTGTGTCACTCGGAGGACACGGGGCTTCTGTTGTCTCCCGTGACATTTTTACCATCCAGTCATCTCATTTTGAATGCTGGTCTCCTTCACTGCTTATTGTTTATCAGCGCGCCTCCCAGATGGATTAGCAGCGGCTCGAGGAGTTTATACTCCCCCTGGTGGCGGACATGCGTTCCTCCAGAAGGAGGAGGACTCTCTATCCGAAGCTTGTCCTCCCCCTTCTTCTCTCCTAGACGCATCGAGCGTCTTGCAGCCGAGAGTCACGCGCATGCACAGATGTGCAGTTGGAAACAACGGACCCGGTGATATCAATGTCCGGCGTCTACCGGTGTCCCTGATGCACTTCCAGCTTGGAGGCATTTAAGGGAGGCCTATGGCTGCCTCCAAGTTAGACGGCGGACACCCGGTATTTCTCCACCTCTGCTACAGCAAGGTAAGCCTATGTCACCAATGCCTTAGCCTCACAAACATTTCCCAACAGCGGTACCTGACTCTTCATGACAGTTACCGCTGACTGGGTCTACCCCAGCACAGCCTTTAACTGTTTTCATGGCCATTGATTGTTTATGCTCCCCTTCCTCTTTTTTTTTGCATAAAATATATACGCTGTATACAGTCTCCTACATATATATCCACTGCATTCTAGTCTAGCCAAGCCTATACCTGACTACAGGCCATTCCTGGTGTACGCTTTCAAATACACTTTCAGGCAGGCAGGCCGGCCAGGCAGGTGATTCAGTGATCTGCAGTGCATAAAATATATATATACACAGTCTCCTACATATATATCCACTGCATTCTAGTCTAGCCTAGCCTATATCTGCAGGCCATTCCTGGTGTACTTTTTCTAGTAAACTTCAGGCGGTGTTTTGCTATTCAAATTTTACAGCATGTCTGTAAGGCCACCAAGGAGAGGCAGATGCTCACAGGCCACTAAAAGAGGGCAAGCAGGCTCTGTCTACAGCCAACAGTGCTGGTCGTGGACATGGTGCATCCTCAGCACGTGGCCGTGGGGCACGCTTGTCTTTTTTTCGGGAGCTGGCCGTGTTGAGCCACAACATGCAGAAGAGTTGGTAGAGTGGATCACAAAGCCGTCCTAATCCTCCTCATCCTCTGGCACCCAGGCTCAGAGTAGTTTGTCTGCCAATGCAGCTGCTAAAAGCGGCCAATTCCATCGGCTCAATGTCATCAGTCACTCCTTCCCTAGCCCCACCATCATGCACGGAGGAGTCCTCCGAACTGTTCGACCACACAGTGTTGGGTACATGCTGCAGGAGAATGCGCAGCGTTTTGAAGGCTCCGATGATGGTAGCCAGCTTGAGGAAGGCAGTAACGTGAGCCCAGAGAGAGGGGGTGCCCAAGAAGGACAAGAAACTGGCAGTCATGTTCCCCCAGCTGCAGCATACTACCAGGTTTGCTCCAGTGGCGAGGAGGGAGGGGATGATGAGGTCACTGACTATGTGGGTGCCTGATAGAAGACAGGAGGAGGAGGCACATCTCCAATGAGGCAGGATGCTTTCCAGGGGCCAGCTTAAGGGCAGCTATCCGACTGCATCACACCGCAGAGCTCCGCATGTGCAGGGTGCTGCTGACTCCCCGCATATTTTCAAAAGTTCTTTAGTGTGGGCCTTTTTAGAGACGTGTGCAGCAGATCGCACCATTGCTGTTTGCAACATATGTCTGAAGCGTATCAAGCGTGGGCAAAACAGCAGCCGCTTGGGCACCACATGCTTGACCAGACATATGACGACCTCCCATGCAGTCCGTTGGCAACAGTACTTAAAAGACCCACACCAAAGAACAAGGCGGACCTCTCCTTGCTCCTCATCAGCTGGGATCTCCAACCCCACTATACCTTCAGTCCTCTCAGAAACCTGCACTGAGAGGAATGAAGGTGTAGAATTAGGTGTGCCAAGTACTTGCGGGCAATCTGCTATGGCTACACCAACATCCGATTGTAGCAGGCAAATTTCCCTACCCCAGTTGCTAAACCGTCAAAAAAAATCCGGTCCCAGCCATCCACATGCTCAGCGGCTGAATGCTAGCTTGGCTAAATTGCTAGCACTCCAACTACTGCCTTATTAGCTGGTAGACTCTGCCCCCTTTCGTGAATTTGTGGAATGTGCGGTACCTCAGTGGCAGGTTCCCAAACGCCACTTTTCAATGAAGGCGATTCCGGCTCTCTACCGGTATGTGGAAGGCAATGTCTTGGCCTCGTTGGACAGGGCAGTCAGCGGTAAGGTGCATACTACCGCCGACTCATGGTCCAGCAGACATTGACAGGGACGTTACCTTTCTTTCACGGCGCACTGGGTAACTCTGCTGGCAGCTGGGAAGGATGCAGGACAGTTTGCAGTATTGTTGGAGCTTGTTCCGCCACCACGCCTCCAAAATGCTGGTAGTGGGAATTCTGCCACACCCCTCTCTTCCACCCCCTCTTCTTCTTCCTCTATGGCCTCTTCCTGTGCAGATTTGTCCTCGGAACCAGCTGTGCTCCGTAGGCGTTCTAGGGGCTACGCAAGCACTCAGGCAAAAAGATGCCATGCGGCGCTTGAGTTGGTCTGCTTAGGGGACAAGAGCCACACTGGGGCAGAGATTCACTCCCTCCTTGCTCTCACACCCCTCTCTCTCACCCCCCTCTCTCACTCGCCCTTACTGTCCTCTCTAATTTAATTTTTTAATACTTAATTTATTTTATCAAAAATTGTTTCTTTTCATTTTATTTATTCCCAAAAAAGGTCCACTAAAATCCTAAGCACCAGGCCCATGATGCCCTTAATCCAGCCCTGTCTGTCCCTACTAAAGAGCTGAGAAGTCAGCCCAGTTCTCAAGGCACCCAAAACCCTCCTTTCTACACCAGCTCCTCAGCCACTTGTTAATTTCCCTAAGCTCCTGCTGCATCTCTGGTGTGGCTTTTGGTACAGGTAGTATTTCTGAGAAAACCACCTTGGAGATCCTTCTCTTCAATATAGCTCCTGAGTCCCTGAAATCATTTTTAAGGATGTTCCACCTTCCTCTATCATTGGTACCAATGTGTACCATGACAGCTGGGTCCTCCCCAACCCCACCCAATAATTTGTCCATCCGATCCGCAATGTGTCAAACTCGAGCACCCGGTAACCACCATACCGTTCAGCGATCACGGTCTTTGTGGCAGATTACCCTATCTGTCCTTCTAATAATTAAATCTCCTACCACTAGTACCTGTCTAACATTGCCTGTATGCTTGCCCCTTTCCTGACCAGATATCCCCAACATCATGCAACTTGGCATATTTGTTGGGATGTACCAACTCAGGACTGGCCTCCTCAAGGCTCTTCCGTCTACCCCTCCTAACTGTAACCCATCTACCTACTGTACCTCTAGCTTCTGTACCTCCATATCTCCACCCCCTTCTACACTGGCCTCCACCAGCACCTGCTGGGCAATGCCCAAACTCCTTTCCAGGTTGTTGATGCTGTGCAGTGTTGCCACCTAATTCTCTAGATTCAAGAATTGG
Organism: Rana muscosa; assembly: GCA_029206835.1. Taxonomy (NCBI): domain Eukaryota; kingdom Metazoa; phylum Chordata; class Amphibia; order Anura; family Ranidae; genus Rana; species Rana muscosa. The sequence continues at coordinate 915,695,515 of CM055121.1, forward strand.
GCTTCCAGAAAAACTCGCTCACATCTCGCATAGCAGTATTCACCCTCGAATGAATGGCTCTTCAAGGAACGCATACATGGATCAAGATGTTCACTGGGTCGCATCACCAATCCTGTTGGACATTTTACCCGTAACTCTAATGGGGATATTAAATGGTTACTCAGTACTCTACACCAGTGTTTCTCAACTCCCGTCCTCAAGGCACTCCCCAGCAAATCATGTTTTCAGGATTTCCCTCATATGAAACTGCTGTGGTAATTACTAAGGCAGTGGAACTGACCAATCACCTGTGCAAAATAATGGAAAGCCTGAAAACATGACCTGTTGGGGCGCCTTAAGGACTGGAGTTGAGAAACACTGCTCTATACTACTCCAAGTTACTCCTTGTGCTACAGCTACTCTAAGTTACTCCCAGTAATCCATGTTGTTTTAAATTACTTACAGTTACCCCCAATACTCCAGGTTACTTTAAGTTACTCCAAGACACTCCCAGAACGCTAAGTCACTACCTAGTACCGAATTTATCAGTCTGTAATCAGAGTCTCTACTTAACACTTCAAGTAAGTACCCAGTACTCCAAATCAATAACAGTACTCAGAGTCGATATTCAGTACTCCAAGTTATCCCAAGTCATTTGCTGCACTCTGTCAATATTACTCCCAGTACTGCAATGATATTCTAAATTACTTACGGTTGTTTTCAGAAGGTCACTCCTGGTTAATACAATTTCTCTCAATATTCCAAGTTAATACAAAAGTGTCTCCCAGTACTCGAAAGTTGCTACAGGTATTCCTCCCAGTACTCCAAAGTTACTACAGGTATTACTCCCAGTATTCCAAATGATACTCCCAGTACTTACAGCGTGTCTGCCGCTCTGTCAGTCTGTCCCACCACATTCTCCTGCCGGCTGCTCCTCATTCCCTATCCCCACGCTTACCTGTCAGTGTGTCCCTGCTCCCACTGCACACCTGCTCCCGCGGTATGCAGCTCTTCCTGCCAGTGTCTCTGCCCCTGTCCCTCGTCTCCTCGGCTCCCGCACTGCTTCAGCTGTCAGTAAGTCGAGCCTCGGTTCTCTCACTCCCCGGTGCCCAGGCTCCCAGTCCCCAGCGACTTTAGCTGCTTCTCCTGCGGCGTGCAGCATCCTACTCATAGTGCCCTCTTCACAGCTCCTCCTCTGGTCAGTGACTGAACAGCCAAAATGTCAGTGGAAGGACATTTGATATTTTCTGAGAAATACCTGTAGCGCCCATCCCAAATGGTTGGGACGCTGGGTTTAAATTTAGGGGTATGTCTGAGCCATAGACTTGTTTAATTATGGTGAAATTTGGTTTCTGCTCTGGCTGTGACACTGCCTGGCAGTTATTCCCCTTGTTCGGTAGGTGGCACTGCCGCCACAGACTCAGGTTGGAATACAGGCATGACACAGCACATTTGGTGTCCTTTCTCGGCAGCTGTGCAGTGGGCGTGGTGAACCCGCTGTGCATGCTGGAAGGAGGTACATAAAAGGGGCGGACGCCATTGTTTCGGGGTTCTGTAGGTGTGCCTCGTGGCCCTCATGGCACGGGGTGCGTGTGTGTGCTCTAGCCCCGGGCACCTTCACCCCAAGGCTACATCGCTACCTGGTAGGCCCAGTTATGCTGGCTGGGGCCTATGCCTTCAAAAAGGATCCCAAGCTGCCCACCTGTGGGAAGCCCACTCCTAGGGAAGGAGGCCAGGGGAGGATCTGCCCCAGAGGAGACTGGCAATGGTACTGCTGTCTCGGGAGGAAGCTTGGCAATCTACCTAAGGAGGGATCCATTACTTTACAGGCCCTGCAATATGCCAATCTGGCATAAAGTTCTCCTTATTGCTTGGCTAGGAGGTTCAGGACTTTAATAATCCTGTGGCAGAGGATTCCTGGACGCATCCCTAAGTTCTCATATAAAACTGATCCGTGCGTCATCCCGGCTGCTAGGATCGAAAGAAACGGAACTATCTGGGTGAGCAATACCCACTCAGGCTTGAGTGGCGACGTTAGTAAATTCTTTGTGCCTTTGGAGCTGCGTGCCTGAACCTTCCCCTATACTTCTCTCGTTTCCTGCTTTCTCCTCAAGTTGTCACAGCAAAGAAAAGAAAGCCTTTACTGTTTAGGTTTTACATTTGTGTGGACATTGGCTTTTCTAAAAACTCTCTACCCTGACAACGTAAACCTTGGAGGTAGTTTGCAGACCCAAAACAAAACTAGCAGCTCCTTCGGGGGTAAGTGCTACATACCAAATATGTTATCTGTTGGTATGAGTATCATAGTCCTTTCTACACAGTTTGCTCTAGTATTAAATGTAGCTAATCTGTTGAAGAAGTCATTGGGTATGTGCACATTAATGGTTTTCTTCATATACATGTATATTGATAAACTATTACAAGATTTTATTTTCATTCTTGCAGTGTGCTGACCATGCTAACATCCATCTTAATTAATCTGAACTTGGAAACAGATTTACCTACCTTTGTAATAAACATGGCTAATGTACATAACATTGGATGCTTCGTCAAATGATGTCAGTCCAGATTTCGTTTTTTTGGGTAGTTGAGTATCCAAAAACTCATTGATTAAATGTACTGCCGTTGCTGAATTTGTGAAGTTTACAGCTCTTGTATACAAATGATCAGCAGATGGTCCCAAGTCATGAATAAAGTTTTCAGACAAAGGGACCCCTGGAGAGACAAAAATGCAGACTGTTTTCCACACTGAAATGCTGCCATTTTTTGAAAAGAGAGCACGGTCAATGGTTTTCAATTTTGACATTAGTTTTAAACCATTTACTTGAGAAGTGCAGCTTGTGCTTCCAGATGGATGTTCAAACCCTAAAAGTTTCTGCAAACTCATAGCAGTTTCTCCAGAAGCACCAAGATAAAAGGACACCATTGACCAATAAAAATTTGTTGAGGGTAGAAGGATAGTGTTACTTGTATGTATTCCTTTCAAAGCCTCAAAGGCTCTGAGACCCAAATCATTAATAAGTGAAGTCAGAAAGCTTTCTGGGTAACCAAAATTATATTTTCCCGGGTATGTTTTGACTTTCCAGATTCTTTCTTCAGATGTGATCTCTGTTTCAATAGAGATTGGCAGGAATGTTTTTTCAATTGTGTCATTTTGTGTTTGTATATGTTCACATTCACTTTTGTTGTATGCAAATAGGTTGAATGGATGAACATAGACACGATTGCATGTCGATAAGATAAGGGACGCGATCAAGCACAGCAGAATATTTTGAAGATACATTGTTAAATGCAGATCTGAAAAAATAAAACAGTAAATATATTAAAAACTATACATTTTATCAAGCAGACATGTGTTAGCATTTCATTTGCAAATTGGTGTTGCTAAAATGATTAGGAAACATTATGTTGTCTTTATTTTTCTTGTGTCCACTTAATGCTACAATGCAAGTAATTATACTTTAACCCCAAGAATATGATGACAAATGGCATTCAAAAATCATCTTCAGGACCCAAATTAATACTACAGATTCAGTGTTTATGATTGCAGTATTATAAATTACCTGCTTAATGTAGCATATCCAATGATATCACATGTTATTATGACTTAATTTCATCAAAGAAGCAAAACTTCCGTTTGTTATTGACACCTGAAATTTTTCCCTTGTGATTTTTAACATCTGATACACTAAGCTTTTATAAAAAGTGAACACAAACGCAGTGCATTGCTTTCTAATGATTGGCCAACCATGCACTATGACCCGCATGCTTTGGCCAATCACAGCGCCTTTGGTCAATTATGGCTCAGGGGGTCAAGTCCACACACACACACACACACACACATACACATATTATATATATATATATATATATATATATATATATATATATATATATATATATATAGCGGCCTCACCCCATCTCTTTCTTCTAGGGATAACACACACGATAGGGTGAGATGCGCTACGGCCCATGTCTTCCCCATAGCTGTGGGTGAGGTGAAGGCCAGTACCAGATATTTCCTCAGGCCTGTGTGCTTCTGTAAAGGATTAAGTCCTGCTGTGCCAACACTTCCCTTTGCTCCCATTAACCAGAGTTCCACACACCAATCACAGTCCAACTCTTGTTTTATTGCATTTCTCACAATAAACAGTGCTTCAGTAGCCAACTGGTTGCGACTTGATAACATTTTGATACAGGGGATGAGCAGGTCAAGGCACTGTCCTAATTATCAGCTAAACCACTGTGATCTCGCCAGCGGTTACTATAGCCTTGGCTAGAAAGGACTTAGAACTTGAGAGTCTCTACCAGCGACTCAAGAGAACATAGATAGGAGTACCTTTGCTGCGTTGCGGCCCCTGTCAGGGGAAGATGTCTCTCCAAGGGAGTTACCAGAGGCCCATCCGTCACTGGGTTTATGCTGCTCCAGACTCTCTGAATGGGTAACCTCCCTGGCCTCCTCACCTCAGACATGGGCCCCATCCACCTCAGGGACTCTCGGACTTCTCCACCCTCGCGGGACCCAGTCGAAGTCACTGGGCCCCAGGCCTCCTGGTTTAGTACCTTACCCCAGGCTGAAGGTGCCTCGGATGGACTCCAACTCCATTCCGGTCAGGCCTAGGGCACCTGAGCCGAAATCCAGACCCGCCCGCACCCAGGCCTAAGGTGCCTGGGCGCGTGATGAAGAACCTCCAGAAGAGCAAGACCTCGTGACAAGGGCGTCTCCCCCTTTTATCCCCTCCAACGACGCCACGGCAGGTTCCCCGCCCTCGCCGTACCATCTCCGAGAAGGGACAAAAAGGACAGCCCTGTGGCAGGGAATCTACCTTGGGCCTGCGGGTACCTGCCACCCACAGGCCAAGGAGATTAGTACACCGCCCAATCCTCCACGAATACAAATGGTCATTACTCCCATATCTACACACCTGAACTTCCACCCAGGTGTACCCCACTATATATATATATATATATATATATATATATATATATATATACACATATACACACACATACACACACACACACACACACACACACACACACGTAGCGGGGTCCCCAAATTTGACCCCGCTATACCCAAATTTAGGGGAAAGTTTGAGCTGTAGTTGGGCTCAGACCACCTTAATTGTTAGGACATTCTATTTACACCGCAGGTAGTATACTGGTGTGTAGTTCCCTGTGGCCTGTAGGTGGCGCTGCCATAATGGGCCAGGGTTGAATTGCTGGTATAGTGCTGTGCCTTGGATGTCCTCTCTCGGCGGTTGTCCAGTGGGCGTGGTCGTCCTGATGTGCATGCCAGGAGAGGATATAAAAGGGGCAGACACTGCCTGTGGTTGGTCGGTCGGTTCCGGTTTGAGCCCAGGGGGCCATCGTGGAGTGTGGTACCTGGCCCTCCTGGCCAGGGGCCCATGTACGCATCAGTCCCAGGCACCTTTAGCCCTGGGGCTGCAGTAACAGCCTTGGGCCCAGAACCTTTAGCTGGGACCCGTGTCCTGGAAGAAGATATCCCAGGGTGCCTTTGGCATGGGGACCCGTTCTGAGATGAGGAGGCTGGGGGAGGACCCTTCTGAAGGACCGGTGAAAAGTTCATGGAGAAAGAAGGGCCCGTTAACTCTCTGGAGGGATTAGATCCATCCAACACCAGAGGATTGGGATTAACGGTTCTGTGACAGAGAATCTCCTAGTCGCATCTAAAAGGGGAAAACTAAAGAAACGTCCGAGCATCACTTCAGCTGCTAGGATTCGCTTTCATAGGGAACTATCCGCGTGAGTTAAGCCTACTTGAGGAACGAGTAATGAATTCATAACTCATATCCAAACTCTTACTGTCCTGTCTTCTATCCACCCTTTTCTATCCATTGACTTTGCATATAAAGAAATAAACTCTATCTTGGAGTTACTTGGGGTCCTTACATTCTAAGAGACAGGAACCAACTAAAGGGAGAACCTTGCTGCAGGACCCTAGTTTGACACCGCACAACCTCTTCACACAAGAGGGTACGGGCACATAGCATGGTGTGCCTTTCCTGCAAGTGAGCCAAAGGCAGGTAAAGGACGCCGTGTGCTACATACTCGTATACAAAAAAGGGGTGAATTTGCGCTAACCAAAAAAAAAGGAAGTGTGCTGCAGCTCTGAAAACTTAAATACTAAAAGTTCAAGATAAATGTAAAAGGTGAGAAGAGCGCGCATACATTAAATTAAACTACACAAAAAAATTCCAATGAATCAATATGTGCAATAATGGTGCATTCAATAAAGATATATTCTAAAATAATTTCTGTGAAAAAATCTATATATTTAAAAATTGTCCATGTGTAAATCATGAAGTGTTCAACTTCCTAAAAAAACACAGTATGTATTGGGAATATATACCCAATAAAGAATATATCATTCAAATAAATTCAGTGAAAAAATATCTGTATATTTAAAAAAAGTCCAAATGTCAGTAGTGGAGTATTCAGCTTCCAAAAAGCACACAGGATCTTCAATCAATGAGATGTTCCAGCATATGGTATCACAAAATGCTCCAGCTTATAATATAACAAACTGCTTACCACATTTGTAGGATCTCATTAGGTAGAGATTAGGGATGAGCTCGATGTTCGACTCGAACATCGGCTGTTTGCCTGTTCGGCGAAACCAGAACTTTGTGGGCCTTTCGCGCCAAATTCGTGTGACGCGAACGGCCCACAATACACTGCGCCATCGCAGTGCATTGCCGGCGCTGTGATTGGCCAAGCATGCACTGTGACCCCGCATGCTTGGCCAATCACAGCGCCGGCAGCGAGGAGAGCCATAATTGGCCACAGGCAGGATGCCTGTGGCCAATCATAGCTCAGGGGGGTTTAGTACACGCCCCACACTATAAAAGGCCGCCAGCGCGGCAGCCTTGTGTAGTGTGTTGGCGTGCAGGGACAGAGAAGGATAGTCAGGGACAGTGTCAGTGACATCCTTTGAAACCTTGTACATTTACAGTGTGTTGGTGTGCAGGGACAGTGTCAGTGACATCCTTTGAAACCTTGTGCATTTACAGTGTGTTGGTGTGCAGGGACAGTGTCAGTGACATCCTTTGAAACCTTGTGCATTTACAGTGTGTTGGTGTGCAGGGACAGTGTCAGTGACATCCTTTGAAACCTTGTGCATTTACAGTGTGTTGGCGTGCAGGGACAGAGAAGGATAGGCAGGGACAGTGTCAGTGATATTCTTCGCTAAACCTCCTGCACAGTATACACCTGAAGCTACCCCTTATTGCTCGTCATGGTGTTGTTCTGTTGTGTAACACAGACATGCATCTGCAAGTAGTTACAGTGGGTGTAGGTGCCTCCTGCACAGTATACACCTGAAGCTACCCCATATTGCTGGGTTTTCCCATCTCCCTGCAGGCCATTAGAATGTCTGGAAGGCCAACAAAGAGAGGCAGACAGACAGTCATGAGCCAATAAAAGAGGGCAAGCAGGCTCTGTGTCTGGGGGCAACAGTGCTGGTCGTGGACGCGGTGCATGGTCATCAGCACGTGGCCATGGGACACGCTTGTCCTTATTTTCGGCAGCTGGACGTGTTGAGCCGCATCATGCCGAAGACTTGGTAGAGTGGATGACCAAGCCCTCCTCATCCTCTCTCACCCAGGCTCAGGGTACTGGCAAAGCAGCTGCCAATGCGTCCTCTTCCCTCGTATCAATGTCATTGTCAGTCACTCCTTCCCTAGACCCATCATGTCCTCCTGAGGAGTCCTCCGAACTGTTTGAGCACAGTGTTGGGTACATGCTCCAGGAGGATGCCCAGCGTTTTGAAGGGTCTGATGAGGATACCCAGCTAGAGGAAGGCAGTAGCGTGAGCGCAGAGAGAGGGGATGCTCAAGAAGGACAGCAATCTGGCAGTCATGTTCCAGCAGCTGCAGCATACTGCCAGATTGGCTCCAGTGATGAGGAGGGAGGGGATAATGAGGTCACTGACTCCACATGGGTGCCTGATAGGAGGGAGGAGGATGAGGAGGAGGCACATCTCCAAGGCAGGATGCCCTCCGGGGGCCAGCGTAAGGGCAGCACACCGACTGAATCACACCCCAGAGCTCCGCCTATGCAGGGCACTGCCTCTGCCCGTTATTCCAAAAGTTCTTTAGTGTGGGCCTTTTTTAAATCGAGTGCATCAGATTGCACCGCTGCTATTTGCAACATGTCTCAAGCGTATCTCGCGTGGCCAAAACATCAGCCGCTTGGGCACCACATGCTTGACCAGACATATGTTGACCTGCCATGCAGCTCGTTGGCAAGCGTAAATTAAAGACCCACACCAAAGAACAAAGCGGACCTCTCCTTGCTCCTCATCAGCTGGGATCTCCAACCCCACTATACCTTCAGTCCTCTCTGAAACTTGCACTGAGAGGAATGAAGGTGTAGAATTAGATGCATCAGCCAAGTACTTGTGGGCACTCTGCTAGCAGTACACCGACGTCCGATTGTAGCAGGCAAATTTCCCTGCCCCAGCTGCTGGACCGTCGAAAGAAGTTCACTCCCAGCCATCCACATGCCCAGCAGTTGAATGCTAGCTTGGCTAAATTGCTAGCACTTCAACTGCTGCCTTTTCAGTTTGTAGACTCGGCCCCCTTCCGTGAGTTTGTGCAATGTGCGGTTCCTCAGTGGCAGGTTCCCAAACGCCACTTTTTCTCACGGAAGGCAATTTCGGCTCTCTACTGGCATGTGGAAGGCAATGTCCATGCCTCGCTGGACAGGGCGGTCAGGTGCATATTACCGCTGACTCATGGTCCAGCAGGCATGGACAGGGACGTTACCTTTCTTTCACGGCCCATTGGGTCACTCTTTTGGCAGCTGGGAAGGATGCAGGACAAGGTGCAGTAGTGTTGGAGGTTGTTCCGCCGCCACGCCTCCAAAATGCTACTACTGGTTGTGACACACCTCTCTCCTCCACCCCCTTCTCTTCTTCCTCCATGGCCTCTTCCTGTGCTTTGTCCTCGGAACCAGCGGTGCTCCGTAGGCGTTCAAGGGGCTACGCAAGTACGCAGGCAAAAAGATGCCATGCCGTGCTTGCTCTAGTGTGTTTGGGAGACAGGAGCCACACTGGGGCAGAGGTTCTGTCAGCTCTGCAGGAGCAGGCCGAGAGGTGGTTGATGCCACGCCAGCTTAAGCCAGGAATGGTGGTTTGCGACAATGGCACCAACCTCCTCTCCGCCCTCCGACAGGGACAACTGACCCATGTGCCCTGTGTGGCTCACGTCCTTAACCTGGTGGTGCAGCGTTTCTTGGGCAGGTACCCGGGCTTACAGGATGTCCTAAGGCAGGCCAGGAAAGTCTTGTGCATTTCTGCAGATCATATAATGCCAGTGCTCGGCTGGCTGAGCTGCAAAAAGGAGTTGAACCTGCCCGAGAACCGCCTTATATGTGACATGCCCACCAGGTGGAACTCAACGTTGGCCATGCTGCAGCGGCTGCACATGCAGCAGAGGGCCATCAATGAGTACCTGTGCGACTACGGCACCAGGACAGGGTCAGGGGAGCTCGGGGTTTTTTCACCATGCCAGTGGGGCATGGGTCAGGGATGCATGCACTGTCCTGGCACCATTTGAGGAGGCCACGAGGATGGTGAGCAGTGACAGTGCATGTATCAGTGACACGGTACCTCTTGTCCACCTGTTGGAGCATACGCTGCATGGAATATTGGACAGGGCACTTGAGCAGAACAGAGGCAGGAAGAGGAGGACTTCCTTGCCTCTCAAGGCCCCCTTTACCCAGACAGTGTTCCTTCTGTCCCACAGGAAGAGGACGAGGAGGATTGTGTCAGCATGGAGGTAGAACCTGGCACTCAGCATCAACAGCAGCAGTCTTTTAGGGATGATTTACAGTCCCAAGAAACCCGTGGACTGGGAGGAGGTGGCTGCAGATCATGTCGTCCTTAATGACCCAGAGGACTCCGGACCGAATGCCTCAGCTAACCTACGCTGCATGGCCTCCCTGATCCTGCAAAGCTTGCCGACGGATCCTCGTATTCTTCGTTCAAGGCGAGGGACCATTACTGGCTGGCCACTCTCCTTGATCCATGGTACAAGGGTAAGGTTGTGGACCTTATCTTGCCGTTGCAGAGGATGAGACATCTCCGGGAGGCCTTGTAGAAAGGTCTGTGCAACGCGTTCCCAGAGACTGGGAGGTTACAAACTCCTGGTCCTGGACAACGAGTTGCTGAGGCTTCGGTCAAAGGAGCGGTGGGGAAGGTGGCCATCTGACCGATGCGTTCAGGCAATTTTTTAGTCCGCAGCCCCAAGGTATGATCGGTTCCAGCAACCATCGCCAGCGTCTGATATGCATGGTGCAGGAATACCTAGGGGCAAGGTCAGACTTGGACACCTTTCCCACCGAAAATCCTCTGGGTTACTGGGTCTTGAGGATGTATCACTGGCCAGAGCTTGCACAGTATGCAATTGAGCTACTGGCCTGTCCTGCATCCAGCGTTCTTTCGGAACGCACATTCAGTGCTGCTGGAGACTTTGTCACGGATCACAGGGTGCGCCTGTCCACCGACTCAGTTGATCGACTGACCTTCATAAAGATGAACCAGTCTTGGATCACCACCAGCTACCAAGCACCTGAAGCTGATGTAACAGAATAATTTATTTTGAAATGTCACATCCCTTCAAGACTGCTTATGATGATGCTAAGTGCCTGTCCTGTTATGTTGACCGACTATCCTCCTCCTCCTCCTCAATGATCCGATTCCTGATGATAGCTTGGAAGAACATTTTTGTTTCTGGGTGCCGCCACCAGTGGCTAAGGCCCAATTTTTCAGCCCCAGTTTAACCACTTAACGACCGCCCACTGTAAATATACGTCAGCAGAATGGCACCGACAGGCAGAATCACGTATATGTACGTGATTGCCTTTGTATAGTTGGGGGGTCCGATCGGACCCCCCTTCTTTACAGTGAGCGGTCGTTTTACCTTCGGGAGCGATCCGGCATGAGGGGACGGCCGTTCGATTCCGGCCACCCCCTCTCGATCGCTCCCGGAGAATGAGAGAGCTTCCCCTGCCTGCCAGGAAGGAGGAAGTGATGTCATCTCTCCTGGGGCGCTCACATATACCGAGCGCCGTACAGGAGAAGATGCCAGGTTAGTACACAAAACAGCACACTGACACCAGGACACATAGGCACATAAATCGCCCCCCCAGATCACCCCCAGATCACCCCCCAGCCCCCAGTCACAGTGTCACTGATTGCAGTGATCACTAAATAAATGGTCACTGCAATCAGTGACATTTGTGACTGTAAAAGTGTCACTACATTTAGTTTTAGGTCCAGTGTAGCCCCCTAACCCCCCCCTAATAAAGGTTTAACCCCCTGATCACCCCCCAGATAACCCTTTCACCCCCTATCACCACTGTCACTAAGTTATAATTTTTCTGATCGATGTCTTAGCGTCGGCGATGCTGATCGGTAGCCAGTAATTTTTTTTAGGTTCGCCGCAGGTTTTTATAGCGTCGGGTACCCCCATATATTACCTAATAAAGGTTTAACCCCCTTGATCACCCCCCAGGTAACCCTTTCACCCCCTAGCACCGCCGTGGCTATGCGATCATTTTTCTGATCGATGTCTTAGCGTCGGTGATGCTGATCGGTAGCCAGAATTTTTTTTTAGGTTCGCCGCAGGTTTTTATAGCGTCGGGTACCCCCATATATTACCTAATAAAGGTTTAACCCCCTTGATCGCCCCCCCCAGGTAACCCTTTCACCCCCTATCACCACTGTCACTAAGCGATAATTTTTCTGATCAATGTCTTAGCGTCGGCGATGCTGATCGGTAGCCAGTAATTTTTTTTAGGTTCGCCGCAGGTTTTTATAGCGTCAGGTACCCCCATATATTATCTAATAAAGGTTTAACCCCCTGATCGCCCCCCAGGTAACCCTTTCACCCCTATCACCACTGTCGCTAAGCAATCGTTTTTATGATCGTTGTCTTAGTGTCGGTGATGCCGATAGGTAGCCAGTAATTTTTTTTTAGGTTCGCCGTCAGGTTTTTATATAGCGTCAGGTACCCCCATATATTACCTAATAAAGGTTTTAACCCCCTAATTGCCCCTAGTTAACCCTTTCACCAGTGATCATCATATAAGTGTTACGGGTGATGCTGGTTAGTTAGTTTGCTTTTTATAGTGTCAGGGCACCCGCCGTATATAACCCAATAAAGGTTTAACCCCCTGATCGCCCGGCGGGTGATATCAGTTAGGTTTTAGCGTCAGAGAGGGTCTGCGTCACACCCCAGGAAGCGTCAGGTTAGTGCCAGTAGCGCTAACACCCACACGTGAAGCATACACCCCCCTTAGTGGTATAGTATCTGATCAGCTCAATATCTGATCTGATCAGATCTATACTAGCGTCCCCAGCAGTTTAGGGTTCCCAAAAACGCAGTGTTAGCGGGATCAGCCCAGATACCTGATAGCACCTGCGTTTTGCCCCTCCGTCCAGCCCAGGCCACCGAAGTGCAGTATCGATCGATCACTGTCACTTGCAAAACACAACACACATAACTGCAGCGTTCGCAGAGACAGGCCTGATCCCTGCGACTCCAGTGCTGTAGGAGGTAATTTCACCACCACAGTTAAAAAAAAAAAAGCATATATGCCGAAGCATTGGGGCAGCAGGAGCGGAGGAGCGATTTTGCTCCTAATGCCGCGTATATACGGTCGAAATTCCGACGGAGGCTTGCCCGTGGAAAAGTCTGACCATGTGTACGCGGCATAACTTTTGCGAGAAGATGCCCCCATGCTTCGGCATATATAAATTGTGCATGTATGCCCATCATTAGAAGTGGGTGGATGAAGGGCGGTATTCTAATGGTGGGCATACACACCGATCAATCTTTTTTTTTCGTTCAGCCAACAGGCTGCATGAAAAAAAAGATTACAATACATGTCCAACAAGGACCAGCAACGTACTGGTATGTTGCTGGACTTTAAATGTTTATACCAGAATGATGCCTGCGGGTTTAGGTATCATCTTGGTATCATTCTTTTCAGCCAGCGGCCGGCTTTCATGTAAAAGCAATCCTAGTGGCTAATTAGCCTCTGGACTGCTTTTACAAGCAGTGGGAGGGAATGTCCCCCCCCGGATATAAAAAGCGCCATTGGGAAAGCATTTTATCACACCGATCTTGGTGTGGTCAGATGCTTTGAGGGCAGAGGAAAGATCTAGGGTCCAATAGACCCCAGTTTTTTCAAAAAAGAGTACCTGTCATTACCTATTGCTATCATAGGGGATATTTACATTCCCTGAGATAACAATAAAAGTGATAAAAATAAATAAATATGGAAGCAACAGTTTAAAAATAAAATAGCAAAATTAATAATAAAAAAAAAAAAAAAGCACCCCTGTCCTGCCCTGCTCTTGCCCAATGGCGAACGCAAGCGTCGGTCTGGTGTCATATGTAAACAGCAATTGCACCATGCATGTGAGGTATCACCGCGAAGGTCAGATCGAGGGCAGTAATTTTAGCAGTAGACCTCCTCTGTAAATCTAACGGGGTAACCTGTAAATGCTTTTAAAAATGTATGTAGTTTGTCGCCAATGCGCGTTTGTGCGAAATTTTAAAGCATGTCGTGTTTGGTATCTATGTACTCGGCCTAAGATCATCTTTTTTATTTCATCAAACATTTGGGCAATATAGTGTTTTAGTGCATTAAAATTAAAAAAAGTGTATTTTTTCCCCAAAAAATGCGTTTGAAAAATCGCTGCGCAAATACTGTGTAGAAAAATGCAACACCCACCATTTTATTCTGTAGGGCCTTTGCTTTAAAAATATATATAATGTTTGGGGGTTCAACATAATTTTCTTGCAAAAAAAAATATGTTTTCATGTAAACAAAAAGTGTCAAAAAGGGCTTTGTCTTCAAGTGGTTAGAAGAGTGGATGTAAGCTTCCTAATGTTGTGTATAATATGCCAGAACAGTTCAAAACCCCCCCAAATGACCCCATTTTGGAAAGTAGACACCCCAAGCTATATACTGAGAGGCATGTCGAGTCCATGGAATATTTTATATGTTGACACAAGTTGCGGAAAAAATAAAATTATTATTTTTTTTTTTTTTTTTGCACAAAGTTGTCACTAAATGATATATTGCTCAAACATGCCATGGGCATATGTGGAATTACACCCCAAAATACATTCTGTTGCTTCTCCTGAGTACGGGGATACCACATGTGAGACTTTTTGGGAGCCTAGCCGCGTACGGGACCCCAAAAACCAAGCACCGCCTTCAGGCTTTCTAAGGGTGTCAATTTTTGATTTCACTTCTCACTGCCTATCACAGTTTCGGAGGCCATGGAATGCCCAGATGGCACAAAACCCCCCCAAATGACCCCATTTTGGAAAGTAGACACCCCAAGCTATTTGCTGAGAGGTATTGTGAGTATTTTGCAGATCTCGCTTTTTGTCACAAAGTTTTGAAAATTGAAAAAAAAAAAGAAAAAAAAAAATGTTCTTTCTTCATTTTCAAAAACAAATGAGAGCTGTAAAATACTCACCATGCCTCTCAGCAAACAGCTTGGGGTGTCTACTTTCCAAAATGGGGTCATTTGGGGGGGTTTTGTGCTATTTTGGCATTTTATGGCCTTCAAAACTGTGATAGGTAGTGAGGAGTGAAATCAAAAATTTGCGCCCTTAGAAATCCTGGAGGCGGTGCTTGGTTTCCGGGGTCCCGTACGTGGCTAGGCTCCTAAAAAGTCCCACACATGTGGTATCCCCGTACTCAGGAGAAGCAGCAGAATGTATTTTGGGGTGCAATTCCACATATAACCATGGCATGTGTGAGCAATATATCATTTAGTGACAACTTTTTGTAAAAAAAATTTTTTGTCATTATTCAATCACTTGGGACAAAAAAAAAAAAAAAATATTCAATGGGCTCAACAGGCCTCTCAGCAATTTCCTTGGGGTGTCTACTTTCTAAAATGGGGTCATTTGGGGGGGTTTTGTACTGCCCTGTCATTTTAGCACCTCAAGAAATGAGATAGGCAGTCATAAATTAAAAGCTGTGTAAATTCCAGAAAATGTACCCTAGTTTGTAAACGCTATAACTTTTGCGCAAACCGATAAATATACGCTTATTGACATTTTTTTTACTAAAGACATGTGGCTGAATACATTTTGGCCTAAATGTATGACTAAAATTGAGTTTATTCGATTTTTCTTATAACAAAAAGTAGAAAATATCATTTTTTTTCAAAATTTTCGGTCTTTTTCCGTTTATATCGCAAAAAATAAAAATCGCAGAGGCAATCAAATACCATTAAAAGAAAGCTCTATTTGTGGGAAGAAAAGGACGCAAATTTCGTTTGGGTACAACATTGCATGTCCGCACAATTTACAGTTAAAAGCAGCGCAGTGCAAAATTCTGAATTCACCTCTGGTCCTTTAGCTACCAAATGGTCCGGGGCTTAAGTGGTTAACAGGGGCATGTAATTACAATTTTTTATGCAATGCTTTGCAGCAGGGCTCATTCCTGCACTCCAAATAGAGTATCTGGGAGAGGTTGCAGTGTCGTAGCACCAGCACCAGTGCCTAAGGCCCAATTTTTCAGCCCCTGTTTAACAGGGACGTGCAATTACAATTTTTGATGCAATACTTTGCAACAGGGCTAATTGCTGTGCTCCAAGTACAGTATCTGTGAGGGGTTTCAGTGTTGTGGCACCAGTGCCTAAGGCCCAATTTTTCTGCCCCTGTTCAACAGGGGCATGCAATTACAATTCTTGATCTAATAATTTACAGTAGGGCCCATTCATGCGCCCACCAAGAGTAACTGAGGGCTGACAGTGTTGTAGCACCAGCACCACAGGCCCAATTTTTTCTACCACTGTTCAACAATGGCATGTAATTACAATTCCTGATATAATAGTTCACAGCAGGGCGTTCCAGCGCCCACCAAGAGTAACTGTGAGGGCTCACAGTGTTGTGGCAACACCAACATCTAAGGGGCAAGTTTCAGCAGAGTATATACGGCAGGCCCCTACTTTCAAACATCCAACTTACAAACGACTCCTACTTGCAAACAGAAGGAGACAACAGGAAGTGAGAGGAAATCTACCCCTAGGAAAGCAAATTCTCTCCTGTAAGAGTTAATATGGGAAAAAGGTGTCTCCTCTCTACTGATGCTTTATCCAATCCTTGTTTCAATAAAAACCACGCTTTTCCAAAAACATTTGTCATTGGGACGGAAAGTGAGGTGAAATGTTCTGAACAGGTGCACAGACAGCAAAACAAATGTTACAGGGGTGATAACCCTTCCCTACGTTTTCCAAAAAGCTTAAAAATATATTTTTTGGCTGGAGCTACACTTAAACAATGTACTTGTTCAAAATTACAAACAGATTCTACTTAACGACCGCCCACCGCCGATTTACGTCGGCAGAATGGCACCGACAGGCAGAATCACGTAGATCTACGTGATCGCCTTTGTGCAGTTGGGGGGTCCATCCGGACCCCCCTTCACTGCAGTGAGCGGCCGTTAAGTGTTCGGGAGCGATCAGGCATGAGGGGGCGGCCGCTCGATTCGGCCCCCCCCCCTCGCGATCGCTCCCGGCGAATGAAATTGCTTCCTCCTGCCTGAAATGTAAGCACAGGCTGGAGGAAGTGATGTCATCTCCCTCGGCGCGGTCTTTTCGTTCCCGGCGCCGAGGAGCGAAGAAGCAGGTTAGTGCACCAACAGTCCACTGACACGTAGGTACACATAGGCACACAAATCACCCCCCAGTCACCCCCAGATCACCCCCCAGGTCACCCCAAAGCCCCCAATCACAGTGTCACTGATTGCAGTGATCATTTATTTTACTGATGACTGCATTTAGTGTCATCTGTGATTGTAAAAAGTTGCAGGGCAGTTAGGATTAGGCCCCTTTAGGTCCAGGGTAGCCCCCTAACCCCCCCTAATAAAGGTTTAACCCCTTGATCACCCCCCAGGTAACCCTTTCACCCCCTAACTTCAGCGTCACTAAGCGATTGTTTTTCCGATCGCTGCATTCGTGTCGCTGGTGTTTTAGATAGGCAGTTATTTTTTTTTAGGTTCGCCGCAGGTTTTTATTAGTGTCAGGTACCCCCATATATTATTTTAACCCCCTGATTGCCCCTAGAGTTAACCCTTTCACCAGTGATCGCCGTATAAGCGTCACTGGTTAGCCAGTAAGTTATTTAGTTATTTAGGTTACCCGTCAGGTTTTTATATAGTGTCAGGTACCCCCATATTTAACCTAATAAAGGTTTTAACCCCCTGATTGCCCCTAGTTAACCCTTTCACCAGTGATCACCATATAAAGGTTACGGGTGACGCTGGTTGATTAGTTTGCTTTTTATAGCATCAGGGCACCCGCCGTATATAACCCAATAAAGGTTTAACCCCCCTGATCGCCCGGCGGGTGAGATCAATTAGGTTTTAGCGCCAGAGAGGGTCTGCGTCGCCCCAGGCAGCGTTAGGTTAGTGCCAGTAACGCTAACACCCACTCGCAAAGCATACACCCCCCTTAGTGGTATAGTATCTGATCAGATCTATACTAGCATCCCCAGCGGTTTAGGGTTCCCAAAAACGCAGTGTTAGCGGGATCAGCCCAGATACCTGCTAGCGCCTGCGTTTAGCCCCTCCGCCCAGCCCAGCCCAGCCCAGCCCACCCAAGTGCAGTATCGATCGATCACTGTCACTTACCAAACACAACACACATAACTGCAGCGTTCGCAGAGACAGGCCTGATCCCTGCGATCGCTAACAGTTTTTTTGTAGCGTTTGATATATTTGCTGACGACAGTCAGGTGCTTTTTTTCCTGTGAATCTTACTAGTGTACCCCTAAATTTAGAGCCCAAAATGGCAAGACGAAGGTACACTAGTAAAGATGCCTACGAGATTCTGAGCATGACACATAGTGAAGAGGAGGTCACGTATCTGTCAGATTCAGGCTCAGAATATCTTCCCGTAGAAGACAGTGACGTCAGCGGCCCCACGTCAGATAGCTCTGACGACGAAGTTGAGGTCCCTGCTAAGGTCAGGTGTACCCGATCCCGATCTTCTGAGGTTGTTGAGGAGCAAGAACCGCAGGTCTCTCGTATCATGGAGCAGAGTAGTACTAGCGCCGCTATTCCTTCTGGTGAACTGGCAAGCACCAGCGGCCTAGTACAGCCTGGACGTACATCCAGCACTGCAGTAACACTTGGTGACGTGGTGAGTCCCATAAGTGCAGTTCAAGCTGGCGAGGTGGCAAGCACAAGTAGTGTCCCGCTGCCACCAAGAAGACAAAGGCAGGCCCGTCGTGCCCATACTGCCCTTCCTGCAGAATTCGCCTATCCTGATTGGGTCCCCACCACTTCTGCAGAACCCGTACTTCCCCCATTCACTGCCCAACCCGGTATTCAGGTGGAAACAGCTGATTTTATTCCAATTGATTTTTATTCGCCGTTTTTCACGGAAGATCTCTATAGATCTATTGTGGACCAGAGTAATTTATATGCTGGTCAATTTATCGCCGCTAACCCCCAGTTGCCTAAAATTGCCAGAAATTGGAAACCAATTACGGTTTCCGAATTTAAGACCTTTCTGGGCCTTTCCCTCAACATGGGCACACATAAATTTCCGTCATTGCGTGCTTATTGGTCCACGCACCCAATTGACCACATGCCCGTGTTCTCTGCCTCCATGTCCAGGGCACGATACGAGCAGATTTTGCGGTTCATGCACTTCAACGACAATGAACTTTGTCGTCCACGTGGGGACCCTGAATACGACTGGCTCTATAAAATTCGGCCCCTCATAAACCACTTCAACTAACGTTTTGCAGCCTTGTTTACTCCCGATCAAGTTGTCTGCGTTGATGAGTCCCTGATTAAATTTTCTGGCCGCTTGTCTTTCAAGCAGTACCTTCCCAGCAAGCGTGCCAGATACGGGGTCAAGCTCTACAAGTTCTGTGACAGGGCAACAGGCTATGTAGTGAACTTTACGGTTTATGAGGGAAAAGATAGTCAGATTGAGTCGGTCAACTGCCCGGATTACATAGGGAGCGCTGGCAAGATAGTGTGGAACTTGGTGTCACCCTTATTCGGAAAGGGGTACCACTTGTATGTGGACAATTATTACACGAGCGTGCCACTGTTTAGTCACTTGTTTGATCATCAGATTGGAGCATGTGGCACCGTGCGACCTAATCGCCGGGGCTTTCCCCAGCGGCTTGTAGATGCCCGTCTTAGGCTGGGGGAGAGAGCCTGCTTGAAGTGTAATAACTGGCTCGCTATGAAGTGGAGGGACAATAAGAATGTTTTCCTTCTTACCTCCCTTCATGCAGACATGACAGTCCAAATTCGTACAGCGACTGGTGTTGTGGAGAAACCCCTCTGTGTCCACGAATATAACCAAAATATGGGAGGGGTGGACCTCAACGACCAGTTGATGGTGCCGTATCTAATTGACCGTAAGGCGAGACGCTGGTACAAAAAAGTGTCTCTATCATTATTCCAATTGGCTTTGCTGAACGCTCATGTGCTATACAGAGCTTCAGGCGGGACGTTATCTCTTCTAAAATTCCAGAATGAGATAGTCACAGAACTCCTGTATCCAGGCGGTTCTGCACCTCACCATCCCCTACCAAATGCAGTAAGCCGGCTGCATGAGAGGCATTATTCGTATGTCCTCCCGAGTACCCCTACCCAAAGCCACCCCCGAAAAAGATGTCGTGTCTGTAGCAAGCGCGGATTTAGGCGTGACACCCGTAGTTTTTGTCCACTCTGTCCTGACAAGCCTGGTCTTTGCCAAGGTGAATGTTTTGAACGCTACCACTCAAAAGTGAAGTTTTAGCGTAGGGTACAGCATTTCACAGACAAGGACACACTTACACAGGGTCTCCCAAGATGCCATTACATTTTGAGAGACCCGAACCATTACAGTTGTAAAGTTACAAAAAAAAGTGTAAAAAAAGAAAAAAAAAAAAACGTAAAAAACAAAACACAAAAAAATATAAAATAAAAAAACCAAAAATAGTTGTCGTTTTATTGTTCTCTCTCTCTCTATTTTCTCTCTATTGTTCTGCTCTTTTTTACTGTATTCTATTCTGCAATGTTTTATCATGCTTGCTTTTCAGGTATGTAATTTTTTGTTTTCAGGTGCGCCATTCAACTGCAGCGCGGAATTATTTATCTTGACAGCAACAGCGTTTGCTCCCACGATACATAAAGCCGTGACTCCAGTGCTGTAGGAGGTGATTTCACCACCACAGTTAAAAAAAAGAGCATATATGCCGAAGCATGGGGGCAGCAGGGGCGGAGGAGCGATTTTGCTCCTAATGCCGCGTACATACGGTCGAAATTCCGACGGAGGCCTGCTCGTGGAAAATTCCGACCGTGTGTACGCGGCATAACTTTTTTGCGGGAGGATGCCCCCATGCTTCGGCATATATATATTTTAGGCACAGGTTGCGTTAAAACATTTTTTTATTTTTTACTAGGTTTTGTTTTGGTATTTGCTTTGCAGGTATGGCATGGTAAGGTCTTACTGTTGTACTGTAATGTTACTTTGTTTTAATGTTAACCACCATTTGCTTAGCAGGTACGCCATTCAGTTGCAGCGCGGATCTATTTATCTTGACAGCAACAGCGTTTGCTCCCACGATACATAAAGCCGTGACTCCAACGCTGTAGGAGGTGATTTCACCACCACAGTTAAAAAAAAGAGCATATATGCCGAAGCATGGGGGCAGCAGGGGCGGAGGAGCGATTTTGCTCCTAATGCCGCGTACATACGGTCGAAATTCCGACGAAGGCTTGACCGTGTGTACGCGGCATAACTTTTTTGCGGGAGGATGCCCCCATGCTTCGGCATATATGCCCATCATTAGAAGTGGGTGGATGAAGGGAGGTATTCTAATGGTGGGCATACCCACCAATCAATCTCTTTTTTTCGTTCAGCCAATAGGCTGTATGAAAAAAAAGATTACAATACATGTCCAACAAGGACCAGCAACGTACTGGTATGTTGCTGGACTTTGAATGTTTATACCAGAATGATGCCTGCGGGTTTAGGTATCATCTTGGTATCATTCTTTTCAGCCAGCAGCCGGCTTTCATGTAAAAGCAATTCTAGCAGATAATTAGCCTCTAGACTGCTTTTACAAGCAGTGGGAGGGAATGTCCCCCCCCCGGATATAAAAAGCGCCATTGGGAAATTGGGAAAGCATTTTATCACACCGATCTTGGTGTGGTCAGATGCTTTGAGGGCAGAGGAAAGATCTAGGGTCTAACCCCCCAATTTTTTTCAAAAAAAGAGTACCTGTCACTACTTATTGCTATCATAGGGGATATTTACATTCCCTGAGATAACGATAAAAATGGTAAAAAAATAAAATATGGAAGGCACAGTTTAAAAATAAAATAAAAAAGCCAAATAAATAATAAAAAAAATAAAAAAAAAAGCACCGCTGTCCCCCCCTGCTCTTGCGCAAAGGCGAACGCAAGCGTCGGTCTAGCGTCATATGTAAACAGCAATTGCATCATGCATGTGAGGTATCACCGCGAAGGTCAGATCGAGGGCAGTCATTTTAGCAGTAGACCTCCTCTGTAAATCTAACGTGGTAACCTGTAAAGGCTTTTAAATGCTTTTAAAAATGAATGTAGTTTGTCGCCGCTGCGCGTTTGTGCGCAATTTTAAAGCATGTCGTGTTTGGTATCCATGTACTCGGCCTATGATCATCTTTTTTATTTCATCAAACATTTGGGCAATATAGTGTTTTTTAGTGCATTAAAAATAAAAAAAAGTGTGTTTTTCCCCCAAAAAACGCATTTGAAAAATCGCTGCGCAAATACTGTGTGGAAAAAAAATGCAACACCCACTATTTTAATCTGTAGGGCCTTTGCTTTAAAAAAATATATAATGTTTGGGGGTTCAACATAATTTTCTTGCAAAAAATTTTTTTTTTTCATGTAAACAAAAAGTGTCAGAAAGGGCTTTGTCTTCAAGTGGTTAGAAGAGTGGATGATGTGTGACATAAGCTTCCTAATGTTGTGCATAAAATGCCAGGACAGTTCAAAACCCCCCCAAATGACCCCATTTTGTAAAGTAGACACCTCAAGCTATTTGCTGAGAGGCATGTTGAGCCCATTGAATATTTTTTTTTTGTCCCAAGTGATTGAATAATGACCAAAAAAAAAAAAATACAAAAAGTTGTCACTAAATTATATATTGCTCAAACATGCCATGGGCATATGTGGAATTACACCCCAAAATACATTCTGTTGCTTCTCCTGAGTACGGGGATACCACATGTGTGGGACTTTTTGGGAGCCTAGTCGCGTACGGGACCCCAAAAACCAAGCACCGCCTTCAGGATTTCTATGGGTGTAAATTTTTGATTTCACTCCTCACTGCCTATCACAGTTTCGGAGGCCATGGAATGCCCAGATGGCACAAAACCCCCCCAAATGACCCCATTTTGGAAAGTAGACACCCCAAGCTATTTGCTGAGAGGTATGTTGAGTATTTTGCAGATCTCGCTTTTTGTCACAAAGTTTTGAAAATGTAAAAAAAGAAAAAAAAAAAAAGAAAAAAAATGTCTTTCTTAATTTTCAAAAACAAATGAGAGCTGTAAAATACTCACCATGCCTCTCAGCAAATAGCTTGGGGTGTCTACTTTCCAAAATGGGGTCATTTGTGGGGGTTTTGGGCTATTTTGACATTTTATGGCCTTCAAAACTGTGATAGGTAGTGAGGAGTGAAATCAAAAATTTATGCCCTTAGAAACCTTGAAGGCGGTGCTTGGTTTTTGGGGTCCCGTACGCGGCTAGGCTCCCAAAAAGTCCCACACATGTGGTATCCCCGTACTCAGGAGAAGCAGCAGAATGTATTTTGGGGTGTAATTTCACATATAACCATGGCATGTGTGAGCAATATATCATTTAGTGACAACTTTGTGCAAAAAAAAAAAGTTTGTCATATTCCCGCAACTTGTGGCAAAATATAAAATATTCCATGGACTGAACATGCCTCTCAGTAAATAGCTTGGGGTGTCTACTTTCCAAAATGGGGTCATTTGGGGGGTTTTGTGCTATTTTGGCATTTTATGGCCTTCGAAACTGTGATAGGTAGTGAGGAGTGAAATCAAAAATTTGCGCCCTTAGAAATCCTGAAGGCGGTGCTTGGTTTCCGGGGTCCCGTACGTGGCTAGGCTCCTAAAAAGTCCCACACATGTGGTATCCCCGTACTCAGGAGAAGCAGCAGAATGTATTTTGGGGTGCAATTCCACATATAACCATGGCATGTGTGAGCAATATATCATTTAGTGACAACTTTTTGTAATTTTTTTTTTTTTTTTTTTCATTATTCAATCACTTGGGACAAAAAAAAAAAAATATTCAATGGGCTCAACATGCCTCTCAGCAATTTCCTTGGGGTGTCTACTTTCCAAAATGGGGTCATTTGGGGGGGTTTTGTACTGCCCTGCCATTTTAGCACCTCAAGAAATGAGATAGGCAGTCATAAATTTAAGGCTGTGTAAATTTCAGAAAATGTACCCTAGTTTGTAAACGCTATAACTTTTGCGCAAACCAATAAATATACGCTTATTGACATTTTTTTTACTAAAGACATGTGGCTGAATACATTTTGGCCTAAATGTATGACTAAAATTGAGTTTATTCGATTTTTCTTATAACAAAAAGTAGAAAATATCATTTTTTTAAAAAAAATTCGGTCTTTTTCTGTCTATATCGCAAAAAATAAAAATCGCAGAGGCAATCAAATACCATTAAAAGAAAGCTCTATTTGTGGGAAGAAAAGGACGCAAATTTCATTTGGGTACAACATTGCATGTCCGCACAATTTACAGTTAAAGCAGCGCAGTGCCGAATCCCAAAAACAGGCCTGGTCCTAATGGCCCGAAATGGTCCGGGGCTTAAGTGGTTAAGAACAAACCTACAGTCCCTGTCTTGTTTGCACCGCCTGTATACTGCTGTTCAGAGTATATAGGGCCTTTTTTATTTTGGGTGCGGGGTTCTCCTTAATATCCATACAAGACCCAAAGTGGCTGGTAATGGGCTGGGGTAGGAGGGGGGGGGGGGGGTGATGGGGTAGCCATGCCATTTTTTTCAAAGATTTTCATCCATATTGCCAGGACAAGACATGACATTAAAGCAGCTTTAAATGTTTTTTTTTTCCCTTTAGAAATGTCATTTTGTGCAGGGCCAGTTCTAAACAAGGGAAACACATGCCACATCACAGGCATACTTTAGACACCCCCCGGTACGATATTTAAAGGAATATTTCCTTTTTTTTTTTTCCCTTTATGCATCATTAAAATGACTGCTCCCGAAAAACGGCCGTTTTTAAAACTTCTTTTTGCATTGATACATGTCCCCTGGGGCAGAACCCGGGTCCCCAAACCCTTTTTAGTACAATAACATGCATATTAGCCGTTATAATTAGCACTTTAGATTTCGAACGTTCGCGTCCATTGTATTTAATAGGGGTTCTAACCAGGGTTGCCAACTTTCAGTAAATTTACAAACAGTTTGTAAAATTCATAATTGTTTCATCTGTCCATGAATGTCAGTTACGGACATGCAGCCTACATGTCCGCAATGGACATTCAAGGACAGATGCAAAAAGTACAGATTTTACGAACGGTTTGTATATTTATTGAAAGTTGGCAACCCTGGTTCTAACGTTCGCGCAAACTTTCGGTCCGTTCGAAGGTTCTGGTGCGAACCGAACCGGGGGGTGTTCGGCTCATCCCTAGTAGAGATCATAAGCGCTTGTGCATCAGCCTGCCAGCATGAGAGGAATCCACCTGCAGTCTAACGAGAGGCGGTGTTCCCGGCTATCAAAGCAGACCACTCCAAGAGGCTTTGTATCCAAAATCTCTCTTTGGTTAAAAAAAGTGTCTAATACATCTCGATCAATACAGAACAGAGGAAGGCTTCATGGTGTAGTATTTTCCGAAACAAAGGTTTATTTTTCACACAAATAACACTGGCTTACACATCCAAAGAAGCACTCAGCAAACAAAACAGATTTGAAACATCCGTGGATCATATCAGCCGGATGTTCAGGGTGGAGCCGAACCTGTGACGCCATCACGCTGAACAGCCAGCTGATCTGATCCACGGCTGTTTTGTTTGCCGAGTATTGAATGCACCATTATTGCACATATTGATTCAATGGCATTTTTGTGTGTAGTTTAATTTAATTTAATGTATTCGCACTCTTCTCCCCTTTTACTTGTGTAGCTTGATCTGACTGCAGACCGTTCCTGGTTTACTATTTCTAATATACTTCAGGCAGGCAGGTGATTCAGCTAGCTGCAGTGCATTTAGTGTATCCTGTGTAGCTAGATCTGACTGCAGGCCATTCCTGGTGTACATATTCAAATACACTTTCAGGCAGGCGGGCCAGGCAGGTGATTCAGTGATCTGGAGTGCATAAAAAAAAAAAAAAAAAATAATAGGATTTTTATAACAGCTTACCTGTAAAATCCTTTTCTTGGAGTACATCACGGGACACAGAGCGACATAGTCATTACTAATGGGTTATATAGATACCGTCAGGTGCTGGCACTGGCAACTTCCAAAACCGGAAGTACCCTCCCCTATATAAGCCCCTCCCATCCGGGAGCACCTCAGTTTTGTAGCAAAGCAATAAGTGTCCCCAAAGAGGGGTGGGAGCTCTGTGTCCCGTGATGTACTCCAAGAAAAGGATTTTACAGGTAAGCTGTTATAAAAATCCTATTTTCTTTTTCGTACATCACGGGACACAGAGCGACATAGTCATTACTAATGGGATGTCCTAAAGCAATGCCAAATGAGGGGGGGGATACACCATATATAAGCTGAGCGCTATCAGACATGAGGATCTTTTGCGGCCTGCAACACACTGCGCCCAAAGGCGACATCCTCCTGACTTCTAACGTCCACCTGGTAGAACCTAGTAAACGTGTGTACTGAAGACCATGTTGCGGCCTTACAGATTTGAGCCAGGGAGGCCTGGTGATGCACTGCCCATGAAGTTCCAACTGCTCTCGTGGAGTGCGCCCTAACTTTGAACGGAGGCGGTCTATTTCTCAAGCCATAGGCTTGTATTATGACCTGTCGAATCCACTTGGCTAAAGTAGATTTTGACGCTGCCTGACCCCTTCTGGGGCCTTCCGGCAGAATAAACAAAGTATCCGTTCTGCGAATCTGAGCAGTGGCTTTTAGATAAGCTTTAACTGCTCCTACTACATCCAAAGAATGCAATAACTTTTCCTCTACCGAAGTAGGTTTGGGGAAAAAAGAAGGAAGAACCACATCTTGGTTCAAATGAAACCTCGACACCACCTTAGGAAGAAAGGCTGGATGAGGACGTAACACTACTCTGTCCTTATGGATAACCAGATATGGCTCCTTACAGGACATAGCTGCTAATTCCGATACTCTTTTAGCCGAACAAATGGCTACTAGAAAAATCAATTTCCTGGTGAGAAGCACCAAGGAAATATGCTGTAATGGTTCAAATGGTTGTTTCTGTAGAACCGACAGAACCAAGTTTAGATCCCATGGACATATGGGAATATTAACCGGAGGACTAATACGCATCACTCCTTGTATAAAGGCTTTGACTAGTGAATGCGAAGCCAAGGGCCTTTGAAAAAATATTGACAAGGCCGAAATCTGACCCTTGATAGTACTCAAGGCAAGCTTCCTATCTACAGCCCATTGTAGGAAGTCCAGAATCCTACCTATTACGTACTTACGTGGATGCCATTTCTTGGCTTCACACCAGGCGACGTACGCCTTCCAGATTCTATAGTAGATCTGCCTGGATACCGGCTTCCTGGCATTGATCATGGTAGATACCACAGAATTAGAGAGCCCTCTCTTTTTTAGAATGTGGGCTTCAATAGCCAGGCCGTCAAACCTAGGGCTGGTAAGGAAGGGTGGTATATCGGTCCTTGCGAAAGCAGGTCCGGACGATGTGGGAGAGTCCAAGGACTCCCCACTGACATTTTACAATCTCCACGTACCACGCTCTTCGGGGCCACGCTGGAGCCACCAGAATCACTGGTTTCTTTTCTACCCTGATTCTGCGGAGTAATCGAGGTAACCATTGTGGCGGTGTGAATGCATATATCAGCTTGAACTGATCCCAAGGGAACACTAGGGCATCCGAGCCGCAAGCTAGGGGATCCCTTGTCCGAGAGACAAACCTGTCCCCCTTTGCGTTGAATCTGGATGCTAGAAGATCTACATCCGATGTTCCCCACCGCTGACATATTGTCCAGAAAACCTCGGGGTGAAGGGACCCTTCCTCTGGGCCTAATTGCTGGCGACTTAGAAAGTCCGCCTTCCAATTCTCCACTCCTGGAATGAATACCGCAGATATGGCTGGGACATATTTTTTCTGCCCATTTCAGGATGTAATTTACTTCCCTCTGGGCTGCACGACTCCTGGTGCCCCCCTGATGATTGATATATGCCACTGCTGTGGCATTGTCTGATTGAATTCTGACAGGGGACCCTTGGAGTTTGGATGTCCATGCTACTAGGGCATACCGGGCTGCTCGTATCTCTAAGAGATTGATGGGCAGGGCCTTTTCTGCATCCGACCATCTGCCCTGGAGAGACTATTGCTCCAGTACTGCTCCCCAGCCTATAAGGCTGGCATCTGTAGTGACCACCTTCCAAGAAATCGGACTGAAGGATTTCCTTTTTTCCAGATTCTGGGAAACCAACCACCAACGGAGGCTCTTGCGAACGGAAGGGGACAAGGACATTGTAAGTCTAGGCCTGAATTTTTTTGTTCCAGGCTGACAGTATGGCCCCTTGCAAATTCCTTGAATGGAATTGACCGTAGGGTACTCTTCGAATGATGCCACCATTTTTCCCAGCAGCCTCATATACAGGCGTATGGACGGCTGTCTTTTTTGTACCCACTAAGTGGATCAAATCTTTCAAAGACAACACCTTTCCTCGAGGCAAGAATATTTTTCTCTGGCCTGAATCCAACCTTAGCCCCAAGTATTCCAGACTTTTGACTGGTTTTTAGGGCTGACTTGTCTCGGTTGATAATCCAACCGTGAGATTCCAGATACTTGATCGTCTTGTGAACGACCACGTCTAGTTTTTTCACTGAGTGGTCTATCAGCAACAAGTCATCCAGATATGCCATTATCATTACACCTTGTGTTCTTAGATTGGCCAATAAAGGGCCAGAATTTTTGTAAACACTCGTGGTGCTGTGGCCAAACCGAAGGGTAAGGCTCTGAACTGAAAATGGCGCCCTTCTACTGCAAAGCGTAGAAATTTTTGGTGGACTGGAAAGATGGGAATGTGCAAATAAGCATCTTTGATGTCGATCGTGGCTAACCAATCCTCCCCTTGTAGGGCAGTGGCCACCGATCGGATCGACTCCATCGGAAAGACCTGATATACAGGAATTTGTATAGCCCTTTTAGAATTAATATGGGCCTCCCGTCCGCGTTTGCTTCGGGACTGTAAAGAGGTTTGAGTAAAACCCGAACCCTCCTTCTTCCAGGGGAACCTCCATAATTACTCCTTGGAGCAATAGTTGTTCTAGTGCCAACAGGAGGGACTCTCTCTTCCGGGGATCCCTTGGCACGTTTGACCTCAAAAATGGGAAGGAGGAGAGTCTTTTAACTCCAAACTGTATCCCAAACATACTGCGGAGAGCACCTATCTGTCTTGATCGTGTCCCGCCAGGTCTCTTGCGAACAACTGGAGTCCTCCCCCCACCCGACTGAGTGGGGGCTTCAATGAATTTAACTTTGGGGGAGGTTATGTACCTCCCCTGACCCAGGGTTTCTCATTACCCTGCTACTGTCCCTGTTTTTTATCCCCGGGATTTGACCGAGGAGGCCGTCGGAACTGTTACACAGCCGATGCCCCAGGGACTGGAGAAGCAGGCCTCTTAAAGAGGGACCTCTAACTCTGCTTTTAACCGGCAAGAGCGTATTTTTACCGCTGGAAATTTTCTGGATATATTTGTCCAGGTTTTCCCTGAATAAGCGTTCACCATGAAATGGGACGCTAACCAGCCATTCTTTACAGGGAGCTTCAGCAGACCAGTTTTTGAGCCATAGGAGCCTACGCGTATGTACTATAGACAGCGTAAGGCGGGAGGCCTGATGGACTAAATCCTCTATGGCGTCAACCGCAAAGCCTAAGGCTCTAGGTAGATCAGCTAGGGCAAAGCCTGCTGATCTGTCAAGTCCCTCAAGACCTGTTTCAACTGATCCTTCACTGCTTAGCAGACCCCAATAGCTGCTACTGCTGGTTGTATCACCAAGCAGATTTTCATAAGGACTCCAATCTTTTATCTATTGGGTTCTTGAACATTTGGACATTATCCACTGGACATGTCAGTGATTTATACATACAAGAGATGGCTGCGTCCACTGTAGGGACCTTCCATTTATTTTTTTTTGATGAACTTATCCTCCATGGGATAGACCACCGGAAATCTCTTGGGGGAATAAATATTTTCTCAGGACGTTCCCAATCCTGGTAAATGAGCCCTTTCAGTAAAGGGTGAAGTGGAAAAGAACAAACAGTCTGGGGGCTTCCAGCGACCCCAACGAGGATACAGTAGTGGTTGATGGTTCCGCAAGGTGCATTTTTAAATGCTGATCGGACCATGTTAGTCAGAGACTGAACCCATAATCTTTCAGCTTGAGATGCTGAGAAAAAGGTTCCCCCACTGTTGATTCCTCTATAACAGAATCAACCTCATCCTGATCCCCTTCAGGCAGGTCGATCCCTGTATGGGACTGTTGCTCTGCTAACAGGCACTCTGAAGGAGGAGACGGAGATCGGGCGTGCTTTCCCTGACAGGGAGGCAGCGATAAATGTTGACAATCTCTCTCTAATCCTCCCAGAGCTGAGGAAAAAACCTCCTCTGTTACATACACAGGAGCAGGTGACTGAGGACAGCCACAGTACCAAGTACCCCTGCGGGGTCTCTACGGTCACTTACCTCTGAACTTCAGGGGAGACTGGTGCAGCAGAAGTATGCCCAAGATCCTCAGAGCCCGATGAGACCCCCTTCGCTTCCTGGAAGATTCAGTTCCGGAGCTTCTGGACGGCATATTCCTAAGCCTAAAGCTGAGGTATTCCAGCCGTAATACACCACTTTTACTGAGAATAGTCTAGCACAATTGCTGCTATATCACAGTTGGTGTCTACTAATGTGCCTTTCTAGGGGATGCCTGTATCAACCGCTTGCTGTATGCCTTTAAATGTTGCCAGCTCTGTCTCTGTACTTCATAGCCAGCTCACTACAATATTGTGGTTTTTTTTAAAACTGCTGGGACGCCCGCACATGCGCAGAAGCGCTGCGGCGCGCACAGAGCGTCATCCCCCAGGCTCCGCCCCCTTTCCCGGCTCACCTCTATATATAGAGGCGCGTGCACGCGCACGCGCGCGGGCACGTGCGCCTTCAGCGCTAATTTCAAATATGCTAACAAGGGACAGGAGCCAGGGCCCCTCTTTGCCGCAGGCCGGGGGATGGACAAACACTGCAACATGGCAGAGGAAGCAGTTTCCTATAAGAGAACTCACCATCTGCCTGGACTTTGCTCTGCTGAGAAGAAGCTAGTCCACATGACAAGAAAACATTCCACAGCGGCCTCTAGTGGACAAACACAGGTACCGCAGTCTAATATATTAAATATATATAAAAATTTTTTTTTTTTTTTTTTTTTTTTTTTTCTTGACCACCATTAAAAATTATTACATTTTTTTTAGTAGTTACAGGCATGCACAGAATTTTGCGGGAATACCATTAGGTAACAGACAGAAAGACAAATTAGGCTTGGGGGTCCCCCAATAGAACCAAGTTCCTGGGGGCCCCCACTTACCTGTTCCCCGCCGCAGGACTTTGTTTGGTCCACAAAAGCCCAAACTTCACCTATCACGGCAGGCATTGTAATCAAACCTTCAGGGACCGGGTTCCCAAGGATTCCACTCCCCTGGACCTGTATAGCACCCTGCACAGAAAACATCTTGGTCGTGGGTATGACCAGAGCTCTGGATCCCAGGGTCCAGCTCTCCTAAGAGAAGCATTACAGGCAAAACCTTGCTCTTCTTTCTGCAAGGCCCGGGTACCGACCGTTTAGCTATGAAGCTTTTTTGGTCGGATCCGGAATAGCTTACTGAGGCCCAAAAGAACCTGTACGCAAGCTCAGTGAAAAACACATGTTTCTTCTTGGCCAACACCTTAGACACTGGCAAAAAACTGAGGTGCTCCCGGATGGGAGGGGCTTATATAGGGGAGGGTACTTCCGGTTTTGGAAGTTGCCAGTGCCAGCACCTGACGGTATCTATATAACCCATTAGTAATGACTATGTCGCTCTGTGTCCCGTGATGTACGAAAAAGAAATATATATATATATATATATATATACACACACACACACACACACACACATTTTATATATATATATATATATATATATATATATATATATATATATACACACACACACATACATATATACACATATATACACACACACACTGCATTCTAGTCTAGCCAAGACTATACCTGACTGCAGGCCATTCCTGGTGTAAATTTTCTAGTAAACTTCAGGCGGTGTTTTGCTAATCCAATTTTACAGCATGTCTGGAAGGCCACCAAGGAAAGGCAAATGCTCACAGGCCACTAAAAGAGGGCAAGCAGGCTCTGTGTCTACAGCCAACAGTGCTGGTCATGGACACGTGCATCCTCATCCTTTTTCGACAGCTGGCCGTGTTGAGCCACAACATGCAGAAGAGTTGATAGAGTGGATCACAAAGCCGTCCTCATCCTCTGTCACCCAGGTTCAGAGTAGTTTGGCTGCCAATGCAGTTGCCAAAGCGACCCATTCCATCGGTTCAATGGTAGTCACTCCTTCCCTAGCCCCACCATCATGTCATGAGGAGTCCCCCGAACTGTTCGACCACAGTGTCGGGTACATACTGCAGGCAGGGCCGGCCCTACCATGGGACCCGGTGGGACCATGGTCCCAGGCAGCACTTTAAGAGGGGCGGCAACAGGAGCGCACTGCCTGAGGACCTGGGGTTCCCTCCATCTATTGTGCAGTGTCATCCTTGCACTGCATCGCCGGCGCCTCTGTCACTGGCCGCAGTGGCAAGACCCACTTCAATGGTCTCACCAGCGGCCCCTGCTTCCCTGCCCAAACTGGTTGCTAGCCGCGGCCCGCTTTGTGTCTAGCAACCAGTGACGTCAGGAGAGGAGAGAGAGGCCCACCATTCATTGCGGAGGAGGATTTAACTTCCTCCTCCTCCGCTAGCTCCACCCACCTCCTCCCTGTATGTTCCCCTCCCTCAGAAAATGTTAGGAGCGGCGTGCGGTGCGAGGATCAGTGCTGCCTGCCTCCTCCCCCCTCGAGGCGCCGCTATGTCTGTTTTTTCCTTCCATTCTCCCTTCTATTAGCGGGCAGCAGAACAGCATGAGATCGGAGCGGCTGTGTGTGTGGAGAGAGAGCAGTTGCGGGCTCTTCTCCCCCCTCCTCCTCCTCATGCTGCTGTTCCCAGGACAGCCGCCGCTATGTTTTTTCCCCCTTTTCCTCCCTTTGGCCAAGTAAAAAAAAAAAAAAAAAAAGAAGGAGAAAAGAAAATTTTTGGGACTTGTAGTCCCAAACACTGGCTGGCCCATTGCAATTATAGGGGGGAAACTGCAGCCCCCAGCATGCCCAGCTGAAGGGGAGGGAGAGACAGCCAGGCTATGAGTGACACAGTGCATCTGGTGACAGGTAACACGCTGCATCTGGTGACAGGCAATGGTGACAGGTAACACGCTGCATCGGGTGACAGGCATTGGTGACAAGTGACACGGTGCATCTGGTGACAGGCAATGGTGACAGGTAACATGCTGCATCTGGTGACAGGTAACACGCTGCATCTGGTGACAGGCATTGGTGACAGGTGACACGCTGCATCTGGTGACAGGCATTGGTGACAAGTGACACGCTGCATCTGGTGACAGGCATTGGTGACAAGTGACACGCTGCATCTGGTGACAGGCATTGGTGACTATTACCGCTGACTCATGGTCCAGCAGGCATGGACAGGGACGTTACCTTTCGTTCATGGCGCACTGGGTAACTCTGCTGGCAGCTGGGAAGGATGCAGGACAGGGTGCAGTAGTGTTGGAGCTTGTTCCGCCACCACGCCTCCAAAATGCTAGTAGTGGTGATTCTGCTACACCTCTCTCCTCCACCCTCTATTCTTCCTCTATGGCCTCTTCCTCTGCCGATATGTCCTCGGAACCAGCAGTGCTCCGTAGGCGTTCAAGGGGCTACGCAAGCACTCAGGCAAGAAGATGGAATTCGGTGCTTGAGTTGGTCTGTTTAGGGGACAGGAGCCACACTTTGGCAGAGATTCTAATGGCTCTGCAGGGGCAGGCTCAGAGGTGGTTGACGCCACACCAGCTTCAGCCAGAAATGGTGGTTTGCGACAATGGCACCAACCTCCTCTCCGCCCTCCGACAGGGATACTTGGCAGGAAAGTCTGTGGGCATTTCTGCCGGTCATATAATGCCAGTGCTCGGCTGGCTGACCTTCAAAAGGAATGCAACCTGCCCATGAACCGCCTCATCTATGACATGCTCACCAGGTTGAACTCAACGTTGGCAACGCTGCAGCGGCTGCACACGCAGCATAGGGCCATCAATGAGTACCTGTGCGTGTATGTCACCAGGACAGGGTCAGGGGAGCTTGGCTTTTTCGCCACGCCAGTGGCTAATGATCAAGGATACATGCACTGTCCTGTCACCATTTGAGGAGGCCACAAGGATGGTGAGCAGTGACAGTGCATGCATCAGTGATACTGTCCCTCGTCTTCCTGTTGGAGCACACGCTGCGTAGAATAATGGACAGGGCACTTGAGGCAGAACAAAGGGAGGAAGAGGAGGACTTCCTTACCTCTCAAGGCCCCCTTTATCCACACAGTATTTCTGTGGGCCCGCCTATCACACAGGAAGAGGAGGAGGATGAGAATTGTGTCAGCATGGAGGTGGATCCTAGCATTCAGCATCAGCAGCAGTCTTCAAGGGATTGTTTTCAGTCCCCAGTAACCCATGGACTTGTACGTTGCTGGGAGGAGGTGGCTGCGGATCATGTCGTCCTTCATGACCCAGAGGACTCCAGACCGAATGCCTCAGCAAACTTACGCTGCATGGCCTCCCTGATCCTGCAAAGCCTGTGAAAGAAGACCCTCGGATTCGTGGTATCAAAGAGAGAGATCAGTACTGGCTGACAACCCTTCTTGATCTGCGTTACAAGGGTAAGGTTGCGGAACTTATCCAGCCTTCACAGAAGGAGCAGAGGATGAAACATCTTCAGGAGGCCTTACAGAAAGGTTTGTGCAATGCATTTCCAGAGCCTGGGAGATTAATTTCCTGGTCCTGGACAATGTGTTGCTGAGGCTTCGATCAGTCACAGAAGGAGCGGTGGAGAAGGTGGCCATCTGACCGATGCGTTCAGACAATTTTTTAGTCCGCAGCCCCAAGGTCTGATCGGTTCTAGCAACCATCACCAGCGTCTGATTTACATTCAGGAATACCTTGGGGCAAGATCAGACTTGGAGACCTTTCCAACCGAAAAGCCACTGGGTTACTGGGTCTTGAGGATGGATCAATGGCCAGAGCTTGCACAGTATGCAATTGAGCTACTGGCCCGTCCTGAATCCAGCGTTCTATCTGAACGCATATTCAGTGCTGCTGGAGGCTTTGTAACCGATCACAGAGTGCGCCTGTCCATAGACTCAGTTGATCAGCTCACCTTCATAAAAATTAATCAGTCTTGGATCACCAGCTACCAAGCACCTGATGCTGATGTAACCGATTTTCTATGAATGTGAGCTCCCTCGAAGACTGCCTATGCTGATACTGAGTGACTATCCTTTTACTCCTCAATGTTCATGTTGATAGCTTCTAAGAACTTTTGTTTCTGGGCACCCCCACCAGTGGCTAAGACTCAATTTTTCTGCCCCTGTTTAACAGGGGCGTGTCATTACAATTTTTGCTGTAATATTTCGCAGCAGGGCATGTTCCTGCGCTCAACTAGAGTATCTGTGAGGCTTTACAGTGTTGTGCCACCACCACCACCACCGCTGCCTAAGGCCCAATTTTTCTGCCCCTGTTGAACAGGGGCATGCGATTACAATTCTTGATATAAAATTTCACAACAGGGCCCGTTCCAGCACCCACCACCAAGAGTAACTATGAGGGCATATAGTGTTCTGGTACCACCAACACCCAAGGTCCAATGTTCTGCAGAGTATATAGGGCAGGCCAAATAGTATATACAGGCCGTCCCCTACTTTCAAACACCCTACTTACAAATGGAGGGAGACAACAGGAAGTGAGGGGAAATCTACCCCTAGGAAGGGAAATTCTCTCCTGTAAGAGTTAATATGGGAAAAAAGTGTCTCCACTGATGCTTCATCACCAATCCTTGTTTCCCTAAAAACCCCAAATTTTCAAAATCCAATTGTCATTGGGACAGAAAGTGAGGTGAAATCTTCTGAATAGGGGCACAGACAGCAAAATGTTACAGGGGTGATGATAACCCTTCCCAAAAAGCTTAAAAATAGATTTTTTTGCTGGAGCTACACTTACAAAATGTACCTGCTCCAAATTAAAAACAGATTCAATTTAAGAACAAACCTTCAGTCCCTGTTGTCAGCGAAGCTAGTAGACCAGACACTGACTGCACAGAGGGGACCAAATGGATGTAGGTGAAAATATAATTATTTATTAAGATCAATGAACAAACACACAACCACCTCCAGCAGAACACTGTGCAATAAATCAAACAATAAACAGTGACCATAGACAATATGTACAATAATGGGAGATACCAGAATCTTAGTAAAAGCCAGGCCGGGGTCATACACAAGGGGATGTCAGGAGATGGAAAGGACGGGAGACAAACAGTCACAAGGAGGGGACGGATGGGTAGGCTGCAGAACAGGGATCCAAAGTACTCAGGTAACAGGTGACCGTAGTTATCAGGAGACAGGAGGGACAGGTGCAGGATGGGCTCAGGATAGGGATCAGGTAGGATGCAGGCTCAAAAGTCAGGATCGCAGATTCTAGGTCAGGGAGAGAGATACCAGGGCAAGGTATGTTTGTACTTGCCGGGTATAAATAGGAAGGCTTGTAATTGGCTTTAAGACACACCTGAGTGCAGGAAGAGCAGTTCGCTCCACACTGCCAGGATCCATCCGCTGGTGGAGACCAGTACTGCGTCCAAAGGATAATATAATACCAGCAGGGAGAAATTCTCCTGACAGTTCCACACTGCCAGGAGACACCTGCTGGTGGACCACAGTACTGCAAGCCAAATAAATATCACCAGCGGATGGAACCTTTTATGACAGTACCCCCCCCCCCCTCAAAGGAGTGGCCTCCGGACGCTCCAACTAACTGTTGCTGGGGAAAGTTCATGGCAACAAGCTGGGCAACAGGCAAAGTCACATCCGGGCAGCAGGCTCCGGGTCATCCAGCTGGGCAGCAGGCTCCGGGTCATCCAGCTGGGCAGCAGGCTCCGGGTCATCCAGCTGGGCAGCAGGCTCCGGGTCATCCAGCTGGGCAGCAGGCTCCGGGTCATCCAGCTGGGCAGCAGATAGAGGCCAGGAAACGGGCACCACAACCTCAGGCCGGGACGCTGGCTCTAGCTCTTCAGGCTGGAACGCTGGTACTCCGGGCTGTGACAACTGACATCTCGGGCTGAAACACTGGCGCCGAGACATCAGGCCGGCGCGCCGGAACTTCAGGCCGGCAGACTGGCACAGGAACTTCAGATTTAGGTGGATCGTCAGGTTCAACTGGCATGAACGCAGGCTGGAGCAGGTTGGGTTACTGGTTTGATTGTGTGGGTCGGAAAGTACTTCCGCTTCTTCTTAGGCTTAGTCACTGCAGATTTGTAAATAACGGGACGGGGATGTATGAAAAGGATGGAATTGAGTAAGAGGAAGGCCTGGAATGCGGCAGTGACACGGGAACAGTGGCTGAAAGAGGTTCTTGTGGATTTGCTACAGGTGGAAGGGAAGAAGCAAGTGGATTGAGGGCAGGGTAGGTGCGACAAGTAGAGATTGGGTAATAATATTTGGTAGGAGGCTGTGCAAACTGGGCTGTAGCTGGGGCTGCCATAGGCTAAGGGCGGATAAATTCTTGGGAAGGCAGGTGATTAATGGCAGGGCTGGAATGTTGTGGCTTGGCTGAATTCAGGAGATCTGACCATGCCTGCAGCACAGGTTGAACAAAAACTGGTTCACACACACCCTGTCTAATCAGAGATTGCACTGAACTAACACAATCAGATAACACCTGCTGGGAAAAAGGGAAATGATGTTCATCAAAAGAAGCTGGATCATCCTCTAATAACCATACTAGAGATTCAACTTGGTCACCATTGAAAGGGTATGCATGACATGGCTGGTTTTACACATAACCGGATTAACGGCTGAACATCTTCAGACTGCATGAAACCCTGATCCACCAAGAAATGATCGGATCGTTTCCATCAGCTGGTCACTAGTCCATCCCTTTAAAACCTGGCGACAATATTCGCCATCCTCTGCCGCCAGCAGAGAATAGTAAAGGATTTCACCGGAATCCATATCGGCAGAACTCACAACACCAGGATGGTTCCTCAATGCCACGTCTGATCAGGGATGGCCCTGGTATACTGTCAGCGAAGCTAGTATGTGTATGTGCACAGAGGGGACCAAATGGATGTAGGTGAAAATATAATTTATTAAGATCAATGAACAAACACACAACCACCTCCAACAAAACACTGTGCAATAAATCAACCAATAAACAGTGACTATAGACAATATGTACAATAATGGGAGATACCAGAATCATAGTAAAAGCCAAGCCGAGGTCATACACAAGGGGATGTCAGCAGATGGGAAAGGATGGGAGACAAACAGGAACAAGGAGGGGACGGATGGTAGGCTGCAGAACAGAGATCCAAAGTACTCAGGTAACAGGAGGACAGGTGACCGTGGTTATTAGGAAACAGGAGGGACAGGTGCAGGATGGGCTCAGGATAGGGATCAGGTCGGATCGGGTCAGGTAGGATGCAGGCTCAAAAGTCAGGATCGCAGATTCTAGGTCAGGGAGAGAGATACCAGGGCAAGGTAGGTTTGTACTTGCCGGGTATAAATAGGAAGGCTTGTAATTGGCTTCAAGTCACACCTGAGCGCCTGAAGAGTAGTTCGCGCCACAGTGCCAGGATCCATCCGCTGGTGGAGGCCAGTACTGCGTCCAAAGGATAATATAATACCAGCAGGGAGAAATTCTCCTGACAGTTCCACACTGCCAGAAGACACCTGCTGGTGGACCACAGTACTGCAAGCCAAAATAATAAATATCACCAGCGGATGGAACCTTTCCTGACACCTGTCTTGTTTGGACCACCTGTATACTGCGGTTCAGAGTATGTGTATATGTGTGTATATTTATATATATTTATTATATTATATATATATATAAAAAAATGGCCTGGGGGCCCCACGCCTTTTCTTTTTTTAATTTGGATGTGGGGTTCCCCTTAATATCCATTCAAGACCCAAAGGGCCTGGTAATGGGATGGGGGGGACCCATGCTGTTTTTCTCAATAATTTTTATCCATATTGCCGGGACCCGATATTAAATTACAGCCGCAAGCAGTTTTAAATGACTTATTCCTTTAAAAATGTAATTTTGTGCAGGGACTGTTCTAAACACTAGACAAATGCGCCACTTTACAGGCATACTATAGACACCCCCTAGGTATGATATTTAAAGGAATATTTCACTTTTATTTTTTTCACTTTAAGCATTATTAAAATCACTGCTCCCGAAAAAACGTCCATTTTTAAAACTTTTTTTTGCATTGATACATGTCCCCTGGGGCAGGACCCAGGTCCCCAAACACTTTTTAGGACAATAACTTGCATATTAGCCTTTAAAATTCGCACTTTTGATTTTTGACGTTCGAGTCCCATAGACTTTAACGGTGTTCGAAAGTTCGCGCGAACGTTCGGTCCGCTCGCATGTTCTGCCACGAACCGAAATGGGGTGTGTTCGGCTCATCCCTAGTCAAGTATACAGGTATAAGTAGAAAAAAAAAGTCCAACTAGGTAAACCAATAGAAAAAAAAATAAAAAATTAAGCCTCCTATACCCACATTTGATCCAGAGAAGGCACAAAAAAAAAAAATGTATTCCTGAATCCCCTGAAGGCAATTGAATATTCCTGGGATCAACAATCTTTAATATTGGGGGGGGGGCGTGGCTGGGCAGCAGTGCTGAATGGGGCTTACTAACAGAGCTCTGCAGTTCAGAGTCTCCCTATAGTGGCTGAAAGCGACTACAAGCACCCCTGAGGACACAGACCTGCTCCAGTAGAACCAGCGATCCGGTGGGTCAGGATGGGGAAAAGAAAGGACCGTGCAAACTGGCTAAATTTAGAAGCCCGGGCAGCGCACCAGAGAAAAAAAAAAGATGTCGCCGGATTGTCACAGCACACTGAAGCTGGGAGACAGAGTGAAGGGGAGAACAGTCAGGCTGCAGTGATCACACACATTACTGATCCTGCCGTGGATTAAATCAATAGCCCTCTAAAACAAAGGAGGATTTCTCAGGCAGAGGAAACAAAGTGATCCATCTACTATGACTATTATCTAAAAATCCTTATGCTCATAAATTAACTGCCTTTTAACCCATAATTGACACTGACATTAAAGAAATGCTCCTGTCCTTAAGAGGAGCAATTCAGAAAGACATGCAATCATATATGCATAAAACCAATGTGGAAATAGGAGGAGCTGGGGGAACGAGTGGATTATATAGAAAATAAAATGGAAGATTTCACAGAAGCTCACAATCACCTAGTAGATGTTCATTTTGAAGTTGAAGAAGAATTCTCAAAATTAAAAGTTGCAGACCTTGAGGATAGGTCCAGGAGGTAATAATATCAAATGCAGAGGTATTTCCAGAAAATGTCGAAAAGGCGGATTTAAAACAATTTCTAAGAAGAATGATGTCTGACCTACTCCCCACAATTCCTCATGAGTAAATAGCTATTGACAGAGCACACAGGCTGTCTAATCCCTCACATATTCCAGAAAAACTACCAAGAGGTGTAATTGCAAGAATACATTTCTACCTCCTGATGCATTACGCACGCCAACACTGCCCACTCCCAGACCCGTATTTGGGCATTCTCCTATTCAGATCTCTCACAAACAACATTATTAGCACGGAAAAACCTGAATTCTATTAAAAAAAAATTCTACGCAATCACAATATTACTTACGAATGGGGATTTTCCACTAAGCTACTCATCGATCAAAATTACGTATCACACTCCACATGCACAATGGATGAAGGTCTAAATTTCCTGAAAAAAAAATGGGGTCTACTACCCATCGACGAGGACCTCCCATCACCTACAACAATGGCACCCCAGTCCTGGATAAACCTCTCCTTTTCTAAGGTTAAGCTTCCTACACCTCCCTAGGATCACTAATGTTTAACCCCTCAGGTTCTTCATTCTCAGGGAACTCTGCTCCGGAAGGAATTTTACCTTCCAAGTTAAAAGTGCGATTTATTGCACACTTAGGTTTCTCTGCCCTTCGTGAACAATTTAAATATAACTGGGACGCACCGGCTATTTCATATTTAGGTATTATTAAAAAACGTGTAAAAAAAAAAAAAAAAAAAAAACCACACTATGGAAGAATCAAACATGCAAAATGTACGAGCAGAAAACCTCCTGTGAGACATATACACAATGAAAAAAACATATAGGTTGCGCTAATCAATCATTCTACAGATGAGAATAATTGCAATTTTGTTAAAAATGTCAATCTGCACCGTTCACCACCATAGTGATCAGTAAAACAACAGTGCCTCCAGCAACAGCTGAAAGGCTCGCTTACTAGCTCTAATTGATCCCTCATTACAAGGGATCATATGCGCTTGTGGCTTTAGCCGAGACAAGGCCTTTCTCAGGGTCTGGCTGGTGTCCTACAGAGGACCACCCCTTGCCACCGTATTAAATATAAAGGATTTCTGAACTTCTCTCCAATTCCAATGAGGATCATGCGTGTCTGGGTGTCACTGAGCCCCTCCTGCCCCGAACGCAGCTCTCATGCGCCTTGTGGAAATCCCATAGACGGCTTGGCTATATGCTTTGCTCTGTGCAGCGTGTAGTACCCACATACCCATCTCCTTATTTACTTTTTATATTTAGGTATTAACCTCACTTTTCCCACAAATAAACTATATGATGTCAATTATTCTACTCTATTAAATTAGATCAATAAATATTTTCAAAAAACACAACTGTCATGGGTAGTAAAAAAAAAAAAAAAACCC
This sequence comes from Rana muscosa, assembly GCA_029206835.1. Classification (NCBI taxonomy): domain Eukaryota; kingdom Metazoa; phylum Chordata; class Amphibia; order Anura; family Ranidae; genus Rana; species Rana muscosa. The sequence goes on from CM055121.1 coordinate 915,736,883, forward strand.
GCTGCATTCCAGATGCAAACTCTACCCAAAATACTCTACTTTTTCCTATCCCTGCCTATCCCAATGCCCTTGCAATTTTTTATGCAAGTAAACGCTAAATTAAGAAATCTTATTTGGAATGGGAAAAAACCTAGACATCCTCTAAATAAAGGAGGAACGAATCTTCTCGATACGCAAAATTTTTATTATGCTACTCGCCTAGATCAATTAAAGTACTGGTTCCTTCCCAATGACAAACTATGGTTAACCATCAAAAAAGAGGCCTCTAAAAGGTAACGACCTAGTTGCCTTAACGATAGCTTATACTTTATTTCCAAAAATAATTATACCTAGATTTACATAGCAACACTATTAGAATGGAAATTTCTTGCCTCAAAATTTCACCTTCTAGGTGAAGTACATAACTTGCCGATACCTTTGTGAACCTTAGACTACTGCAAAGCCCGACTTGAATAACTGGATTAATCAGGGTTTTAACTTCTATGAAAATCTCCCCTCAGAAAATAAAGAAACTTTGGTTAAAAAAAAAAAGAAAATACACAAATATGAACATTTGAAGCAATTCAGCCTAAATAAGGGATTTAACTAGTGGCGGTGTGTCCATAAGGGGCGCACGGGCGCCGCCCCCTCTCCTGACACCTGTCTATCACCATAGATAGATTCATGCATTGCACCGCTGCCACCCCCTATTCAGGTGCCTGGCCTATTTTCGGGCACCTGAATTACAGCAGCAGGGTATTTTTTGGAAGCACCCGATTCGAGCCATGGGCTCTAATAGGCGTCCAAAAAGGTGAACAGCCGGCGTCATGCTGGGTGCTCGCAGTTCACTCAGCGTTGTGTTAGGAAAACATATATTCATTCGCTTTCCTAACACTGAACCGCCTCTCGGGTCTGTTACCTGTCACCCGATTGGCTGAAACGATAGGCGCTGTGATTGGACACCTATCAAGCGTCCACTCATAGAGGACGGGAAGAGAGGACAGCCGAAGACATCGAGGAGGACATCGCCACCGTGACCCGGTGCCCCACAGAGACAGCGGCAAGTGATGGGCACAGTGGCAAGTGATGGGCACAGTGGCAGCAAGTGATGGGCAGTGGCAGCAAGTGATTTTTTTTTTCAGTTTGTTTGCGCCCCCCCAAAAATTGAGAACCAGCCGCCACTGGATTTAACATGCCATCTTCTATTTGGAAACAAGTCTAAGGGTATAGCGTTTTTCTATAAGATGATATTTTCCCAATATCCTAAGTATGGGAAAAAACATAATATGATTAAATGGGAAAAAGATTTTGCTCAAACATTCTCTGAAGAATGCTGGTATAAAGCTATGATAATCAATAACTCAGCCACCTCTTGTATCGAGCATTGGAATAATTCCCCAAAAATGCTGAATAGATGGTATTTAACTCCATACAAACTGTTCAAAATGTTCCCTTTATCATCCCCATTATGCGGACGATGTAATAACATAAATCACTTTAAGAAACACTGGCATATATAGATTAACCATCCTAAAGCCTCTAAACCGTTAAAATAATTATATATCCACTCTTAAAAACGGAGGTTCACCCGATTTTTTTTTTTTTTAAAAGCCAGCAGCTACAAATACTGCAGCTGCTGACTTTTAAAAAATGGACACTTACCTGTCCAGCACGCCCATGATGTCAGCAGATGAGGCTGAGCAATTGTTTGGTCCTCGGATGCTTCCACCGCCCTCCTTGGTGAGGGAATCAGGAAGTGAAGCCCTGTGGCTTCACTGCTCGGTTCCCTACTGCACATGCGCAAGTATCGCGGCGCGCCATCACTGGTCCCCGCTCTCTCCTGGGAACAGTGTGTTTCCCAGAAGACAGCGGGGGGTGACGCGAAGGAGGAGTCAGAACCCGGAAGTGGTGCAAATACCTGTTTTATACAGGTATCTGCACCCCCCCCGAAAGGTCCCAAATGTGACACCGGAGGGGGGGAGGGTTCCAAAAAGCGGAGGTTCACTTTTTGTGTGAACCTCCGCTTTAACTACTGTAACTCTAATGCCTTGTACACATGATCGGATTTCCGATGGACTTGTTTGATCGGAAATTCCTATTGTGTGTGGGACCCATCAGACTTTTTTCCATCGGAGTAAAAAAAATAGAACATGTTTTAAATTTTTCCGATGGAAAAAAATCCGCTGTGAAATTCTATCGGAGAAAAATCCACGCATGCTCAGAAGCATTGAACTTCATTTTTCTCGGCTCGTCGTAGTGTTTTACGTCACCGCGTTTTGGACGGTCGGAATTTAGTCTGACAGTGTGTATGCAAGACAGATGGAAGTCAGCTTCATCAGAATTCGACGGAAAATTTCATCTGATTTTATTCCATCGGAAATCCGATCGTGTGTACAAGGCATTAGTCCTTTCTACTGAGAAGTTACATATTGATTTAATAGCTTAATACACTGACGTATATGCTTCCTTCCCTTTAATGGTTTGTAAGTTGTTAATTTGTTACGGTTTGCTCCCCTAGGGGTAAATAGGGTTGCTCTGATCTTATATTAATCTGAACCAAGTTATGATTTGCACTAGTAGACTTTCACTTGTTAAGTGTATCACTTTGTTTTACCTATATAGTACTATAAGACTTCTACCGACGCATTTATATTACAGAATATATTTAGTTATATGTATCTTATTTTTCTACTCCTCTCTTATTGTGTTAACTTTGATTAATAACCCAATAAAAATCGTTTGAAAACTTAAAAAAAGTAACGGGTGGGGCAGGTGTCATTTAAATAGCAGTGAATAGGGTAGGGGCTAAAATGATATTCTGCTTACAGGCTGTCATTGCCCACTCATCCTCCGATCCTGGGAGCTGGTTCTCAGTGATCCCAGCCACTCAAACTCCATGTACAGACTATCAAAGAGAAGGGAGAACCTCTCTCCACTCCATTTTAAAAGCCTTAAATCTGGTTTATTAATGTCTGCAGCATACAGACTGATTTCTCCTGATAAGCTCTAATAAAGTTAACTCCTTTAGGAGCTTACTCATAGGTTAAAAATCTCAGGGGAAAGCTGCCCTTTCTATGAAAAACACCTGTAACCACTGAGCGTAAGACCCCTTTCACACTTGGGCGGTGCGGGCGTTCGCGGTAAAGCGCTGCTAGTTTTAGCAGGGCTTTACCGCTGTTATAGCGGTGCTTTTCGGCCGCTAGTGGGGGTTATAAGCGACCGTTTTGCGGCGCTGCCGAATCGCTTTGCAGGCGCTTCGGGAGTGCTGCCCATTTATTTTAATGGGCAGGGGCTTCTTGCAGGACTTTTCCTGTCCTGCAAGTGCACCGCCCCAGTGTGAAAGCACTTGGGCTTTCACACTGGGGTGGCTTGAGAGGCGCTTTACAAGTGCTATTTTTAGCTCTAAAATGCCTGAAAAGCGCCCCAGTGTGAAAGGGGTCTAAATGAACGTGCTTATGGATGACTAATTATCTCAGACACCTCAACAGTACTATGCATAGAACCCATATTTGTCTCTTGAATCAAAAATAATTGAATTGTTTCCAAATCTCTAAACTATTCCAAAGCTGGCCATACATTATACAATTTTCTCATTCAATTTTATTTAGATTTACCTTCAACTTTGTAGTTCAAGGGCCTGCCTGATTTAATTTGCATGCAAAGTGTTTAGGTTTGATCTCATATTGTATGGTTTTGGGAAATCTAAAAGAAAAATTGTATAATGTATGGCCAGCCAGAATGCTACACTGTATTGGAATCTTAAGGGGACCTTTTTAAACATTTAATACATTGGCTTCTATATACACCTCGACAAATAAAAATATGTTATATTAAAACAATAAAGAAAGAAGGAAGGAATAAACACAATTATAACTCATATATATATATATATATATATATATATATATATATATATATTTTTTTTTTTAAAGTCTCTGTAGCTTACGTGGTTTTACATTCCTAAGATTTTAGTCTCACTATTATGTAGCCATCTATCCAGCAGTCATATTAATTGTCAAATTTTTTCAAAATAATATTAAAAAACAAGTGCAACATATGAACATAAATAACCATTTTTGGTGCCTGAATGAGATGGGAAACATAATATATGTTACCACATTCATCTAACATACCAACATTCATCAGAGAGACTCTTCATGTAGAGCTAGGAAAGGGTTTGGAAGCGGAGCAGTAAAGTGTGATAATGGAAATAGAAGGGAGGCAGGGGGGCAGAGGGGGGAAAGGAATAGAGGAGAGGAAAGAGGAGAGGAAAGAGGAGAGGGAGGAAGGGAGGCAGGGGGGGGGGGGGGGGGGGGTTTCGAGAAGAATTGCAAAGCAACATGGGGAAGGTGCTCTGTACTGTGTACAATGGTCTAGCAATGCCACTGGATTTTTATATGAACTTGATTTGCCTGAGTTTGTATCTTTTAAAATTGTGCATCCCAGTGTTGTAATTGCTCTGTCTATCCATCTTTAATATTTTTTCTTTTATTTGGTGCATGCATATGATAAATCTTAAGCTGTTTTATTTAGCCCTGGTTCACATGACAGAGGGAATGAAATCGATTTAATTCCCACATGTCAGTCCCGACTTCGGGAGAGATTTCAGAGACATCTGTTCAGGTTGCTGCACAGATGTCAATGGAAATTGCACCCCGAAGTCGCCAAAAGTAGTTCAGATGGTGCCATTGCCAGCAATTGCTGCCGATTTGGCATGCCAAATCGCTCCAATGTGAACCAGGGCTTAAGGCTGGGCTTTTCATGTGTGTGCAAGATGAGGAGGTTTGAGTTAAGCAGGGAAGCATGCTGTCAGGTTATATAACATTACTGGTGTTCTGTGTTAAATTACACATTCAATTTGCCTTTGTACACGAGTAATTCTTACAGTTTTCAACACTGAATCATCATTTTTCTACATGTAAACAATGTTGTTCTGTGAAAAAAAAATTCTGATAGAGAAAAAAAAAAAAAGAATAAAATAACTTCATTGGGCACCGCAACTGCCTATATTTGTCATTTAGGAGTACTAGCCTAATTTTTGTCATAATCCCAGTCTTAATCCGTAAGGTTCAATATTGAGTTAGCTCATCCTTACATAACTGCTTCAACTCTCCTGGGAAGGCTGTCCACAAGGTTTAGGAAAATGTCTATGGGAATGTTTTACCATTCTTCCAGAAGCGCATTGGTGAGGTCAGGCACTGATGTTGGACGAGAAGGCCTGGCTCGCAGTCTCCACTCTAATTCCTCCCAAAGGTGTTCTATCAGGTTGAGCTCAGGACTCTGTGCAGGCCAGTCAAGTTCCTCCACCCCAAACTCGCTCATCCATTTATGGACCTTGCTTTGTGCAGTGGTCCGAATCATTTGGTGGAGAGGGAATATGGTGTGGGGTTGATTTTCAGTGGTTGGCCTTGGCCCCTTAGTTACAGTTAAGGGAACTCCTAAGGCGTCGGCATACCCAGACATTTTGGACAATTTCATGCTCCCAACTTTGTGGGAACAGTCCCTTCCTTTTCCAACATGACTGTGCACCAGTACACAAAGCAAGGTCCATAAAGACATGAATGAGCGAGTTTGGGGTGGAGGAACTTGACTGGCCTGCACAGAGTCCTGACCTCATTCCAATAGAACACCTTTAGGATGAATTAGAGCAGAGACTGCAAGCCAGGCCTTCTCATCCAACATCAGTGCCTGACCTCACAAATGCGCTTCTGGAAGAATAGTCAAACATTACCATAGACACACTCCTAAACTTTGTGGACAGCCTTCCCAGAAGAGTTGAAGCTGTTATAGTTGCAATATTTAACCCTACTGTACAGACTAAAACTGGGATGGCATTAAAGTTTGTGTGTGTAAAGGCAGGTGTCCCAATACTTTTGACAATATAGTGTATATTTCTGTGAAACTCCAGTTATTTCCAGAATTGCCATCTTAAAAAAATAAATAACAACATTTTACCATCTTACAGTTTAGATAATCTTGCATATAAATGATGGTGTGGCTTTGCACAGTCTTTCATTTTTGTAATTAATAAAATGTAATTTTTTTTTTTTTTTTTAAATAACAATTTAAAGTATTTTGTAATCTCCTAACTGGCTCATATGTCACAAATCAAGTAATGCACTTTTATTCTCAGTCCGTTAGCTATGCATTATACTAAAGATTAATGGCATTAAAACTTGAGATATCTCACTTTTTTTGAAAAAAAAAAAAAATTGTAAATAAAAAAAAGGTATTGTCATAATAGCCAGCTAAAATGACAACGTGAAACCTTGCTGTTTATCAAAAGTATTTTTTTGTTAAAAATGTAAGCCATCTTATGAGTAGTACAAGATGCTTATCAACAAAAAGAAAATCATTCACCCTAGGTGCACACTCGTTTGCGGCCGCCTATTCAAATGAATAAGCTGATGTGCTTGCGTTTCTGCAAAAAAAAAAAAAAAAAGTGCATGCACTTTTTCAAAGACGCAGCATCAGGGAAATCGCATGGTATTTTTGACCATGCGATTTCCCTTCAGTTTCCGCACACGCAGTGCGATTTTACATGCATGGGGGTACCATTGAGAATGAATGGAAACCCTGCGTGTTTCTGCTGAGAAGTGCGTTTTCACTGCGAGTGGTTGCAAGTGCGGAAATCGCTGCAATACCTGCAGCCACACGCAGTGATGTGAACGTAAGATCAAAGCATATTTGGTTCAAGAACCAATTTTTTGTAATAAAGTAGGTAACTTTAAAATGATCAGAAACAGTAAAATAGCAGAACAATGATTGCAAGTCTTTTGCTCAATCGCTTGTTAGATTAAAGGAATAATTAGATCAATTAGATCTTATAGGTTGCCTGAAGATATGCAGGCAACAAATTGAGATATAAGCACAATTCTTACCAAGGCATTCAAAGACCATTACAGAGCTGAAACTTGTTTTCAGGAAAGTGGGGATTAAAAAGCTGCAGTCTGCTTGCTCAAACATTAATATTTTACACTGTGAAAAATGTTTTTTAGAATATTTTCATTTAAATTAATGTTTTTTTTAATCCTAAATCCAATTACTTCTTCACGCAATATAACCCTTGCATTTTTTATATTATGTCATTTAAACAATTTCATTTTTTTTTTTTCAAAAAAGTATTTGGGCAGGATCAAGATACTTTTGTAATCTTCTTGCACTGACTCACATGTGATGCATCCCTCTAAACATGTACTTTTGTTCTGAGTTCATTAGCTCTGTATACTACTAAAAATGAATAGCATGAAAACATGATTGTTTCTACTTACTTTTCAGAAACCTCTGTCCTTGGTCTCTCGAAAACTGGGGAAAATGTATTTGCTTCAAATGTTATATGAAAAGTTGCATAACTCCAGTTACTTATTAGCCCAGATTAGTGAGCCCCCTATGTGCTCAGAATGTTCTGTGAACACTTGCTGTTTATATATGTCTTTTTTTTTGCATCATCATCATCATCATCCGCCTGACCTCATGAACCGCAGAGAGAACAAACATCAAATGTTGAACCTTTTGTTTCGTATTATCTCTGCATGATGCACCAAAACAAAATAAACAGAGTTGTTTCACAAGAGTGAAAAGGTGTCTTCTTGTCTGTTAAGCATTTTCTTACACAAAATTTGTTTCTAGTGTTTACTACAGTTTCAGAACACAAGTACAGTTATGCACAATGAACATTTAATAAAAGTAAATGTCAAGCCAAAATAATTTACAATATTTCTACGGTTCACCTCACAATTACAGAGGGGAAAATAATTTTTTGATCCCCTGCAGATTTTGTAAGTTTGCCCACTTACAAAGAAATTAAGAGTCTATAATTTTTATTTTTATCATAGGTGTATTTTAAATGATAGAAACAGAATATCAACCAAAAATCCAGAAAAACAAAACAAAACACCCCACACATAAATTAACCACTTACGCCCTGGACCATTTTGGCTGGTTAAAGACCAGGCCCATTTTTGCGGTTCGGCACTGCGTCGCTTTAACTGACAATTGCGCAGTTGTGCAACGTGGGTCCCAAACAAAATTTACGTCCTTTTTTTCCCCACAAATAGAGCTTTCTTTTGGTGGTATTTGATCACCTCTGCGGTTATTATTTTTTGCGCTATAAACAAAAATAAAGCAACATTTTTACAGCGATCAGTGCTAAAAAAAATAATGCACTGGTTACTGTGAAAATGACACTGGCAGTGAAGGGGTTAGCCACTAGGTGGCACTGTAGGGATTAAGTGTTCCCTGCATTGTGTTTCTAACTGAGGGGGGTTGGGCTCTGTGTCATGACACCGACCTCCGCTCCGAGTACACGGAGCCGAGATCCGTGTCATTGTCACTAGGCAAAGCAGGGAGATGCTTGTTTACACAAGCATCTCCCTGCTCTATGCCTCCGTGAGACGATCGCGGGGATCCCCACGGCGATCGAGCCCGTGGGACCCGCGAGCCGACTCATGGGGAAGGCAGCAGGGTCGCGAGCGCACCGCCGGCTCACGCACGAGCGCGTCATGCAGTTAAAGGAGACGTATGTGCCATTCTGCCAACGTATATCTACAGGAGGCGTTCGGCAAGTGGTTAAGTTGCAGTTCAGTGAGTAAAATAAGTATTTGATCCCCACGCAAAACATGACTTAGTACTTGGTGGAGAAACCCTTGTTGGCAACTCAAAGTTTCAGCTCCCTCCATAATTTTTTTTTACAGATTTAAGGTCTGGAGACTGACTAGGGCACTCATGACTAGACCTCAATGTGATTTTTCTTGAGCCACTCCTTTGTTTCCTTGGCGGTATGGTTTGGGTCATTGTAATGCTGGAAGACCCATCCACGACCCATCTTCAGTGTTCTGGCTGAGGGAAGAAGGTTCTTACAATACATGATCCCATCCATTGGCCCCTCAATGTGGCAAACTCCGTATGTTCCTTTATCAGAGAAACAGCCCCAAAGTATCAGGTTTCCACCTCCATGCTTGACTGTAGGGATGGTGTTCTTAGGGTCATAGTCAGCATTTTTCTTCCTCGAGTCAAGTTAATGCCAAAGAGCTCAATTTCTCCCAATCCTTCTCTGAATTATTTAGATGTTCATTGGCATGACTGTACATGTGCCTTCTTGAAGAGGGGGACTCGCCATGTTTGGAGGAAGAAAAATGCTGACTGTGACCCTAAGAACACCATCTCTACAGTCAAGCATGGGAGGTGGAAACATTATGCTTTGGGGCTGTTTCTCTTCTAAAAGGTAAAGGCCGACTTTGCGGCATTGAGGGGCCGATGGATGGGGCCATGTAATGTTAGGTCTTGGATGAGAACCTTCTTCCCTCATCCAGAATCCTAAAGATGGGTCTTTCAGGATGACAATGACCCAAAACATAACGCCAAGGCAACAAAGGAGTGGCTCAAGAAGAAATCACATTAACCACTTGATAACTGGGCACTTAAACCCCCTTAATAACCAGACCAATTTTCAGCTTTCGGTGACCTCACATTTTGAATGACAAATTATTCAGTCATGCAACACTGTACCCATATGAAATTTTCGTCCTTTTTTTTCCACACAAATAGAGCTATAGAGCTTTCTTTTGGTGGTATTTGATCACGTCTGGGTTTTTTATTTTTTGTGCTATAAATTAAAAAAAAGACCCAAAAATGTTGTAAAAAAAAAAAAAAAAAGCCTTTTAGTTTGTTATAAATTTTAACAAAATTAGTAATTTTTCTTCATAAATTTCAGGCAAAATTTATACTGCTACACATCTTTGGTAAAAATAAGGACAAATTGGTGAATTTTATTTGGTCTTTGTGAAAGTTATAGAGTCCACAAGCTATGGTGCCAATATCTGAAAATTGATAACACCTGAAGTACTGATGGCCTATCTCAATTCTTGAGACCCTAAGGGCTCTTTCACACGGGACGGATCAGTCATGATCCGCCCCGTGAAGCTCTGCTTGCTCAGTTGATCCCCGCTGAGCCGGCAGATGACTGGGCGGTCCCCGCACACTGTGCAGGGACCACCCTGTCAGAGCGCCGCTCTCCCCTATGGGGAGATCGGATGAACACGGACCGTCTGTCCGTGTTCATCCGATCCGCCGACGGATGGAAAAAATAGGGTTTTCCTCCGTCACACTTTGGCGGAGCGGATGTCAGCGGACATGTCACCGCTGACATCCGTGGCTCCATAGGGCTACATGGAGCGTCCGTCCAGGTCCGCCTAAAAAAACTGACAGGCGGACCTGAACGGACCCTCTGTGTGAAAGGGGCCTTACATGTCAAAAAAGTACAAATACCCCCCAAACGACCCCTTTTTGGAAAGAAAACATTCCAAGGTATTTAGAAAGAGGCATGGTGAGTTTTTTTAAGTTGTAATATTTTCCCCCACAATTCTTTGCGATAAAGATTTTTTTTCATTTTTTTTTTTTCACAAAATTGTCATATTAGCAGGTTATTTCTCACACACAGCATATGAATACCACAAATTACACCCCAAAACACATTCTGCTATTACTCCTGAGTATGGCAATACCACATGTGTGAGACTTTTACACAGCGTGGCCACATACAGAGGTCCAACATGCAGGGAGCACCATCAGGCGTTCTGGAGCACCCAGGCCAATTCTGACATTTCTCTCCTACATGTAAAAATCATCATTTATTTGCTAGAAAATTACATAGAACCCCAAAAAACATTATATATGTTTTTTAGAAAACACCCTAGAGAATACAATAGCGGTCGTTGCAACTTTTTATCTTGCACGGTACTTGCGCAATTTTTCGAACGCGTTTTTTTGTGCAAAAAAAAACAAACAAAAAAAAAAAAAAAAACAGTAAAGTTAGCCCAATGTTTTTGCATAATGTGAAAGATGAAGTTACACCGAGTAAGTAGATATCTAACATATCACCCTTCAAAATTGCACACGCTCGTTGAATGGCGCCAAACTTCTAAATTTTTTTACTGGTTACATGTTTTGCGTTACAGAGGAGGTCTAGGGCCAAAATTATTGCTCTCGCTCTAACGTTCGCAGTGATACCTCACTTTGAAAACCGTTTTCATATGTGGGCGGGACTTGCGTTTGCGTTCACTTCTGCATGCGAGCACACGGGGACAGGGGCGCTTTAAAAATAAGACCCCACATCTCACCTCTAGGCTGGGAAGCCTGAAATAAAAAGAAAACCGACTCTCGCTTCGATCGTAGCGGTAAGTCGGTAGAAGAACCGGAGGGCGGCGGGAGGTGGGGACGTCCCCTCTCACCGCCCGTAAGAACGATCAAGCGGCAGAACAGCCGCTATGATCATTCTTATGGTGTAGGGAATTGCCAGCTAAAAAAGCTGATATCTGAATGATGCCTGTAACTGCAAGCATCATTTAGATATCCCCGCACAAAATTCAAGGATGTCATATGACGGCAAGTGGTTAAAACGTTTTTTTTTTTTTTTAACCACTTAACGACCGCTCACTGTATATATACGTCGGCAGAATGGCACCGACAGGCACAATCACGTAGAGCATACGTGATTGCCTTTGTATATCGGACCCCCCTCCTATACAGTGAGCGGTGGCTAAGTGTCCGGGAGCGTTCCGGGATGAGAGGGCAGCCATTCGTTTCCGGCCACCCCCTCGCGATCGCTCCCGGCGAATGGAAATGCCCCCTCTGTGTCAGACAGAGGAAGCAGGAGGAAGTGATGTCATCTCTGGTGCGGCGCTCACATATACAGAGCGCCGTACAAGAGAAGACATCAGGTCAGTGCACACAACACGACACTGACACCAGGACACATAGGGACATAAATCGCCCCCCCAGGCCCCCCAGATCACCCCCCAGCCCCCAGTCACAGTGTCACTGATTGCAGTGACCATTTATTTAGTGATCACTGCAATCAGTGACATTTGTGACTGTAAAAGTGTCAGTACATTCAGTTTTAGGTCCAGTGTAGCCCCCTAACCCCCCCTAATAAAGGTTTAACCCCCTGATCACCCCCCAGTTAACCCTTTCACCCCTATCACCACTGTCGCTAAGCGATCATTTTTCTGATCGCTGTCTTAGCGTCAGTGATGCAGATCGGTAGCCGGTAATTTTTTTTAGGTTCGCCGCAGGTTTTTATAGCGTCAGGTACCCCAATATATTATCTAATAAAGGTTTAACCCCCTTGATCGCCCCCCAGGTAACCCTTTCACCCCCATCACCACTGTCGCTAAGCGATCGTTTTTCTAAACGCTGTCTTAGTGTCGGTGATGCAGATCGGTAGCCAGTAATTTTTTTTAGGTTCGCCACAGGTTTTTATAGCGTCAGGTACCCCCATATATTATCTAATAAAGGTTTTAACCCCCTGATTGCCCCTAGTTAACCCTTTCACCAGTGATCACCATATAAGTGTTACGGGTGACGCTGGTTAGTTAGTTTGCTTTTTATAGTGTCAGGGCACCCGCCGTGTATATAACCCAATAAAGGTTTAACCCCCTGATCGCCCGGCGGGTGATATCAATTAGGTTTTAGCGTCAGAGAGGGTCTGCGTCACACCCCAGGCAGCGTCAGGTTAGTGCCAGTAACGCTAACACCCACGTGTGAAGCATACACCCCCCTTAGTGGTATAGTATCTGAACAGATCAATATCTGATCTGATCAGATCTATACTAGCGTCCCCAGCAGTTTAGGGTTCCCAAAAACGCCGTGTTAGCGGGATCAGCCCAGATACCTGCTGGCACCTGCGTTTTGCCCCTCCGTCCAGCCCAGGCCACCCAAGTGCAGTATCGATCGATCACTGTCACTTACAAAACAAAAACACACATAACTGCAGCGTTCGCAGAGACAGGCCTGATCCCTGCGACTCCAGTGCTGTAGGAGGTGATTTCACCACCACAGTTAAAAAAAAAAGCAAATATGCCGAAGCATTGGGGCAGCAGGAGCGGAGGAGCGATTTTGCTCCTAATGCCGCGTACATACGGTCGAAATTCCGACGGAGGCTTGCCCGTGGAAAAGTCCGACCATGTGTGTGCGGCATAACTTTTTTGCGGGAGGATGCCCCCATGCTTCGGCATATATAAATGGTGCGTGTATGCCCATCATTGGAAGTGGGTGGATGAAGGGCGGTATTCTAATGGTGGGCATACCCACCGATCAATCTCTTTTTTCGTTCAGCCAACTGGCTGCATGAAAAAAAAAAAGATTACAATACATGTCCAACAAGGACCAGCAACGTACTGGTATGTTGCTGGACTTTGAATGTTTATACTAGAATGATGCCTGCGGGTTTAGGTATCATCTTGGTATCATTCTTTTCAGCCTGCGGCCGGCTTTCATGTAAAAGCAATCCTAGCAGCTAATTAGCCTCTGGACTGCTTTTACAAGCAGTGGGAGGGAATGCCCCCCCCCCCGGATATAAAAAGCGCCATTGGGAAATTGGGAAAGCATTTTATCACACCGATCTTGGTGTGGTCAGATGCTTTGAGGGCAGAGGAAAAATCTAGGGTCTAGAAGACCCCAGTTTTTTCAAAAAAAGAGTACCTGTCACTACCTATTGCTATCATAGGGGATATTTACATTCCCTGAGATAACAATAAAAACGCTAAAAAAAAAAAAAAAAAAATACTTGGAAGGAACAATTTAAAAATAAAAAAGCAAAATTAATAATAAAAAAAATAAAAATAAAAAAAAAGCACCCCTGTCCTGCCCTGCTCTTGCCCAATGGCGAACGCAAGCGTCGGTCTGGCGTCATATGTAAACAGCAATTGCACCATGCATGTGAGGTATCACCGCGAAGGTCAGATCGAGGGCAGTCATTTTAGCAGTAGACCTCCTCTGTAAATCTACTGGGGTAACCTGTAAAGGCTTTTAAAAATGTATGTAGTTTGTCGCCAATGCGCGTTTGTGCGAAATTTTAAAGCATGTCGTGTTTGGTATCTATGTACTCGGCCTAAGATCATCTTTTTTATTTCATCAAACATTTGGGCAATATAGTGTGTTTTAGTGCATTAAAAAAGTGTATTTTTTAACCCAAAAAATGCGTTTGAAAAATCGCTGCGCAAATACTGTGTAGAAAAAAAAAATGCAACACCCACCATTTTAATCTGTAGGCCCTTTGCTTTAAAAATATATATAATGTTTGGGGGTTAAACATAATTTTCTTGCAAAAAAAAAAAAAAAAAATGTTTTCATGTAAACAAAAAGTGTCAAAAAGGGCTTTGTCTTCAAGTGGTTAGAAGAGTGGATGTAAGCTTCCTAATGTTGTGTATAAAATGCCAGAACAGTTCAAAACCCCCCAAATGACCCCATTTTGGAAAGTAGACACCCCAAGCTATATACTGAGAGGCATGTCGAGTCCATGGAATATTTTATATATGTTGACACAAGTTGCGGAAAAACGACAATTTTTTTATTTATTTATTATTTTTTTTTGCACAAAGTTGTCACTAAATGATATATTGCTCAAACATGCCATGGGCATATGTGGAATTACACCCCAAAATACATTCTGTTGCTTCTCCTGAGTACGGGGATACCACATGTGTGAGACTAGCCGCGTACGGGACCCCAAAAACCAAGCAGGCTTTCTAAGGGTGTAAATTTTTGATTTCACTTCTCACTGCCTATCACAGTTTCGGAGGCCATGGAATGCCCAGATGGCACAAACCCCCCCCAAATGACCCCATTTTGGAAAGTAGACACCCCAAGCTATTTGCTGAGAGGTATTGTGAGTATTTTGCAGATCTCGCTTTTTGTCACAAAGTTTTGAAAAAAAAAAATGTATTATATATATATATATATATATATATAATTTTCTTTCTTCATTTTCAAAAACAAATGAGAGCTGTAAAATACTCGCCATGCCTCTCAGCAAATAGCTTGGGGTGTCTATATTCCAAAATGGGGTCATTTGGGGGGGTTTTGTGCTATTTTGGCATTTTATGGCCTTCGAAACTGTGATAGGTAGTGAGGAGTGAAATCAAAAATTTGCGCCCTTAGAAATCCTGAAGGCGGTGCTTGGTTTCCGGGGTCCCGTACGCGGCTAGGCTCCCAAAAAGTCCCACACATGTGGTATCCCCGTACTCAGGAGAAGCAGCAAAATGTATTTTGGGGTGCAATTCCACATATAACCATGGCATGTGTGAGCAATATATCATTTAGTGACAACTTTTTGTAATTTTTTTTTTATTTTATTTTTTTAGTCATTATTCAATCACTTAAGACAAAAAAAATAAAAAAATTCAATGGGCTCAACATGCCTCTCAGCAATTTCCTTGGGGTGTCTACTTTCCAAAATGGGGTCATTTGGGGGGGTTTTGTACTGCCCTGTCATTTTAGCACCTCAAGAAATGAGATAGGCAGTCATAAATTTAAAGCTGTGTAAATTTCAGAAAATGTACCCTAGTTTGTAAACTCTATAACTTTTGCGCAAACCAATAAATATACGCTTGACATTTTTTTTTTACTAAAAACATGTGGCTGAATACATTTTGGCCTAAATGTATGACTAAAATTGAGTTTATTCGATTTTTCTTATAACAAAAAGTAGAAAATATCATTTTTTTTCAAAATTTTCGGTCTTTTTCCGTTTATATCGCAAAAAATAAAAATCGCAGAGGCAATCAAATACCATTAAAAGAAAGCTCTATTTGTGGGAAGAAAAGGACGCAAATTTCGTTTGGGTACAACATTGCATGTCCGCACAATTTACAGTTAAAGCAGCGCAGTGCAAAATTCTGAATTCACCTCTGGTCCTTTAGCTACCAAATGGTCCGGGGCTTAAGTGGTTAAAACACAAAGTTGTCCATTTATACAATATTTCTAACACACAGCATGTACATACCAAAAGACACCCCAAAATAGATTCTCCTACTCCTCCTGAGTACGGCAATACCACATGTGTGAGACCTCCATAGCCTGGCCACATACAGAGGCCGAGCATGGCCGAGTATGGCGGGGTATCGCAGAGCATGGATGGATGGATCAGTTTCTGCAATTGTCACAGAGCAGCGCTGTGGGCACTACAGATCCAGCCCACAACGCTGCTGCCATCCGCTCTCTCCCCCTCTCCTCTCACACTGTACCGATCGGTACACAGAGGGGAGAGAGGAACCGGCGTCATGACATGACGCCAGTTTGTTTATAAGTGATCGCTTCGTCATTTGACGGAGAGATCACGTGGTAAACAGCCGCGATCAGCGGCCATTTACTGTGATCCGTGATGCGCTGGGTCTTCTGGACCCAGCCATCATGGACACTCCCGTGTAAACGCCCCAGGGGGCGCGCGGGAGCGCGATTCTGGGAGGACGTCAATGTACGCCCTCCCAGAATTAACAAACCGCCCTGTAGCCATCATTCGGCTATGGGCCGGTTGCCAAGTGGTTAAGGACATGGAGTCTCCAGGCCTTAATCATATAGAAAATTTATGGCGTTATTCCGTTTACTCTTTACTGAACTGCAACTCTGTAAGGGCTTACCTTTGTTGGAGTCCATAATGCAGAGTTGTATGCTCACCCTTGCAAATACACACAGCCCACGGTAACAAGGTAAGAAGCTACCTGGGCTGTGAGTCTGTGCACAGGGGCTTGATAGGATAGGATAGTCGAGGCAAGCCGTAGTCAGGGATTCCAGAAGTCAGAATAAACGATCAACAAAGCCAGGGCCAGAAGCCGGAGTCAGTCTTGTAGCTGTAACTAGAACACAGGAATACAGGAATTCAGGAACCTTTGGCAATGATAAAGACAGAACAATGAACTGACACATCCCTCAGAGTGAGGCAGTGTTTTATACCCTAGTTGATTAGGTAACCTGCCTCAGCTGAACCAGGAGAGACAGGTGCAGATTGCAAGGAGATCCAGAGAAAAGGCTTTCAGCACCATGCAGAACTAGGCTCAGCTGGAAAGCAGGTAGAATACTGAACTAAGGAGTGGCTCAGAGGTAAATGAACAGAAGCAACATACAGTCCTGGGTTCAATACCCCCTAGAGCCGCTTGGGGCGTGACCATGCCTGGCTGTCTGCTTGGCACGGTAGGGACCGTGACAGTTCTCCCCCCCTAGATACGACCTCTGGGCATGAACAGGTGGGCTCCCCATAGGCATAATCCTCGAGTTCTAGAAGGGGTTGCATTCGCCACCTGCAAAGCTTGTTCAAACCCTGCTTACGAACCATGGTGCCATTTGAGGCATATGTACAGTCAGGTGGTAGAACTTCAGCTGGGGGCACAGGAGAATCGGACTGGACTGTAGTCACTGGAATGTCAAACTGGGGCAAAGGAGCTTCGAGTTGAAGAGCAGGCAGAGATTACGGGGTAGCAGGAAGGATCCCAACAGTACCCACTTGAAGAACTTTTGGCCGAGTTGGGCAAAGAGAGATAAAGTGCTCTCTTACTCCATAGTAAAAACAAAGTCCATGGCCTCTCCTCCGCTCTCTTTCAACTTTAGATAGCTTGGACCGGATGGCCCCGATCGCCATGGGTTCCACTTCTTCCAGGGTTGGTGTGTGTATATCCACAGGAACGTCAAGGCTTAGTGGTGTTAGGGCTTCATGGCTTGGCACATACTGGGATGGCTTGGTGTCATATCTGTACTGGGAATTCCTGTCCCTGGATATCCGTAGGCCACGTGAACCGAGAGCAGACTTGGGAACACTGGTTTTCTTAAAAACTGGAATGTGAGAGTCCAGAGCAAACATAAATGCTTCCCAGCTGTCCAAGACTGGACTCCTTTCCTGTAACTGCTGATGAGCCCATGAACTGATTTGCCCTGTGAGCAGGTTGATGGAAGCGCAAACCTTAACATAGTCCGTGGCATAGATCCTAGGTTTAAGAGCAAACAACAACTCACAATCCATCTTAAAACACGAGAAGGATGCACGGTTACAGTCAAACCTCTCTGGCATCACAACAAATGGCTCAGGACATGCTGGTTCCGGGGCAGGGCGTACTGTCCCTTTAAGTAATTGAACTTCTTGCTGTTGTTCAAAAATGGTCTGGCCCAGGCTGGAGACTTGCAGAGCCAGGGAGGTGAGCATTTTGTACATCTCTGCGGACTCCATGTTGGTCAGTTCATTATGTAAGGGCTTACCTTCGTTGGAGTCCATAATGCAGAGTTGTATGCTCACCCTTGCAAATACACACAGCCCACGGTAACAAGGTAAGAAGCTACCTGGGCTGCGAGTCTGTGCACGGGGGCTTGATAGGATTTTTCCAAAGAATAGCCGAGGCAAGCCGTAGTCAGGGATTCCAGAAGTCAGAATAAATGATCAACAAAGCCAGGGTCAGAAGCCGGAGTCAGTCTTGTAGCTGTAACTGGAACTCAGGAACCTTTGGCAATGATAAAGACAGAACAATGAACTGACACATCCCTCAGAGTGAGGCAGTGTTTTATACCCTAGTTGATTAGGTAACCTGCCTCAGCTGAACCAGGAGAGACAGGTGCAGATTGCAAGGAGATCCAGAGAAAGGCTTTCAGCACCATGCAGAACTAGGTAGAATACTGAACTAAGGAGTGGCTCAGAGGTATATGAACAGAAGCAGCAACATACAATCCTGGGTTCTAGAGCCACTTGGGGTGCGACCACACCTGGCCGTCTGCTTGGCACGGTAGGGACCGTGAAAAAACTCAATTTGTATTATGTGTTTTTTTTTCTGCATTTTTTGTTGATATTCGGTCTCTATCATTTAAAATACACCTATGATAAATTATTATTTCTTTGTAAGTGGGCAAACTTACAAAATCTGCAGGGGATCAAAAAAAAATTTTCCCCACCTTAGCAAGTCCAGTGGTGGTGTCAGGGCTACATAGTAACATAGTTAGTCAGGTTGAAAAAAGACACACGTCCATCTAGTTCAACCATAAAAAAATAAAAAAAAATAAATAAATGGTCATACAATCCCATATGCATAATCCTATACCCACAGTTGATCCAGAGGAAGGCGAAAAAACCCCAGCAAAGCATGATCCAATTTGCTACAGCAGGGGGAAAAATTCCTTCCTGATCCCCCGAGAGGCAGTCAGATTTTCCCTGAATCAACTTTACCTATAAATGTCAGTACCCAATTATATTATGTACATTTAGGAAAGAATCCAGGCCTTTCTTAAAGCAATCTACTGAGCTGGCCAGAACCACCTCTGGAGGGAGTCTATTCCACATTTTAACAGCTCTTACTGTGAAAAAACCTTTCCATATTTGGAAATGAAATCTCTTTTCCACTAGATGTAAAGAGTGCCCCCTTGTCCTCTGTGTTTACCGTAAAGTGAATAACTCAACACCAAGTTCACTATATGGACTCCTTATATATTTGTACATGTTGATCATATCCCCCCCCCCTTAATCTCCTCTTCTCAAGAGAGAAAAAAATTCAGTTCCTTTAATCTATCCTCATAGCTGAGTTCCTCCATGACTCTTATGAGTTTGGTTGCCCTTCTCTGCACTTTCTCCAGTTCCCCGATATCCTTTTTGTGAACTGGTGCCCAAAACTGAACTGATGATTTGTACAGGGGCACAATGATATCTCTCTCTGGAGTCCATACCTCTTATTAATACAAGAAAGGATTTTGCTCGCTTTGGAAACCGCAGCTTGGCATTGCATGCTATTATTGAGATTATGATCTATCAAAACACCCAGATCCTTCTCCACTACAGATCCCACCAGTTGTACTCCCCCTAGTAGTGTATGTGTGATGCATGCATATTTTTAGACCCCAAGTGCATAACTTTACATTTATCTACATTAAACCTCATCTGCCACATAGTCGCCCGATTTAAAGTGGTTGTAAACCCACTAACAAAACAAAACAAAAAAAACCTGCAAGACAAAGGCCTAATGAGCTAGTATGCATAGCATACTATGTATTGCTTACCTTAGATCGAAGCCCCTGCAGTGGTCCTCGTACACCGCTGCGGCCAGCGACATCACTCCCGGAGTTACTTCCAGGTATCGCAAGTTAGTTCCGGGTATCAAAGGCTCCCGCGCTGCGATTGGCTGGAGCCGCGATGACATCACTCCCACGCATGTGCGCGGGAGCCACCGGTAACGGCACAGTCTAACTGAAGCAACGGAAAAACAAACAAGGTGCCTCTAAGTACAGAAGTATAAAACTTTTAATATCCCCTAAAAGGGTTAAAAACACTTACAAGATAGTGGATGAAACAGGCATGTAGCAGGTAAGTGCGTCCAGGAGATGTTCCAGTGGCAGGGCAGTCCCAGTCTGTGATGGTAAAGCTTCCAGGAAGTCCACGGGATAACAGCTGATGTACGTGCCTTTGCTTCAGTGCGCATGTGCTGATGACTGTGCAGGTTTAGGAGATATCCAGGGTAGCTACAGGTAAGCCTTATTATAGGCTTACCTGTAGCAAAAAGTGGATGTAATGGGTTTACAACCACTTTAACAGTGCATTGAGGATGGCTTGTAAGTTGTAAACATCCTGTAAGGATGTTATTCCACTGCATAGTTTGGTGTCATCTGCAAAGACTGAAATGGTACTTTTAATCTCAGACCCTATATCATTTATAAAGATATTAAAAAGTAAGGGTCCCAACACTGAACTTTGGGGTACACCACTGATAACCTTGGACCATTCAGAGTAAGAATCATTAACCACTACTCCCTGAATTCTGTTTTTTAGCTAGTTTTTTATCCATTTACAAACTGATATTTCCAAGCCTGTAGACTTTACCTTACACATTAGCCATGTGTGGGGAACTGTATTGAACGCTTTTGCTAAATCCAAGTATACCACGTCCACGGCCACCCCTCTGTCCAAGGTTTCACATACTTCTTCATAAAAATAAATCAGATTTGTTTGACAACTTCTGTCTTTCATGAAGCCATGCTGTCTGTTGCTTAAAGTGGAGTTCCACCCTGAATTTTCTTTTTTTTACCGAAAAAAAAAAAAAAAATTGGAATTTTTTTTTTTTTACTTACCAGAAATAGCGGTTGCTATGCGGAAGTTCCTAATCTGCCTCTTCATCCTCCGCGGCTGGTCTTCTTCCTTGTCCTACTCGTGGTGTCTTCTAATGAATGGGGCGCGCTGCCTTGTGGGAACTGTGTGTATCCCAGAGAGCAGCCGGCCCATTCACAAAGCACCGTGCAACTCGCACATGCGCAGTAGGAAACGGGCAGTGAAGCTGCAAGACTTCACTGCCTGTTTCCCTTAGTGAGGATGGCGGTGCGGGGTCCTGCCATGATCAAGCGATCGGCCTCGGGGGGGGGGGCGCCTAGGACAGGTAAGTGTCCTTATTAAAAGTCAGCAGCTACAGTGTAGCTGCTGACTTTTAAAGAAAAAAATCGCTGGTGGAACCCCGCTTTAAAATATTTTTTTCCAGCAAGAACTCATCTATCTGGTCTTTTATTAAACTTTCCAGTATCTTCCCAACTATAGAAGTTAAACTAACAGGTCTATAGTTACTTGCTAAAGACTTTGTTCCCTTTTTAAATATAGGCACCACATTGGCTCTACGCCAATCCAGTGGTAGGTACTATTCCAGTCATTAACGAGTCCCTAAAAATGAGATACAATGGCTTTGAAATGACAGACCTCAATTCTTTTAGGATCCATGGGTGGATGCCATCTGGTCCAGGTGCTTTATCCACCTTTATTCTGTCTAATAGGGATGAGCTTCGAGTTCGAGTCCAACATGAGTTTGACTCGAACATCGGCTGTTCGATCGTTCGACGAAGATCGAACATTATGGGCCGTCCGCGCCAAATTATAATGGTCCGTCGCGGCCCATAATGCACTGCGTCATCGCAGTGTATTGCTGGCTGATGATTGGTCAAGCATGCACTATGACCCGCATGCTTTGGCCAATCATTGTGCCGTCAGCACAGAGAGCCATAATTGGGCAAAGGCAGGGTGCCTTTGGTCAATCATGGCTCAGGTGATTAAGTACAAGCCCCACACTATATAAGCCAGCCTGCACGTCGGCCTTCTGTATCTGTAGTGTGTTGCGGCGTTGAGAGAGAGATAGAGAGAGAGTGTCATTTAATTTCATTTAGATTGAGCAGGCAGGCGATTCAGTTAGCTAGATTCAGCAGGCAGTTGATTCAGTTAGCTCCAGTATATTTAGTATATATATGCATTCCAGGCTTATATATATAATCTCTATATATATATATATATATATATATCTCTATATCTATATATATAGATATAGATATAAATATATATAGATATATACAGTGGGGATCGAAAGTTTGGGCACCCCAGGTAAAAATGTGTATTAATGTGCTTAACGAAGCCAAGGAAAGATGGAAAAATCTCCAAATGGCATCAAATTACAGATTAGACATTCTTATAATATGTCAAAAAAAGTTAGATTTTATTTCCATCATTTACACTTTCAAAATTACAGAAAACAAAAAAATGGTGTCTGCAAAAGTTTGGGCACCCTGCAGAGTTAATATCTTGTACTGCCCCCTTTGGCAAGTATCACAGCTTGTAAACGCTTTTTGTAGCCAGCCAAGAGTCTTTCAATTCTTGTTTGAGGTATCTTTGCCCATTCTTCCTTACAAAAGTCTTCCAGTTCTTTGAGATTTCTGGGCTGTCTGTCACGCACTGCTCTTTCAAGGTCTATCCATAGGTTTTCAATAATGTTGAGGTCAGGAGATTGTGAAGGCCATGGCAAAACCTTCAGTTTACGCCTCTTGATGTAATCCCCCGTGGATTTTGAGGTGTATTTAGGATCATTATCCATTTGTAGAAGCCATCCTCTCTTTAACTTCAGCTTTTTCACAGATGGCATCAAGTTACCATCCAAAATTTGCTGAAATTTTATTGAATCCATTTTTCCTTCTACTCGTGAAATGTTCCCTGTGTCACTGGCTGCAATACAACCCCAAAGCATGATTGATCCACCCCCATGCTTAACAGTTGGAAAGAGGTTCTTTTCATTAAATTCTGTGCCCTTTCTTCTCCAAATGTACCTTTGCTCATTCCGGCCAAAAAATTCTATTTTAACCTCATCGGTCCACAGAACTTCCAAAATGCCTCAGGCTTGTCTATATGTTCATTTGCAAAGTTCAAACGCTGATTTTTGTGATGAGGACGTAGAAGAGGTTTTCTTCTGATGACTCTTCCATGAAGACCATATTTGTACAAGTATCTCTTTTAAGTGAAATAGTTTACCACAACTCCAGTGTCTGCCAGATCTTTCTGGAGGGATCGTGCAGTCAAACGTGGGTTTTGAATTTCTTTTCTCACAATCCTGCGAGCTGTCCTGTCTGATATTTTTCTTGGTCTTCCAGATCTTGCTTTAACTTCCACTGTTCCTGATGACTGCCATTTCTTAATTACATTCCGAACAGAGGATATTGACATCTGAAAACGCTTTGCTATCTTCTTATAGGCTTCTCCAGCTTTGTGAGCGTCAACTATTTTCAGTTTCAGTTTTCTAGACAACTGCTTAGAAGAACCCATGGTGCTGATTGTTGGGGCAAGGTCAGATGAGTCTGGCCATTTAAAACCTTTGAGATTGACATCACCTGGTCTTCCCAGACGCTGATTGAGAACAATCCATGACACTGGCAGGTCTCAGCTTTGCAAAGGGGGCAGTGCATGCTATATATTCTGCAGGGTGCCCAAACTTTTGCAGACGCCATTTTTTGTTTTCTGTAATTTTGAAAGTGTAAATTATGAAAATAAAATCTAACTTTTTTTGACATATTATAAGAATGTCTAATCTGTAATTTTATGCCATTTGGAGATTTTTCCATCTTTCCTTGGCTTCGTTATGCACATTAATACACATTTTTACCTGGGGTGCCCAAACTTTCGATCCCCACTGTACTGTATACAGTTTAGCTAGATCTCACTGCAGAGCGTACCTAGTGTACTGTTCCTAATATACTACAGGCAGGCAGTTGATTCAGTTAGCTGCAGTATATAAAGTACTGTATCCTGTGCACAGTGTGCAGCTAGATCTCACTGCAGACCATTCCTGTTGTTCTCTTCCTAATATACTATGGCAGGCAGTTGATTCAGTTAGCTGCAGTATATTCAGTACTGTATCCTGAGCACAGTGTGCAGCTAGATCTCACTGCAGACCATTCCTGTTGTTCTCCTCCTAATATACTACAGGCAGGCAGTTGATTCAGTTAGCTGCAGTATATTCAGTACTGTATCCTGTGCACAGTATGCAGCTAGATCTCACTGCAGACCATTGCTGTTGTTCTCCTCCTAATATACTACAGGCAGGCAGTTGATTCAGTTAGCTGCAGTATATTCAGTACTGTATCCTGTGCACAGTGTGCAGCTAGATCTCACTGCAGACCGTTCCTGTTGTACTCTTCCTAATATAATACAGGCAGGCAGTTGATTCAGTTAGCTGCAGTATATTCAGTATATATATATATATATATATATATATATATATATATATATATATATATACACATCCCAGATTTGTGCAGCTACATCTCACTGCAGGCCATTCCTGGTGTACCTATTCAAATACATCAAATACAGTATGTCTGGAAGGCCAACGAGGAGAAGCAGAAACTCGGAGGCCACTAAAAGAAGGCAAGCAGGCTCTGTGTCTAGAGCCAACAGTGCTGGTCGTGGACACGGTGCATCCTCAGCATGTGGCAGTGGAGAATGCTTGTCCTTTTTTCCAGCAGCTGGCCGTGTTGAGCCACAACATGCAGAAGAGTTGGTAGAGTGGATGACCAAGCCATCCTCATCCTCCTCATCCTCTGTCACCCAGGCTCAGAGTACCTTGGCTGCCAATGTAGGTGCCAAAGCGGCCTATTCCATCGGCTCAAGGTCATCAGTTACTCCTTCCCTAGCCCCACCATCATGCACGGAGGAGTCCCCCGAACTGTTCGACCACAGTGTTGGGTACATGCTGCAGGAGGATGCGCAGTGTTTTGAAGGCTCCGATGATGGTACCCAGCTTGAGGAAGGCTTTAATGTGAGCCCAGAGAGAGGGGGTGCCCAAGAAGGACAACACACTGGCAGTCATGTTCCCCCAGCTGCAGCATACTGCCAGGATTGCTCCAGTGACGAGGAGGGAGGGGATGATGAGGTCACTGACTCTACGTGGGTGCCTGATAGGAGAGAGGAGGAGGAGGCACATCTCCAACGAGGCAGGATGCCCTCCAGGGGCAAGCATAAGGGCAGTCAACCGACTGCATCACACCGCAGAGCTCCGCATGTGCAGGGCGCTGCCAACTCTGCGCTGTTTTCCAAAAGTTCTTTGGTGTGGGCCTTTTTTGACACATGTGCAGCAGATCGCACCGTTGCTGTTTGCAACATATGTCTGAAGCGTATCAAGCGTGGCCAAAATAGAAGCCGCTTGGGCACCACATGCTTGACCAGACATATGTCGACCTGCCATGCAGTCCATTGGCAAGCGCACTTAAAAGATCCACACCAAAGAAAAAAGCGGACCTCTCCTTGCTCCTCATCAGCTGGGATCTCAAACCCCACTATACCTTCAGTCCTCTCAGAAACCTGCACTGAGAGGAATGAAGGTGTAGAATTAGGTGTGCCACTGCCAAGTACTTGCGGGCAATCTGCTATCGCTACACCAACGTCCGATTGTAGCAGGCAAATTTCCCTACCCCAGTTGCTAAACCGGCGAAAGAAATTCACTCCCAGGAATCCAAATGCCCAGCGGTTGAATGCTAGCTTGGCTAAATTGCTAGCACTCCAACTGCTGCCTTTTCAGCTGGTAGACTCTGCCCCCTTTCGTGAATTTGTGGAATGTGCGGTACCTTAGTGGCAGGTTCCTTAATGCCACTTTTTTCAGGGAAGGCTCTCTTCCGGCATGTGGAAGGCAATGTCTTGGCCTCGCTGGACAGGGCGGTCAGCGGTAAGGTGCATATTACTGCTGACTCATGGTCCAGCAGGCATGGACAGGGACGTTACCTATCTTTCAAGGTGCACTGGGTGACTCTGCTGGCAGCTGGGAAGGATGCAGGACAGCGTGCAGTATTGTTGGAGGTTGTTCCGCCACCACGCTTCCAAAATGCTAGTAGTGGTGATTCTGACACATCTCTCTCCTCCACCCCATCCTCTTTTTCTTCCTCCATGGCCTCTTCCTCTATAGATTTGTCCTCGGAACCAGCGGTGCTCCGTAGGCGTTCAAGGGGTTACGCAAGCACTCAGGCAAAAAGATGCCATGCGGTGCTTGAGCTGGTGTGCTTAGGGGACAGGAGCCACACTGGGGCAGAGATTCTGTCAGCTCTGCAAGGGCAGGGTCAGACATGGTTGATGCCACACCAGCTTCAGCCAGCGACAATGGCACTAGGGATGAGCTTCGTGTTCGAGTCGAACATACGTTCGACTCGAACATCGGCTGTTCGATCGTTCGACGAAGATCGAACGATTTGGGCCGTTCGCGCCAAATTCGAGTGACGCGAACGGCCCACAATGCACTACGCCATCGCAGTGTCATCCAGGCGCTGTGATTGGCCAAGCATGCACTGTGACCCCGCATGCTTGGCCAATCACAGCGCCGGCAGCGAGGAGAGCAATGATTGGCCACAGGCAGGATGCCTGTGGCCAATTATTTCTGAGGGTGTTTAGTACACGCCCCACACTATAAAAGGCCGCCAGCACGGCGGCCTAGTGTAGTGTGTTCCGGAGCAGGGAAAGAGCAGCATAGGCAGGGACAGTGACTTTTATTTCTTTCTTGCTTAACCTGGATTCCTTTAGTTTAGGGAAAGAGAAGGATAGGTAGGGAGAGTGTCAGTGTGTTTTGTGCTTGTGCTATAGTGTGCTTAAAAAAAACATTTTTTCTAGGGACAGAAAACTGTAGGTAGGGAGAGTGTCAGTTTCTTTCACTGTGCAAGTCCTTGTTTCTAGGCACTGGGAAGGACAGTGAGTGAATTCTCCTTGTGCTATAGTGTGCTTAAAAAAAACATTTTTTCTAGGGACAGAAAACTGTAGGTAGGGAGAGTGTCAGTTTCTTTCACTGTGCAAGTCCTTGTTTCTAGGGACTGGGAAGGACAGTGAGTGAATTCTCCTTGTTTTTTTTAAGCACACTATAGCACAAGGAGAATTCACTCACTGTCCTTCCCAGTGCCTAGAAACAAGGACTTGCACAGTGAAAGAAACTGACACTCTCCCTACCTACAGTTTTCTGTCCCTAGAAAAAATGTTTTTTTTAAGCACACTATAGCACATTTTTTCTAGGGACAGAAAACTGTAGGTAGGGAGAGTGTCAGTTTCTTTCACTGTGCAAGTCCTTGTTTCTAGGGACTGGGAAGGACAGTGAGTGAATTCTCCTTGTGCTATAGTGTGCTTAAAAAAAACATTTTTTCTAGGGACAGAAAACTGTAGGTAGGGAGAGTGTCAGTTTCTTTCACTGTGCAAGTCCTTGTTTCTAGGCACTGGGAAGGACAGTGAGTGAATTCTCCTTGTGCTATAGTGTGCTTAAAAAAAACATTTTTTCTAGGGACAGAAAACTGTAGGTAGGGAGAGTGTCAGTTTCTTTCACTGTGCAAGTCCTTGTTTCTAGGGACTGGGAAGGACAGTGAGTGAATTCTCCTTGTGCTATAGTGTGCTTAAAAAAAACATTTTTTCTAGGGACAGAAAACTGTAGGTAGGGAGAGTGTCAGTTTCTTTCACTGTGCAAGTCCTTGTTTCTAGGGACTGGGAAGGACAGTGAGTGAATTCTCCTTGTGCTATAGTGTGCTTAAAAAAACATTTTTTCTAGGGACAGAAAACTGTAGGTAGGGAGAGTGTCAGTTTCTTTCACTGTGCAAGTCCTTGTTTCTAGGCACTGGGAAGGACAGTGAGTGAATTCTCCTTGTGCTATAGTGTGCTTAAAAAAAACATTTTTTCTAGGGACAGAAAACTGTAGGTAGGGAGAGTGTCAGTTTCTTTCACTGTGCAAGTCCTTGTTTCTAGGGACTGGGAAGGACAGTGAGTGAATTCTCCTTGTGCTATAGTGTGCTTAAAAAAAACATTTTTTCTAGGGACAGAAAACTGTAGGTAGGGAGAGTGTCAGTTTCTTTCACTGTGCAAGTCCTTGTTTCTAGGGACTGGGAAGGACAGTGAGTGAATTCTCCTTGTGCTATAGTGTGCTTAAAAAAAACATTTTTTCTAGGGACAGAAAACTGTAGGTAGGGAGAGTGTCAGTTTCTTTCACTGTGCAAGTCCTTGTTTCTAGGCACTGGGAAGGACAGTGAGTGAATTCTCCTTGTGCTATAGTGTGCTTAAAAAAAACATTTTTTCTAGGGACAGAAAACTGTAGGTAGGGAGAGTGTCAGTTTCTTTCACTGTGCAAGTCCTTGTTTCTAGGCACTGGGAAGGACAGTGAGTGAATTCTCCTTGTGCTATAGTGTGCTTAAAAAAAACATTTTTTCTAGGGACAGAAAACTGTAGGTAGGGAGAGTGTCAGTTTCTTTCACTGTGCAAGTCCTTGTTTCTAGGCACTGGGAAGGACAGTGAGTGAATTCTCCTTGTGCTATAGTGTGCTTAAAAAAAAGCATTCCTCATCAACCATCTTTGAAATCCTTGTTTTTTGGACAGTCAGGGAAATTGTCGTTGTGCTATTCTGTGCAAAAGCAATCATCCTGAACCATATTTAGAAATCCTTAAGTAAAGGGACAGAGAAGGACACCTGAAGGTAGCCCTTATTGCTTTTTTCCCATCTCCCTGCAGGCCATCTATTAGAATGTCTGGAAGGCAAACAAGGAGAGGCAGACAGTCAGGAGGCAATAAAAGAGGGCAAGCAGGCTCTGTGTCTGGGGGCAACAGTGCTGGTCGTGGATGCGGTGCATTGTCATCAGCACATGGCCATGGGACACGCTTGTCCTTCTTTTCGGCAGCTGGACATGTTGAGCCACATCATGCCGAAGACTTGGTAGAGTGGATGACCAAGCCCTCCTCCTCCTCCTCATCCTCTCTCACCCAGGCTCAGGGTACTGGCAAAGCAGCTGCCAAAGCGTCCTCTTCCCTGGTATCAATGTCAGACTCATCATCAGTCACTCCTTCCCTAGACCCACCATGTCCTCCTCCTGAGGAGTCCCCCGAACTGTTTGAGCACAGTGTTGGGTACATGCTCCAGGAGGATGCCCAGCGTTTCGAAGGGTCTGATGATGAAACCCAGCTACAGGAAGGCAGTAGGGTGAGAGCAGACAGAGGGGATGCTCAAGAAGGACACCAATCTGGCAGTCATGTTCCAGCAGCTGCAGCATACTGCCAGATTGAGGAGGGGATGATGAGGTCACTGACTCCACATGGGTGCCTAATAGGAGAGAGGAGGAGGAGGAGGATGAGGAGGAGGCACATCTCCAACGAGGCAGGATGCCCTTTGGTGGCCAGCGTAAGGGCAGTACGCCGACGGAATCACACCGCAGAGCTGCGCCTGTGCAGGGCGCTGCCTCTGCCCGTCATTCAAAAAGTTCCTTGGTGTGGGCCTTTTTTGAGGCTAGTGCATCAGATCGCACAGCTGCTGTTTGCAACATATGTCTCAAGCGTATATCGCGTGGCCAAAACATCAGCCGCTTGGGTACCACATGCCTGACCAGACATATGTTGACCTGCCATGCAGCTCGTTGGCAAGCCTACCTCAAAGACCCACACCAAAGAACAAAGCGGACCTCTCCTTGCACCGCATCAGCTGGGATCTCCAACCCCACTATAACTTCAGTCCTCTCTGAAACATGCACTGAGAGGAATGAAGGTGTAGAATTAGGAGTGTCACAGCCAAGTACTTGCGGCCACTCTGCTAGCAGTACACCGACGTCCGATTCTAGCAGGCAAATTTCCCTGCCCCAGCTGCTGGACCGTCGAAAGAAGTTCACTCCCAGCCATCCACATGCCCAGCGGTTGAATGCTAGCTTGGCTAAATTGCTAGCGCTTCAACTGCTGCCTTTTCAGTTGGTAGACTCGGCCCCCTTCCGTGAGTTTGTGCAATGTGCGGTTCCTCAGTGGCAGGTTCCCAAACGCCACTTTTTCTCATGGAAGGCTATTCCGGCTCTCTACCGGCATGTGGAAGGCAATGTCTTGGCCTCGCTGGACAGGGCGGTCAGCGGTAAGGTGCATATTACCGCTGACTCATGGTCCAGCAGGCATGGACAGGGACGTTACCTTTCTTTCACGGCCCATTGGGTCACTCTTTTGGCAGCTGGGAAGGATGCAGGACAAGGTGCAGTAGTGTTGGAGGTTGTCCCACCGCCACGCCTCCAAAATGCTACTACTGGTTGTGACACACCTCTCTCCTCCACCCCCTCCTCTTCTTCTTCCTCCATGGCCTCTTCCTGTTGTTTGTCCTATGAACCAGCGGTGCTCCGTAGCCGTTCACGGGGCTACGCAAGTACGCAGGCAAAAAGATGCCATGCCGTGCTTGCGCTGGTGTGTTTGGGGGACAGAAGCCACACTGGGGCAGAGGTCCTGTCTGCTCTGCAGGGCCAGGCCGAGAGGTGGTTGACGCCACGCCAGCTTAAGCCAGGAATGGTGGTTTGCGACAATGGCACCAACCTCCTCTCCGCCCTTCGACAGGGACAACTGACCCATGTGCCCTGTGTGGCTCACGTCCTTAACCTGGTGGTGCAGCGTTTCTTGGGCAGGTACCCGGGCTTACAGGATGTCCTGAGGCAGGCCAGGAAAGTCTGTGTGCATTTCCGCAGATCTTATAATGCCAGTGCTCGCCTGGCTGAGCTGCAAAAGGAGTTGAACCTGCCCAAGAACCGCCTTATATGTGACATGCCCACCAGGTGGAACTCAACGTTGG
Source organism: Rana muscosa (assembly GCA_029206835.1). Lineage (NCBI taxonomy): Eukaryota > Metazoa > Chordata > Amphibia > Anura > Ranidae > Rana > Rana muscosa. Next base: position 915,767,488 of record CM055121.1, read on the forward strand.
CCATGCTGCAGCGGCTGCACACGCAGCAGAGGGCCATCAATGAGTACCTGTGCGACTACGGCACCAGGACAGGGTCAGGGGAGCTTGGTTTTTTTTCTCCACGCCAGTGGGGCATGATCAGGGATGCATGCACTGTCCTGGCACCATTTGAGGAGGCCACGAGGATGGTGAGCAGTGACAGTGCATGCATCAGTGACACTGTACCTCTTGTCCACCTGTTAGAGCACACGCTGCATGGAATAATGGACAGGGCACTTGAGGCAGAACAGAGGCAGGAAGAGGAGGACTTCCTTGCCTCTCAAGGCCCCCTTTACCCAGACAGTGTTCCTTCTGTCCCACCCATCGCACAGGAAGAGGAGGAGGAGGAGGAGGAGGATTGTGTCAGCATGGAGGTGGAGGCTGGCACTCAGCATCATCAGCAGCAGTCTTTTAGGGATGATTTACAGTCCCAAGAAACCAGTGGACTTGTACGTGGCTGGGAGGAGGTGACTGCGGATCATGTCGTCCTTAGTGACCCAGAGGACTCCGGAGCGAATGCCTCAGCAAACCTACGCTGCATGGCCTCCCTGATCCTGCAAAGTCTGCGGAAGGATCCTCGTATTCTTCGGATCAAGGAGAGGGACCATTACTGGCTGGCCACTCTCCTTGATCCACGGTACAAGGGTAAGGTTGTGGACCTTATGTTACGGGAGCAGAGGATGAGACAACTCCGGGAGGCCTTGCAGAAAGGTCTGTGCAACGCGTTCCCAGAGACTGGGAGGTTACAAACTCCTGGTCCTGGACAACGAGTTGCTGAGGCTTCGGCCAGTCAAAGAAGGAGCGGTGGGGAAGGTGGCCGTCTGACCGATGCGTTCAGACAATTCTTTAGTCCGCAGCCCCAAAGTATGATCGGTTCCAGCAACCATCGCCAGCGTCTGATAAACATGGTGCAGGAATATCTAGGGGCAAGGTCAGACTTGGACACCTTCCCCACCGAAAATCCTCTGGCTTACTGGGTCTTGAGGATGGATCACTGGCCAGAGCTTGCACAGTATGCAATTGAGCTACTGGCCTGTCCTGCATCCAGCGTTCTTTCGGAAAAACACCACATTTCAAAAACAGTTGTCATTGGGACGGAAAGTGAGGTGAAATGTTCTGAACAGGGGCACAGACAGCAAAACAAATGTTACAGGGGTGATAACCCTTACCTATGTTTTCCAAAAAGTTTAAAAATAGATTTTTGGGCTGGAGCTACACTTAAACAATGTACCTGTTCAAAATTACAAACACATTCTACATACGAACAAACATACAGTCCCTGTCTTGTATGCACCGCCTGTATACGGCTGTTCAGAGTATATAGGGCCTTTTTTATTTTATGTGCGGGGTTCCCCTTAATATCCATACAAGACCCAAAGGGGCTGGTAATGGGCTGGGGTAGGGGGGGGTCATGGGGTAGCTATGCCATTTTTCTTAAAGATTTTCATCCATATTACCGGGACCAGACATTACATTAAAGCCGCAAGCAGTTTTAAATGGCTTTTTTTTTCCTTTAGAAGTGTCATTTTGTGCAGGGACAGTTCTAAACACGGGAAACACGTGGCACTTCACAGGCATACTTTAGACACCCCCCAGGTACGATATTTAAAGGAATATTTGACTTTTTTTTTTTCACTTTATGCATCATTAAAATGACTGCTCCCGAAAAACGGCCGTTTTTAAAACTTCTTTTTGCATTGATACATGTCCCCTGGTGCAGAACCCGGGTTCCCAAACCCTTTTTAGGACAATAACATGCATAATAGTTGTTATAATTAGCACTTTAGAATCCGAACGTTCGCATCCATTGTATTTAATAGGGTTCTAATGTTCGTACGAACTTTCGGTCCGTTCGCGGGTTCTGGTGCGAACCGAACCCGGGGGTGTTCGGCTCATCACTAAATGGCACCAACCTCCTCTCTGCCCTCTGACAGGGACACCTGACCCATGTGCCCTGTTTGGCTCACGTCCTTAATTTGGTGGTGCAGCTGTTCTTATGCAGGTACCCGGGCTTACAGGATCTCCTGAGGCAGGCCAGGAAAGTCTGTGTGCATTTCCGATGGTCATATAATGGCAGTGCTCGGCTGGCTGACCTCCAAAAGGAATACAACCTGCCCAAGAACCGCCTAATCTGTGACATGCCCACCAGATGGAACTCAATGTTGGCCATGCTGCAGCGGCTGCACACGCAGCAGAGGGCCATCAATGAGTACCTGTGCGACTATGGCACCAGGACAGGGTCAGGGGAGCTTGGCTTTTTTTCACCTTGCCAGTGGCTCATTATCAAGAATGCATGCACTGTCATGTCACCATTTGAGGAGGCCACGAGGATGGTGAGCAGTGACAGTGTATGCATCAGTGATACTGTCCACTTGTGTACCTGTTGGAGCACGCGCTGCGTTGAATAATGGACAGGGCACTTGAGGCAGAACAGAGGGAGGAAGAGGAAGACTTCCTTACTTCTCAAGGCCCTCTTTATCCAGACAGTGTTCCTGCGGGCCCGCCGATCACACAGGAAGAGGAGGAGGATTGTGTCAGCATGGAGGTGGAGCCTAGCACTCAGCATCAGCAGCAGTCTTCAAGGGATCGTTTACAGTCCCCAGAAACCCATGGACATGTACGTGGCTGGGAGGAGGTGGCTGCAGATCATTTCGTCCTTAGTGACCCAGAGGACTCTGGACCGAATGCCTCAGCAAACCTACGCTGCATGGTCTCCCTGATCCTGCAAAGCCTGCGAAAGGACCCTCGGATTCGTGTGAAATCAAGGAGAGGGATCATTACTGGCTGGCAACCTTTCTTGATCCACGTTCCAAGGGTAAGGTTGCGGAACTTATCCTGCCGTCGCAGAGGGAGCAGAGGATGAAACATCTTCGGGAGGCCTTGCAGAAAAGGTTTGTGCAACGCGTTTCCAGAGCCTGGGAGGTTACAAATTCCTGGTCCTGGCACAGTGTTTCTAAGGCTTCGGTCAGTCACAGAAGGAGCGGTGGAAAAGGTGGCCGTCTGACCGATGCGTTCAGACAATTTTTTAGTCCGCAGCCTAAAGGTCTGATCAGTTCCAGCAACCATCGCCAGCGTCTGATTTACATGGTGCAGGAATACCTAGGGGCAAGATCAGACTTGGAGACCTTTCCAAAACGAAAATCCACTGGGTTACTGGGTCTTGAGGATGGATCACTGGCCAGAGCTTGCACAGTATGCAATTGAGCTACTGACCTGTCCTGCATCCAGCGTTCTTTCGGAACGCACATTCAGTGCTGCTGGTGGCTTTGCAACCGATCACAGAGTACGCCTGTCCACCGACACGGTTGATTGTCTCACCTTCATAAAAATGAATCAGTCTTGGATCACCAGCTACAAAGCACCTGATGCTGATGTAACCGATCAGATTTTTTATGAATGAGATCCCTTTAAGACTGCCTATGCTGATGCTGATTGCTGAGTGACTATCCTATTCCTCCTCAATGTTCATGTTGGTATTTTTGGTTCTGGGCACCAGTGCCTAAAGCCCAATTTTTCTGCCCCTGTTTAACAGGGGCGTGTATAATTTAAATTTTTGCTGTAATATTTTGCAGCAGGGCTCATTCCTGCGCTCAAAAAGAGTATCTGTGAGGCGTTGCAGTGTTGTGGCACCAGTGCCTAAAGCCCAATTTTTCTGCCCCTGTTTAACAGGGGCGTGTATAATTAAAATTTTCGCTGTACCACGAGTGCGAAAGCAATAAAGTGAGTAAATAAAGTGAGAAAGCAATAAAGTTGATTAAAAAAAGCCTAAAGGGAAAGTGTCAAAAAAATGAATAAAAATGTAAACGTGCCTCCATCCCCCCCGTTCTCGCACACAAATGTGAATGCATATGTAGGTCCCATATGCATATGTAAACAGTGATCATTCAATCTACTGATTGAGGCAATCGGATTTACCCTGGATCAACTTTACCTATAAATGTTAGTACTCAGTTACATTATGTACATTTAGGAAAGTAGCCAGGCCTTTCTTAAAGCAATCTACTGAGCTGGCCAGAACCACCTCTGGAGGGAGTCTGTTCCACATTTTCACAGCTCTTACTGTGAAGAAACCTTTCAGTATTTGGAGATGAAATCTTTTTTCCTCTAGACGTAAAGAGTGCCCCCTTGTCTTTTGTGTTGACCGTAATTGTCTTTTGTGTTGACCATAAAGTGAATAACTCAACTCCAAGTTCACTATATGGACCCCTTATATATTTGTACATGTTGATCATATCCCCCCTTATTCTCCTCTTCTCAAGAGTGAATAAATTCAGTTCCTCTAATCTTTCCTCATAGCTGAGCTCCTCTATGCCTCTTATCAGTTTGGTTGCCCTTCTCTGCACTGTCTCCAGTTCCCTGATATCCCTTTTGAGAACTGGTGCCCAAAACTGAATTGCATATTCCAGATGAGGTCTTACTAATGATTTGAACAGGGGAAAAATTATATCTCTCTCTCTGGAGTCCATACCTTTCTTTATACAAGAAAGGACTTTGCTCGCTTTGGAAACCGCAGCTTGGCATTGCATGCTATTATTGAGCTTATGAGCTACCAAAACCCCCAGATCCTTCTCCACTATGGATCTCCCCAGTTGTACTCCCCCTAGTATGTATGATGCATGCATATTCTTAGCCCCCAAGTGCAGAAATTCACATTTATCAACATTAAACCTCATCTGCCACATAGTCGCCCAATTAGACAGAGCATTGAGGTCGGCTTGTTAATTGGAGACATCCTGTAAGGACGTTATTCCACTGCATAGCTTGGTGTCATCTGCAAAGACAGAAATGTTACTTTTGATCCCAGACCCAATATCATTTATAAAGATATTAAAAAGTAAGGGTCCCAGCACTGAACCTTGGGGTACACCACTGATAACCTTAGACTCATTAACCACTACTCTCTGAATTGTCTTTTAGACAGTTTTCTATCCATTTACAAACTGATATTTCCAATCCTGTAGACTTTACCTTACACATTAGCCGTGTGTGCGGAACTGTATCGAACGCTTTTGCAAAATCCAAGTATACCATGTCCACCACCACCCCTCTGTCCAAGGTTTTACTTACCTTTTCATAAAATGAAATCAGGTTTGTCTGGCAACTTCTGTATTTCATGAATCCATGCTGTCTGTTCCTTAAATAGTTTTTTTCCAGCAAGAACTCATCTATGTGGTCTTTTATTAAACGCTCCAGTATCTTCCCAACTATAGAAGTTAAACTAACAGGTCTATAGTTACTTGGTAAAGACTTTGTTTCATTTTTAAATATAGGCACCACATTGGCCCTGCGCCAATCCAGTGGTACTATTCCCGTCATTAATGAGTCCCTAAAAATTAGATGTTATGGCTTTTTTCAAATCGTTTTTATTAAGAATTTTCAAAGAAAGAAAAGGAAAAAACAAAAAACAAAAAAACAAATGACAAGATACAAAAGTCAAAGCAAGTAAGTAATATAGCATTACAATATCAACACGCGTGACGATGACATAGTCGCGAGGGATTAAAGATAACGATAAACCTTGTCCCGTGTGATTAGGATATCATGACTTACTTGAAACAATGCAAAACTGGAGAAAAGGGAGAGAAAAAAAAAAGAGAAAAGAAAGAAAAGGGGGAAGGAGAAGAGAGAGAATAGGGGGAAGTTGGAAAGAAAGAGGGGGAAGGGACTAGGGGAAGGGGAGAGGGGAAAAAAGGGTCAAAAGGGTCATCCTGCGGTCTTACCATAAATATAGCACAAGAAGAGCAATTACATAAAATGCAAACTCACATAATAAATTCAAACATGACTTTTGTTACTTTTAAACCATAACGTCCATATTTTCCAATTACTATCAAACTCTTGTTTATTCCCTCTTCTACCAGCCAGCATGGACTCATATACATAATGCGTCTGGGTGATCAAGAGTACCTCTGAGGCGTTGGGTGCCTTATCTGCTTTCCATTGCCTTGCAATCAAACACCTGGCTGCTAGGAGGATATGAGTCACCACCACCCTGAAGTTTGGGGGGAACATTTCGATGCCTATATGTAGTAATGCCAGGCTAGGCTTTGGGCGAGTCAGGATCCCAGTGATCCTGGAGACACAGCGGAAGACCGAGTTCCAAAAACTAGTTAAATGTCTACACGACCAGAACATATGTAGTAAATTGCCTGTCATTCCACAATTCCTCCAGCACAACGGAGAGTTGAGGGCGCCAAACCTAGATATTCTGTAGGGGGTGAGGTACCACCTAAGTGCTATCTTTTGGGAGAGCTCCCAGTGGTTAATGCAGCTAGAGGCTTTATAGAGCGATTTCAGCGCCTGTTGCCATTGAAGAGTCGAGATGTTAATACCCAAATCCACCTCCCACTTTCTAAAGGGTTGGGATTTTACGAATTGTAGTTTGTGTTGGAAGAGATTGTAGAACAAGGAGATGCCTCTAGGGGGAGTGGGGGTCGTAGTATAGAAACGCCAAACTTCTTTTGGCAGCAGAATCTGATGTGAACTGAGAGAACCAAGGAAGTGAGAAATTTGAGTGTGTTTGTATTGGTCGTTAGATGCTAGATTAAACTTTTATTGAATTGAGGTGAACGAAAGGAGGGTGTGGTCATGATATAAGTCATCTATCGTTTTAATCCCTTTCGCCTGCCAATCAGAGAGAGATATGTTAGGGATAATCTGGGAGAGGATTGTTATGGGAATGGGAACTGACGTTTGATCAGAGAGTGGGACTGGGATTTTTAGGAGATCTCTCCAGGCCTCCAAAGAGGCCTGAATCGTTGGAGGTAGTGTATGTATAGGAATTGGTTTCCACACATCTACTAAGAGGAGAAGACAAAGGTTTTTAGTAGGGCTCAGAGATTGTTCAATATCACACCAATTTGAGTCAGCCGTCGGGACTAACCACCCCTTCAATTGTACTAGGGTGGCAGCGCGGAAGTAATCCTGTATGTCGACCAGGCCCATGCCACCTGCTAATCTGTTTTTAACCAATAAAGATTTGGAGCATCTTGGTCTATTAGTTCTCCAAAGAAATCTGGAGAGTAGAGAGTTCAAGTGAGTGAGGTGTGATCTAGGGATGGGCACAGGAAGTGTCCTAAAAATGTAAAGTATTTGCGGAAGAATGAGCATTTTAAATGCAGCTAGGCGGCCAGACCAGGACAATTCTGTGTTAGATAGTCTTTTAGCTTCATTGGAGATTTTGTCAAGCAATGGGGAATAGTTTGCTTCAGCTAGTTGTCGGGGGTCAGTCGTTATTTTAATTCCTAAGTAGGAAATATTTGATTTACTCCATGAGTAGGGAAAAGATGCCTGTAGGCGATTTTTCAAAGGGGGTGGTATGCCCATTTCCAGGATAACTGATTTTGTGAAATTTACCTTGTAAAAGGAGACTGCACTAAATGCATTAAGAGCGTCATGAGCATGGTGTAGAGAAGTGGAGGGGGAAGTCAAAAATAGAATAATGTCATCTGCAAACAAATTTATCTTGTGTATTTTACCTTTTATGGGGAACCCTGTGATGTCTGGATGGGACCTGATCCTCTCCGCCAGGGGCTCAATAAGAAGGTTAAATATAGAGGGGGAGAGGGGACACCCCTGTCTAGTGCCATTAGAGATAGTGAAGGTATCGGACAGCAAATTGGATGTGTAAACCTGAGCACAGGGAGACGAGTAGAGAGCAAGAATGGCCGAGAGGATGGGCCCCGTAAATCCGAATCTCTGTAGGGTGCTTTTCATGTATCCCCAGTGAATCCTGTCGAACGCCTTCTCCGCGTCCAAGGATAGGAGCAGAGAAGGCGTCCGACTGGACCTAGCACACTGCATAACTCCCATGACTCTTCTAGTGGCGTCCGACGTCTGCCTTCCGGGGGTGAAGCCAGACTGGTCAGGACCGATGAGCGAAGGGAGAATGGGTAACAGTCTATGAGCCAAAATCTTTGCATATAACTTGACGTCCGTGTTGAGCAAAGAAATTGGCCGAAAGTTACTCGGAGTAGTAGGCTCTTTACCAGGTTTAGGAATAGTAACCACATATGCCTTAAGCATCTCAGCAGGGAACGAGGCAGAGGACATTGCATTCATAAATACCGCCTGCAAGGTCGGAACCAAATTATCCTGGAATGATTTGTAATAGTCATTCGGTAGACCATCGGGGCCAGGTGACTTACCCAAGGGAAGGGTTTTAATAATTCTCTTGATCTCAGAGTCCATAATGGGAGCATTCAACGCCTGAAGTTGTGTTTGCGTGAGGGAGGGGAGGTTAATTTTAGCTAGGAATGCCTGAATACCCTCCTCCGTAGGTTGAGGGGTTTTGGGGTCAGTGTTGAGATTATATAAGGAGGAATAATATTCTGCAAACGAGTTTGCTATGTCTTTAGGATTAAGGATTTTGTGTTTATTTATCGGGTGGATCAAAAATTTTATTTTCGATCTAAGTCTGGCGGATTTTAGCCTCTGGGCCAGGAATTTACCTGCCCTATTGCCAGAGGAGTAATGGTTTAGCTTCAGGTATTGGAGATGCTTGTCATATTGTTCGATAAGAAGGAGTCTGAGATCAGAGCGAAGCTGGGAGATTTGTTGGGCTAATTGTGTACTAGCATTGGATTTGTTTTGGGTCTCCAATACTTTAATATCATTCAGAAGACGGTCCAGTTTCTGTGTCCTCTGCCTCTTTACCCTAGCACAAATTTGTAAACTTATACCTCTTATATATGCCTTATGGGCACACCATAACATCGCAGGCTCAGACACGGAGCCTGTGTTTTCAGCAAAGAACTTGGACAAACTATCCGTAATCTTCGCAGCATGTGAGGGCATCTGGAAGACTCGAGAGTTAGCCCTCCAGATATAGGCAGGGCTGGGTGTGTGCCCCTCCACCACCGTGACAGAAACCGGGGCATGATCTGACCACGTGATATCATGGATGGAGGAGGAGGACACTGCCTGCAAAAGCATTTTGTCAACAATGATCAGATCAATTCTGGAATAAGAATTATGTCTGGCAGAGCGATATGTGTAGTCTCTCTCATTCGCATGTTGGCATCGCCACACATCATAGACGTCCTCTGTATGAAGCAGACGTTGAAGTTGAGGGGAAGGACGTTTCGCCTTGGAAGAGGAGTCCATAGTATGATCTACAGTAACGTTATGGTCCCCACATATTACTAGGGAGCCTTTCTGGAGATTTGCAATCGTGCTATAAAGTTTTTTCAAAAAGCGGAATTGGTGGGAGTTGGGTGCGTACAAGTTAACAATAGTGAAGGGCTTATTGTTGAGTTCTCCCACCAGAATGAGAAACCTCCCTTCCGGGTCAGCATGGGTTTCTATGAGGCAGAAGGCTACAGAGTCCCTGATTGCGATCAGCACGCCTTTCTGTTTGGTGGGTGCTGAGGCTAAAAAGATGTGGGGAAAATTCTTGTGATGAAAGTGAGGAGGCTTGTCAGCTAAAAAGTGAGTCTCTTGGATGCAGAGGACGTCAGCCTGGAGTTTAAGCGCTTCTCTCCAGGTCGAGGTCCTTTTGGCCGGGTGATTGAGGCCATTCACATTAAATGAAACTATCTTAAGCGCCATGTGAGCATTGTTGGTGTAGATAGGAACAGTACCTTATCCTCAAAGAAGGGAAGGTTGTTGTCGCAGGCATTCGGCACAGGATGAGGGTTCATGAGATGAGCAGCATCAAGATCGCAGAAGTGTGTTGGATCCAGCGCAGGATGGAGCAGCAGAGGGGGAGAAAAGGATGAATCAAAGGGATAAAACAAAATGAAATATAGAAAAAAAACAGTTACTAGAGTGAAAAATTTGCTCAAACAAGAGTCTGAGAGCAGATCAGCTGCCCAGAACATGGGAGGGGAAAACAAGAAACAGCGAACTGAATATTCCAGAACACATCAGGAACCTTGAACTTGGAGTATGCGGATCTCAGGGTGGCAGATTATGCGGCGTGTTTCTTGCCGCTTTTTTTGTTTGACACCGTTTGCCATTCATACTGGCTATTGAACCTCGCAGGGGGAGAGGAACTTGCGGGTGCTAGATCAGGGAGTATATCCAAAGAGCGTAGAAGAGCTAGGCCCTCGTCCAGCTCCCTAATTACAGTGGTTTTATCATCATGGGTGACAGTAAGCTTTACCGGATATCCCCAGCGGTAGGGGATATTGTGGTTGCGAAGTGCTTTGGTCACAGGGAGTAATGCCTTACGCTTTTGCATGGTAAACTGACAAATCTGCAAAAAGCTGGATATGAGCGAATTGCTCAGGAGGTTGCTGGCACTTTCGGAATGCTACCATGAGTTGTTCTTTTACTTGGTAAAAGTGCACCCGCATCAGGACATCTCGGGGTACGTTGCCTGGGAGGTGTGACGGCTTAGGCAGTCTGTGGATGCGGTCCACTTGGAGTTCTGAGTCAGGGACTGATGGGAGGAACTTCTTCAAAAGGTCATGAGCATATTGCTGCAGTTGTGTGGGGAGAACAGTCTCGGGCACCCCTCTGACCTTTACATTGTTCCTCCTTGACCTGTCTTCGAGGTCAGCGACCTTTGCCCTCAGCCAGGCCAACTCATCAGAGTGATCAGAGTGCGCATCAATCAGGGTATTATGGGATGCTGCAAATTCCCCCATTTTGTCCTTAACATGTGCTACCCTTCCCCCCAGCTCAGTTATGTCAGTCTTAAAGTTCTTCATACACTGCATCAGGTCCGCATGCATGGAGCTGCGGAGGGAGACAAGCATGTCCTTCAGGGTAGTGTCAGAGACCGCCGCGCCTGTTGTGGGGAATGCAGTGAAGGGATCCACAAGCTCCCTCGTGTCCTCCATAGAGTCATGGCCTGTGCTCACCTTATTAGTGTTGACATCCAGACGAGGCTTGGACTTCGCAGGGCTGCTTGCTAAAGGAGTAGATGCCTCCGGAGAGTGTTGCGGCGCTCTCAGCTGTAATCCTGGGCTAGGCGCTGTGGACCGCGAGTTGCAGGAGGAGGAAGGAGAGATGCCTTCCCCGCCGGCGCCATCTTGGATAATGCTGCGGCCTTTCGGCGAATAAAAGTCCTCTAGTTTTTTTGGCTTGGCCGCTTCTTTTCGCTTGCGGGTCATTCCGCGGGTGTTGCTAGACCTTTACAGGTAATGTGGATGTGGATACAGCCTGTTGCGACCCCGTAGTTGTTTGCGGTTCCCGTGTCTGGATCAGAGCTGTGCTCTTACACGTCCATTCACTTGCGCTGTAGCCACGCCCCCCCCAGATGTTATGGCTTTGAAATTACAGAGCTCAATTCTTTTAGGATCAGTGGGTGTATGCCATCTGGTCCAGGTGCTTTATCCACCTTTATTCTGTCTAAATATTTCTGGACCATATCACTTTTGAGCCATTGTGGATTTGGGGCTGTGTCACAACCATCCCCATTATGGACATGAACTCCCCCATGCTCCATTGTATACACAGAGCTGAATAAAGTATTTAATAAATTAGGCTTCTCTTTGTCCCCAGTCACCCACTCTAGATTATTTTGTAATGGGCCTACATGCTCAAACCTTACCTTTTTACTATTAATATATTTGAAGATTTTTTTGGGGTTTGTCCTACTATCTTTTGCAATCTGTCGTTCGTTTAGAATTTTTGCATCCTTGATTTCCTTTTTACATATCCTGTTATATTCTTTGTAACAATTAAACGACACTAGTGTTCCTTCATTTTTATATTTTTTAAAAGCTCTTTTCTTGTTGTTTATAGCTTTTTTAACTTTGACCGTGAGCCACATAGGTTTTATTTTTAGCCTTTTAAACTTATTGCCCATGGGAATATACTTTGCAGTGAGGTCCCAAACAGTCTTTTTGAAGAATTCCCATTTCTGTTCTGTGTTTATCAATGCCAATATTCCCTCCCAGTCTAAGTCCTGGAGAGCAGCCCTCATCCTTGGAAAATTTGCTCTCTTGAAATTAAGTGTTTTTATCTTTCCTGTATGTATTTCTTGCTTACAGCTAACACAAAATGAAATCATGTTATGATCACTGCTACCCAGGTGTTCCTTTATCTGAACATTAGTAATAAGCTCTGCATGGTTTGAGATTACCAGGTCCAACAGAGCATCATTCATAGTTGGGGCCTCAGTAAACTAGACCATAAAATTGTCCTGTAATAGGTTTGTAAATTTTTGCCCTTTAACTATCCCAGCAGTGCCATTACTCCAGTAAATTTCTGGGTAGTTAAAATCCCTCATTATTATCACCGTCCGAGCCCTTGCAGCCCTTTCCATCTGTGCAAGGAGCTGAGTCCCCACCTCCTCATTAACGGTGGGTGGTCTATAACAAACTCCAATGATTAACTTTGAACTACGCACATCTATATGCAGTTCCACCCATAATGCTTCAGCCTCATCACACTCTCCATCAACCAGTTTTTGGCGGACTTCTGGAAGGATGTCTGACCCCTCTTCCAATTTCTTCTGAAGTCTCTGCCTTGGCCGGTAAGAGCGCGCTTCCCTGGAACACTCTGTTCTGCGTCTTCTCTGCTGGTGCCTTTTCTGGGCGAACAGGCGCCTATCCTGGGGCAGAAAACCAGACTTCCCACCCGTGGCCTGGGCTATCGCACTATCCAGCCTGTTACCAAATAACGAGGGCCCCTCAAAGGAGATCCTACACCAGGCTTGCTTGGATGCCAGGTCAGCCAGCCAAGGGCGCAACCATAAGGCCCGCTTAGCCGTGAACGAGGATAGCATAGTCCGGGCCAACAGGCGGATAAGGTTGATTGAAGCCTCTCCCAGGAAGGCAGTTGCCAGTTTCAAATCCTGGATAGCCGAGCTTCTGGCCAGTTCTTCCAAAACGCCCCTGAGCACTGAATCCACATTCTCTGTCCAGACTTCCATCGCCTAGGACATGGCCGCAAAGGCCAAGGCAGGCTTGCAGGCCATACCGGCCAGCCCGTAGATTCTCTTAAGATCTTGATCTACTCTCCTCACAAGGCCATGCTTGAAGGACACAGCGTCCTCCAGAGGAAGAGTAACGTGTTTAGCCAGACGCATCAGTGCAGCGTCTACCAGAGGAGCATTTTCCAAGTGCTTTACATTATCTGCCTTGAAGGGGTAGAGTCTTGAGGATTTATTTGACAAAGAGGTGTTCTTGTTCACTTTACCCCATTCCTCAACAATTATATCTTTCAGCTCTGATAGGAGTTGAAAATTAGGGCGCTCCTTCCCAAAATGCTTAAAGAATTTTCTGTGCATAGTTGGGGGGAGTGGAAGGGTCTTCCCATTTGAGCGCCTCTTTGACCGCTTTAATGAGTGGCAAGACCAGGGCAAAGTCGAAACTTATGAGAAACTCATCTCCCTCCACTTCGCTGTCTGAAGATCCGGGAGATGCATCATAAGGCTGGGATAGGCCTGGATCCTCTTGGGCCTCATCAGCCAGGGAGCCTGATATAGTGGTGGACTGGCTCCGCGTGCGGGACGTACCTCACTCCTTAAGGTATTGCTGCACCACAAGCTTCACTAGAGACTTCATTTTTTTATTTTCAGTCTCTTTTTCCCCAACCGCCGGGGCATACCCATGGATCACATAAGGATTTGCCCTCCGGGACTCATGCTACACATCCCCAGCAGGCTCTATGATCAGAGTGGCTGCCGTGGCGGTGGGTGCGGTGTCTGGAGGAGGAATGAGAGCGTCTCCTCTGCTGGTGGGTCCTAGATGGGGAGTCACGTCTGGACCTGGAGGATAAATGCTGATGTTGCCTGGCAAGGTCTCTGTCGTCTCAAGCCATAATTTAGCAATCTAACCTGGAAAGGGCTAAAAAAGCAAAAGGTAAAGAAAAAACGCAGGGGAGGGCATCAGGACATAGTGACCCATCAAGAGCTATCCCAGCCCCTCATCCACACATACATAGTGCGTGAGGGCTGGCCGCATGAAGGGGTGACCTGTTCAAGGCACCTTGGGGGAAGGTCACTCAAAAGGTCTCACAGCCTATGGGTAGCACCCCATCAACCTAGGGGAAAAATAAAACCAGAGAAGAGACAAATGACACTCAACCAAAAAGGTTGACACTTCCCCTTTAAGAAGGTCACTCTTCCGTGACCCCAGTCCCAGGCTAGAGCTTTACCTGGTGATGAAAGTCCGAGGCTTGGGGAAGCTGCCGCACACTGCCCACAGGATTTTCCCATCGAGACAGGGGCTGGTCAGATTTTGAAATCCCAGCCGGACTGACGTCACCTCCTCCTCCCACCTCTGCACGGCAGAGAGTGGCCATACAGTGCCTACGCGGCCGCCGGGACCTCCGCCGAACGTTCGTCGTGGCCGTAACCCAGAAGTACGCAGGAGCGCTCCAGGCGCCATGAGAGGCCGATCACTAGAGCCAGGGAAAAAGGAGGGAAACTAGAAGACAAACGACACAAAAAAAACCACATAATCTGCTGCCATGGGGAGGATATTAGCTGATTCCAGACCTTGCTGGCCGACTGCACCTGTTTGACGTCCCATCCTGGGCATACACAGGCCTTCTCGCAGAGAGAGAGAGAGCAAGATCTTCCACTCCTCCTGTGTGTCCCCGAGGCCCCGCACACAATCCAATCCCTGGTAGCTCTGTGCCTCGCAAAGGGAAAGTCAAACAGCCTGCAGGAAGATAGTGGATGAAAGGCCAGCATGTGTCATGGATGCTGCAACCCTCCACAGGGGATCCACAGCTCTCCAGGACAGCCAATCGTCTTCCTTTCTAATCAAACATCTCAGTAATTGAAAACAAAGCAGCACACAGGTGGGTCAGTCATTGACCGGACTGAAGATAGTGTGTTGTCAGTTGTCGCCTATATACTATTTAATATGCTGATGTGTGGACGTACGATGTCTGCTGCTTCTTGATTATGTTTCTGCGTTTATATCACCTCTTTCAATCTGTCCCTAGGGCTGGACTGGGACAAAAATTTGGCCCTGGACTTCATCCAGACCGGCCCACTTTAATTTTGAGTGCCTTGATCAGAGTGTCCCCCTTGCATCAGAGTCCCCCTTGCATCAGTGTCCCCCTTGCATCAGAGTGTCCCCCATCAGAGTCCCCATTGCATCAGAGAGTCCCCCATCAGAGTCCCCCTTGTATCACAGTGTCCCCCATCAAAGTGTCCACAATCAGAGTCCCCCTTGTATCACAGTGTCCCCCATCAGTGTCCCCCTTGCATCAGTGTCCCCCATCAGAGTCTCCCTTGCATTAGAGTTTCCCCCATCAGAGTCTCCCTTGCATTAGAGTTTCCCCCATCAGTGTCCCCTTTGCATCAGAGAGTCCCCCATCAGAGTCCCCCTTGCAACAGAGTGTCCCCCCCCCCTGCACCAGAGATCCCCCTTGCTGAGAGTCCCCCTTGCATCAGAGTGTCCCCCATCAATGTCCCCCCCTTTCATCAGAGAGTCCCCCTTGCATCAGAGTGTCCACCATCAGAGTATTCCCCCTAGCATCAGAGATTCCCCCTTGCATCAGAGAGTCCGCCATCAGAGTGTCCCCCCTTGCATCAGAGTGTCCCCCCTTGCATCAGATTGTCCCCCATCAGAGTATCCCCCCTTGCATCAGAGAGTCCCCCTTGCATCAGAGAGTCCCCTTTGCATCAGAGTGCCCCCCTTGCATTAGTGTCCCCCCCTTACATCAGCGTGTCCCCCATTGCATCAGAGTGTCTCCCCTTGCATCAGAGTGTCCCCCTTGCATCAGAGTTTCCCCCATAAGAGTTTCCCCCCTTGCATCAGAGTGTCCCCCCTTGCGTCATAGTGTCCCCCATCAATGTCCCCCAATGCATCATAGTGTTCCGCATCAGAGTGTCCCCTATTGCATCAGAGTGTCCCTTATTGGATCAAAGTGTCCCTCATTGCATCAAAGTGTCCCCCATTGCATCAAAGTGTCCCCCCTTGCATCAGAGAGTCCCCCCTTGCATCAGAGAGTCCCCCCTTGCATCAGAGTGTCCTCCATTGCATCAGAGTGTCCCCCATTGCATCAGAGTGTCCCCCATTGCATCAGAGTGTCCCCCATCAGAGTGTCCCCCCTTGAATCAGAGTGTCCCCTTTAGAGTGTCCCCCATTGCATCAGAGTGTCCCCCCTTGCATCAGAGTGTCCCCCCCTTGCATCAGAGTCTCCCCCATTGCATCAGAGTGTCCCCTATCAGTGTCCCCCATTGCATCAGAGTGTCCCCCATGATTGTGTCCCCCACCTTGCATCAGATAGCCCCCCTTGCATCAGAGTGTCCCCCCTCTCCTCCCCCTCCCACATGTACTCACTTACAGCTCTCCAGAATGAAGGCAGCATCGTTCTTCTCTCCATTCATGTGATAAGTGATAAGGGGGAGAGGAAAGAAAGTCTGCCGGCTGTCTATCTCCCACTGCAGCCTGGAGGGAGCAGAAAGGCTAATACTCACTTTAGCAAGTGACGGCAGCTGCTCCTCCTGACAGAAGTGAAATCGCGATCACGCACCGTCAGAGGAGCGGCTCCAGGACTGCACCTGACCGGCCCACTGAGCCATCGGCCCACCGGGAAACTCCCGGTAGTCCCGATGGCCAGTACATGCCTGTCTGTCCCCCAATGGCCCACCTGTGCCCTGGAGCCAAATTGCGAGCTTGGGTGGGAAGTTGGGTCAGGCTGGACTGTCACTCATTGATCTAAGCTGCATTCAATCACAAGGAGCCAAGCTCACACTGTCACATACCACCAGCTGCTCAGTGTGAGCCCATACTGCCTTGCCACTGCCGCTGATCACAGGGGGAAGTCAGGATCCGGACCCTGGACAGAATTTTAGCCTAGCATGGCTGCTCGGTGTGAGCCCACAACGCCACTGATCGCAGGAAATAGACTCTGAACGGGGATTCAGCCTGCTGCCTTGCCTTGCCGTCTTGAAGAGATCTAGCCGGGACCCTGTGGGAGGGAGTCTGAATCAGACTTTAAGAAGGGATACAGTAGTACTAGGGTTGCCACCTTATCCCTTTAAAACCAAACACATATTAATTACACAGGTTCTGTGGCTGATTAAGGTGGTAGCTAAACTCACTTGGTGCCTAATCTGCATTAAATTAGCCTGAGAACCGCTGTAATTCATATGTGTTCGGGTTTAAAGGCATGAGGTGGCAACCATAAGTAGTACTCGGCGGGGAGTCAGACTTGAAGAAATCCGTGCTGCCAGTGGCACCTGGTGCTAGAGAATTTTTGGGGGGCGTGGGCGGGCCCCTCCAGGTCCATACTCCCTCTACAGTGGAGCCCTCCAGCTGTCACAGCTCCCCTGGTGCCCGACACCACGGCTTCTTTCGTGACCTGGTGTTCTTTCCGGGTTCTGGGTCTTCCTGTTCTGATTGGCCAGGAAGCCAGAAGCCCATGCCTGTTGGTTTGGCGCCCCGCACAGTGCATGGCCACCCAGATGGTTCGGTTTGGGGGGCGCCCCTTGTGGACCGGCCGCCACTGCATGCTACCCATGGAGATTCTTTGGGAATCTGGTGCTTGTTCCCCAGCCTAGAGGGGATCTGCTGGTGGCACCTACAGGACCGTAAAAGGGGATACCTCGGTGTGTCACTTCCAGCCCAGATAGGCACAGACTAAAGCACTGAGCGCAGATTGTACATTGACTCTTGTTTAACCTCTGAGAGCCTAAGGGCTGTCCACAGAGCACCAAGTGCCCCCCTGTCCCCTCACTAAGCACCAGGACCCTGTCTCCCCCCCTAAGCACCAGGACCCCTTATCTCCCCTGACTGACCACAAGTGACCCCTTGTCACCCCCACTAAGCACCAGGACCCCCATTTCTCCCCACTGAGCACCAGGTCCCCCTATCTCCCCCTACTGAGTGCCAGCACCCCCCATCTCCCTGACTGAGCACCAGGACTCCCCATCTCCCTGACTGAGCACCAGGACTCCCCATCTCTCTGACTGAGCACCAGGACTCCCCATCTCTCTGACTGAGCACCAGGACTCCCCATCTCTCTGACTGAGCACCAGGACTCCCCATCTCTCTGACTGAGCACCAGGACTCCCCATCTCTCTGACTGAGCACCAGGACTCCCCATCTCTCTGACTGAGCACCAGGACTCCCCATCTCCCTGACTGAGCACCAGGACCCCTATCTCACCCCATTGAGCACCAGCACCCCCCATCTCCCTGACTGAGCGCCAGGACCCCCCATCTCCCCTCACTGAGCACCAAGACCTCCATCTCCCCTGACTGAGCACCAGGGCGCAGAACTAATGCCGCGTACACACGGTCTGACTTTCCAACGGGAAAACGTCAGTCGGAATTTCCAACGGAAAAATAGAGAACCTGCTCTCTATCTAAGTCTGTCGGAATTTCTGATAGAAAAAGTCAGATGGAGCATACACACGGTCGGAATTCCCGACCAAAAGCTCCCATCTGACTTTTTCTGTCGTAAATTCAGACTGTGTGTACGCGGCATAAGTCTATTCCCCCGGGTGAAAGAATGTCAAGTTTTGCCACTGAGTGGGGCAGCAGTGGGGGTTGCTGCCAAAGCGAGGTGTTCAAAACATTTTTCATTATCCAGCGCCCAGGGCAGTAGCTACATCCTATGGTGGGAGATTACACAGGGTCAAGGGTATATACTGAAATCCTTCCAGTGGACAGGTAATGAGTACAATCAACTGGTTAGAGCTTGCACAATAAGCAAACAAGCTGCTGGGCTGACCTGACAGACAAATAGTCCATCTGTCCTCCAACATATTAGCAGTAATCAGCATGGATTCATGAAGAATCATTATTGCCAAACCAATCTATTAACCTTCTATGAGGAGGTGAGCTGCCATCTAGATAAATGAAGGCCAGTAGACGTGGTGTATCTGGATTTTGCAAAAGCATTTGACACAGTTCCACATAAACGTTTACTGTACAAAGAAAGGTCAGTTCGCATGGACCATAGGGTGAGTACATGGATTGAAAACTGGCTACAAGGGCGAGTTCAGAGGGTGGTGATAAATGGGGAGTACTCGGAATGGTCAGGGGTGGAAAGTGGGGTGCCCTAGGGTTCTGTCCTGGCACCAATCCTATTTAATTTGTTCATAAACAACCTGGAGGATGGGGTAAACAGCTCAATCTCTGTATTTGCGGACAACACTAAGCTAAGCAGGGCAATAACTTCTCCGCAGGATGTGGGAACCTTGCAAGAAGATCTGAACAAATTATTTGGGTGGGCAACTACATGGCAAATGAGGTTTAATGTAGAAAAATTTAAAATAATGCATTTGGGTGGCAAAAATATGAGTGCAATCTACTCACTAGGGGGTGAACCTCTGGGGCAATCTAGGATGAAAAAGGACCTGGGGGTCCTAGTGGATGATAAGCTCAGCAAGCAAAGCAAACAGAATATTGGCAGGCATTAAAAAAGGGGATTAACTCCAGGGATGAAGCAATAATTCTCCTACTCTATAAGACTTTGGTCCGACTGTACCTGGAGTATGCTGTCCAGTTCTGGGCACCAATCCTCAGGAAGGATGTACTGGAAATGGAGTACAAAGAAGGGCAACACAGCTAATAAAGGGTCTGGGGGATATTAGTTATGAAGAAAGGTTGCAAGCACTGAACTTATTGACTCTGGAGAAGAGGCGCTTAAGACGGGATATGATTTCAATTTATAAATACCATACTGGTGACCCCACAATAGGGATAAAACTTTTTTTGCGGAAAGGAGTTTAATAAGAAACTTGGCCACTCACTAAAATTAGAAGAAAAGAGGTTTAACCTTAAACTGTGTAGAGGGTTCTTTACTGTAATGCCGCGTACACACGATCGTGATTCACGGCGGTGAAAACACCGCCGTGAATCACGGCATGAAAAAAAATGACAAACGAGGGAATGGCATGTTCCCCCACACACGACCGTTTTTCCCATCATTTTTTTCTTTGACGAGAAAAACGACCGTCTGTGGGCTCCGCGGCAGTGTCTCCCTATGGGAAAACTGCCGCGGAAAAAAATGATGGAAAAAACGATGAGAAAATTTAGAACATGTTCTAATTTTTCTCGTCGTTTTTCCTGCCGTTTTTCTCAACGAGAAAAACGGCATAAAGCCCACAGACGATCGTTTTTCTCGGCGAAAAAAAAAATGTAATTTTTCCCGACGGGAAAAATGATCGGGTGTACGCGGCATAAGAGCGGCAATGATGTGGAATTCCCTTCCACAGGCGGTGGTTTCAGTGGGAAGCATCGATAGTTTCAAAAAATATTAGATAAGCACCTGAACGACCGCAACATACAGGGATATACAATGTGATACTGACATATAATCACACACATACAGTAGGTTGGATTTGATGTCTTTTTTAAACCTCACCTACTATGTAACTATGTAACACAGTTGAGCAGCTGACTTTTGTTAGAATTAGTGATTAACTACCAAGCTCCTGCTGCAGATTACATTTTTGGGGGATTTCTCCCAACAAAGTATTTATTTTCTGTATCCTCCTGGATTAGCTGGTTTACAGTTGCAAAGAATGTTAACATTTTTGGACAGTAAGATTCTATGTTCTTGAGGTATATTTGTGTTGGGTTGTGGTGTGCTGGCACCATTAATACTAAAATACAAAGTTTTATAAAGCTGTCATATTTTTGAACTGGTAATAAATGGGTAAAATACCGCGCTATACCTATTAACAAAAAACTAAGAAAGTAGCAGCAGCTCAAACATGAGATATACACATATACAGATTGCAAAACATAAAAGAAAAGCTGCGCTAAAAGAAAATGTGTAAAAGAGTAAACAAGTGATCGTGATGCAAAAGAAAAATTACAATCAGTACACCACTAAAGATAATGAATAGTGAACAGTCCTCAGAGGATCATAGAAAAATGATCCAATTATCTCATGCAAGTAGAAATGAATTCTTGATAAAAACACCACTAATTGTTGCATGTACGTAAAAGTGGACTCTTGATAAAAACACCCCCAACAGACGTGCACCTCCACCACATGAATTGCACGCTTACTGAAAGGCAAGCTTGATAAGCCTGTAATGTTGATCACTATCCGGATCTGTATCCAGCAGCAGCTCACAGGAGTTGGGCAGAAGGTAGACCAGGTCCTGGCAGTCAGCTGCCGTACTGCAGCCCGGAGGGTATGCGACTTCTCCACAGGGAGGAATACCTTTGCCTCTGAGGAATCCAGAATCAACCCCAGGTACACTAGGCGTTGAGTGGGCACCAATACTGACTTTTGCGTGTTTAGTATCCAACCACAGTCTCGAAGAGTCTGACAGGTAATAGACACGCTTACCTCTAATTCTGAGCTTGAAGGGGCCTTCAGTAGAAGGTCGTCCAAGTAGCCCATGATAGCGATACCCCGCTGTCTTAGAAGTGCCAGAATCGGAGCGAGCACCTTGGTGAACGTCCTGGGTGCTGAGGCAAGGCCAAACGGGAGGACCACAAACTGGTAGTGGTTCTTCCCGATAGCAAATCGCAGAAACCTCTGGTGTCTGGAGTATATGGGGACATGCAGGTATGCGTCCTTGATGTCCAAGGAGGCCAGAAAGTCCCCCGGATGGAGAGCCGTGACTACAGATCGAACCGACTCCATCCGAAATCTTTGTACTTTCACAAAGCAATTGAGGGCTCTGAGATCCAAGATTGGACGAACCCCCTCCTTCTTCGGCACAATGAACAGATTTGAGTAAAAACCCTGACCCCGTTCCTGTTCTGGAACTGGAATAACTACCCCGCGTTCCAGTAGACCCTGGACCGCCCCATACAGGGCCTCCCGACGGGTCGGTAGTAGCTGGAGATTGGAGGTGATGAATCTGTCCGGTGGACAAGAGAGAAATTCTATCTTGTAGCCTGAGGAGATTACTTCGCGAACCCACCTGTCGGACACTAGAGCTGTCCACTGAGTCGCAAATTTGCGAAGACGTCCCCCCACCCGAGAGCTGGGTGGGGGCGGACCTTCATGCGGACGCAGATTTGTCCGCAGGCTTGTTGGGTCTGCGGGACCAAGGATTCTTTTGTCCTTGGGCAGGCGCCTTGTTGGCCTGGGGTCTTTTCCCTGTCGCCCTAGGGGGACGAAAAAAACGCTTGCGTGCAGTAAAGGAGGGCCCTTGCCCTTGGCGTGGCCCCTTACCCTTGCTAGTTTGGGGAAGCAAAGTGCTTTTACCTCCTGTGGCATCCTTGATGATGTCATCCAGAGAAGCCCCAAAAAGTCTGTCGCCCTTAAAAGGCAGATCCAACAGGGCTTTCTTGGAAGTCTGGTCCGCAGACCAGCCCTTTAGCCAGATCAGGCGGCGTATTGCTACTGCATAAACTGAAGCTTTTGACAGCAGGGGAATAGTCTCCATGTCTGACTCGCAGACAAACTGTCCCACTGCTGCTGTGTCAGTCTGCTTCTTTTATCAGCGCTTCCTGAGTGAATTTTTGCGCCAGTGTAATGCACCCTAGAGGCCGGAGACTCTGGCAAAATGGCCGCCAAAAACGTCTGTATGGAAGATAATGTGAGCTCTAAGAAAATGGCCGCTGAGCCGAAGATAGAGGCCAAGCAGCCGTAGCCCACAAAAAGATGGCTGCCGAACGGCAATATATACATACAGGGTGGACAAACATGGCCGTCGATCAGTTGATAGAGGCCAGTGGGTGTGGAACTACAAGAAAATGTCGCAGAAACCACAGGAAGATGGCCGCCGGGCAGTCACTAGAGGCCGAACCCGGCATGGACCACCACAAAATGGCCGCCGACAGCATGGAGGAGGAAGCACACACAGGTAAGCAGAAATGACATTTCTTTTAAATGTTAGTTACAGCCAGCCCCGCTCCAGTGGAACCCCCTAGGTGACCCCCAGCACCCAGCAACCTTTCGCTAGAAGCCCAGGGAGGAGGGAAAGGCAGGGAGAGAGGGAAGAAAGGGGCCACAACCACTTACTTGGTCTCTCCAGGAATGTCCAGCCAAATCACCCAGCCGAGGCAGGGGAGTTTACTTACCTATCCTGCATGTATTATGCTGGAAGACATTCCAAACAGATCATCGTCTGCGCACGGAAGGTGACTGTTGGCCAGGCATGCTGTGATTGGACCCAAAAGGGACGATCATATGTATGCCCTGGAGCGTGACGCTCACCGGACAGGCTGCTGCGACTCGGCCGTAAGGTCAGCCGAAGCTGAGCGGTCCGATGCAAGCCTTGGAGCGTAAGCTCACCGGCCAGGCTGCTGCAACTCAGCCGTAAGGTCAGCCGAAGCTGAGCGGTCCGATGCAGGCCCTGGAACCTAGGCTCACCGGCCACCCGTGGAGCAACGGGCATGTCGTGGAAAACCCAGCGCGTAGCTTGCGCTCGATGGCCGAAACTGGGGAGACTACAAGGATCGAGGATCCAGCCTGTCACCCAGTCGGCAATTGATCGAAGATTGCAGGAAACAAAAAAATATATATATTTTTTCCCCCGGACCAATGGGCCCGAAGGGAGCCATGTCCTACTCCTTGCTAGACAGAAAAAAACTGATCTGCGAGATGCAGACTGAGAGGATATACCCAGAGGGTCCGCCCCCTGGGCGGTACTGTAGAAGGTGTGATGCAACACTTTTTACAAGTTTTCTGCCTAGTAACTCCTAATTAACGGATAATACCCACTTTGTCAATAGAGAAGCTGTGTCGGTCCATGGATGAAAGAGTAAATCATTTTTTTTTTTTTTTAAAACTTTGTGACAAAAAGCAAGATCTGCAAAATACTCACCATACCTCTCAGCAAATAGCTTGGGGTGTCTACTTTCCAAAATGGGGTCATTTGGGGGGGTTTTGTGCCATCTGGGCATTCCATGGCCTCCGTGATAGGCAGTGAGGAGTGAAATCAAAAATGTACACCCTTAGAAACCTTAAGGCGGTGCTTGGTTTTTGGGGTCCTGTACGTGGCTAGGCTCCCAAAAAGTCCCACACATGTGGTATTCCCGTACTCAGGAGAAGCAACAAAATGTATTTTGGGGTGTAATTCTACATATGCCCATGGCATGTTTGAGCAATAGATCATTTAGTGACGACTTTGTGCAAAAAAAAAAAAAAAATTTCCGCAACTTGTGTCAACATATAAAATATTCCATGGACTCGACATGCCTCTTAGCAAATAGCTTGGGGTGTCTACTTTCCAAAATGGGGTCATTTGGGGGGGTTTTGAACTGTCCTGGCATTTTATGCACAACATTAGGAAGCTTATGTCACACATCATCCACTCTTCTAACCACTTGAAGACAAAGCCCTTTCTGACACTTTTTGTTTACAAGAAAACATTTTTTTTTTGCAAGAAAATTACATTGAACCCCCAAACATTATATATTTTTTTAAAGCAAAGGCCCTACAGATTAAAATGGTGGGTGTTGCATTTTTTTTTCCACACAGTATTTGCACAGCGATTTTTCAAACGCATTTTTTGGGGAAAAAATACACTTTTTTTATTTTAATACACTAAAACACACTATATTGCCCAAACTTTTGATGAAATAAAAAAGATGATTAGGCCGAGTACATGGATACCAAACACGATATGCTTTAAAATTTCGCACAAACGCGCAGTGGCGACAAACTACATTTTTAAAAGCCTTTAAAAGCCTTTACAGGTTACCACATTAGATTTACAGAGGAGGTCTACTGCTAAAATTACTACCCTTGATCTGACGTTCGCGGTGATACCTCACATACATGGTGCAATTGCTGTTTACACATGACGCCAGACCGACGCTTGCGTTCGCCTTTGCACAAGAGCAGGGCGGGACAGGGGTGCTTTTTTTTTTTTTTTTTATTATTAATTTTGCTTTTTTATTTTATTTTTAAACTGTTCCTTTTATATTTTTTTTTTTTATCATTTTTATTGTTATCTCAGGGAATGTAAATATCCCCTATGATAGCAATAGGTAGTGACAGGTACTCTTTTTTTGAAAAAACTGGGGTCTATTAGACCCTAGATCTTTCCTCTGCCCTCAAAGCATCTGACCACACCAAGATCGGTGTGATAAAATGCTTTCCGAATGGCGCTTTTTATATCCGGGGGGGACATTCCCTCCCACTGCTTGTATAAGCAGTCCAGAGGCTAATTAGCTGCTAGGATTGCTTTTACATGAAAGCCGGCTGCTGGCTGAAAAGAATGATACCAAGATGATACCTAAACCCACAGGCATCATTCTGGTATAACCATTCAAAGTCCAGCAACATACCAGTACGTTGCTGGTCCTTGTTGGACATGTATTGTAATCTTTTTTTCATGCAGCCTGTTGGCTGAACGAAAAAAAGAGATTGATCGGTGGGTATGCCCACCATTAGAATACCTCCCTTCATTCACCTACTTCTAATGATGGGCATACATGCACCATTTATATATGCCGAAGCATGGGGGCATCCTCCCGCAAAAGTTATGCCGCATACACACGGTCTGACTTTTCCACGGATAAGCCTCCGACGGAATTTCGACCGTATGTACGCGGCATTAGGAGCAAAATTGCTCCTCCGCCCCTGCTGCCCCCATGCTTCGGCATATATGCTTTTTTTTCTAACTGTGGTGGTGAAATCACCTCCTACAACACTGGAGTCGCAGGGATCAGGCCTGTCTCTGCGAACGCTGCAATTATGTGTGTTGTGTTTTGTAAGTGACAGTGATCGATCGATACTGCACTTGGGTGGCCTGGGCTGGACGGAAGGGCAAAACGCAGGTGCTAGCAGGTATCTGGGCTGATCCCGCTAACACTGCGTTTTTGGGAACCCTAAACTGCTGGGGACGCTAGTATAGATCTGATCAGATCAGATATTGATCTGTCCAGATACTATACCACTAAGGGAGGTGTATGCTTCACCCGTGGGTGTTAGCGCTACTGGCACTAACCTGGCGCTGCCTGGGGCGACGCAGACCCTCTCTGATGCTAAAACCTAATTGATATCACCCGCCGGGCGATCAGGGGGTTAAACCTTTATTGGGTTATATACGGCGGGTGCCCTGACACTATAAAAAGCAAACTAACTAACCAGCGTCACCCGTAACACTTATACGGTGATCACTGGTGAAAGGGTTAACTAGGGGCAATCAGGGGGTTAAAACCTTTATTAGGTAATATATGGGGGTACCTGACGCTATATAAAAACCTGACGGGGAACCTAAATAACAAAATAACGAACTGGCTAGCCAGTGTCACCAGTGACACTTATACGGTGATCACTCGTGAAAGGGTTAACTCTAGGGGCAATCAGGGGGTTAAAACCTTTATTAGATAATATATGGGGGTACCTGACGCTATAAAAACCTGGCGGTGAACCTAAAAAAAGAACTAACTACCTAGCGGCACCAGCGACACTAATACAGCGATCAGAAAAACGATCGCTTAGTGACACTGGCAAAAGGGGGTGAAAGGGTTACCTGGGGGGCGATCAAGGGGTTAAACCTTTATTAGGTAATATATGGGGGTACCTGACACTATGAAAACCTGGCGGCGAACCTAAAAAAATAACTGGCTACCTAGCGGCACCAGCATAACTAATACAACGATCAGAAAAACGATCGCTTAGTGACACTGGCAAAAGGGGGTAAAAGGGTTACCTGGGGGGCGATCAAGGGGTTAAACCTTTATTAGGTAATATATGGGGGTACCTGACGCTATAAAAACCTGGCGGCGAACCTAAAAAAATAACTGGCTACCTAGCGGCACCACCGACACTAATACAGCGATCAGAAAAACGATCTCTTAGTGACAGTGGTGAAAGGGGGTGAAAGGGTTACCTGGGAGGCGATCAAGGGGTTAAACCTTTATTAGGGGGGGTTGGGGGGCTACCCTGGACCTAAAGGGACCTAACACTAACTGCCCTGACACTTTTACTATCACAAATGTCACTGTTTGCAGTGAAGAGTAAATAAATGATCACTGCAATCAGTGACACTGGGACTGGGGGCTGGGGGCTGATCTGGGGGTGATCTGGGGGTGACTGGGGGGGGCGATTTATGTACCTATGTGTGCTGGTGTCAGTGTACTGTTAGTGCACTAACCTGATGTCTTCTCTCCACGGCGCTCTGGACGAACAAATCGCTGCATGGAGAGATGACATCGCTTCCTCTGCCTGTGTTTACATTACACAGGCAGGGGAAGCATTTAATTTGCCGGGAGCGATCGCGAGGGGGTGGCCAGAAACCAATGGCGGCCCCCTCATCACGGATCACTCCCAAACGGAAAACCACCGCTCCATGTACCGGAGGGGGGTCCGATCGGACCCCCCACCCATACGAAGGCAGTCACGTACAGGTACGTGATTGTGCCTGTCCGTGCCATTTTGCCGACGTATATGTACATGGGGCGGTCGTTAAGTGGTTAAAGAGACCCAGTTGCCAACTTAAAGAGGAAGTAAACCGCAGGGTTAATTTTTTTCTGAACCTGCAAATCAAAGCCATAACATGCTAGTATGCATTGCATATTAGCACATTATATGAAACTTGAAGATTGAGTTTCACTGCACCCCCTTTTCTTGGTGGTGCAGTGTGGGGAGGGATTAAGATTCATTTCAGCTATGAACTGCTGTCCAGGGGTATATTAGAGATTTCACCTTACTTACTCTCCCGGTCAGAACAGTTTAACCAGGCAGGAAGCAGGGTAATGTTTCTAACAGGGATACGGTTCAAGTTTGTTGCAGCAAACTCAACTTAGTCGCAGTCCATCAAATGCACAAGCTCAATGAGAAGATTTGGCTGCTACTGCAACCACAAACCATTTATTTAGTGGCAGTATTACTACCTCCATTAAATTAACACTTCCCACTATGCGGGCAACAAACGTCCTTGACTGCTAGGATGCATGCAGGCACACAGCTCCATTAGTTGCTAGTAGCATCTGGCTGGCCAGGAAAAGAGGGTGCAGAGAGCGTATGGCCCCCCTCCCAAACCATAGCAGGTTTACCCTCAATTAGATGGGGAGAAGGGCCTCTTCCCGATATCCTGGCCCAGTGGATGTGGTGGAGGGTCTGCGGAAGGGAAGATTTGAGCCCAATTAAATAGTATTCTCTGAAAATGTCACTTTTGCTTTAGTAGGTGTGCCAGTTAATGTGTGGGTAACCCCCCCCCCCCCCCCACACACACACACACTGAATTGACATTATTTAAAGAGCTGCTCCCCTCTGAATTGTACTTATTTTTTTGCACAAGAGCATTGCTCAGCTCCCCATTTGCTTGACAATTTTTTGCCTAATGCCTCGTACACACTGTTGGAATTTCCGACAGAAAAAGTCAGATGGGAGCTTTTCGTCGGATATTCCGACCGTGTGTATGCCCCATCGGACTTTTTCTGTCGGAATTTCCGTCGGACTTAGATAGAGAGCAGGTTCTCTATTTTTCGCGTTAATAGTTGAAAATGACTAACAATGAAGCTGGCCCACTGTAACTTTTTTTTTGTAAATTCTACAGGCGGGCCACTTCACAGGCTTAAGGAATCCCCCAAGCGTGTTATTTAACACTTTCTATCCTTAGGATGTACCTGTACTTCTTCAGGAGCAAGCACTGATATCAGGATCATGGCTGCAGCTGCAGCCATGATCCTGATATCAGTTTTTTTACCCAGCAATGGTCTTTCCTGTAGAAGTGATCCGAGTGGTTTTACAACCACCTAATCACTTACAAATCACAGAAGGGTTCCCCTTCGGCACCATTCCTGGGTTATCCTATCACAAGGGGTGTTGTTCATCCCTTGTGAAAGCAATAAAGTTGATTAAAAAAAGCCTAAAGGGAAAGTGTCAAAAAAATAAATAAAAATGTAAACGTGCCTCCATCCCCCCCGTTCTCGCACACAAATGTGAATGCATATGTAGGTCCTATATGCATATGTAAACAGTGATCATTCAATCTACTGATTGAGGCAATCGGATTTACCCTGGATCAACTTTACCTATAAATGTTAGTACTCAGTTACATTATGTTCATTTAGGAAAGTAGCCAGGCCTTTCTTAAAGCAATCTACTGAGCTGGCCAGAACCACCTCTGGAGGGAGTCTGTTCCACATTTTCACAGCTCTTACTGTGAAGAAACCTTTCAGTATTTGGAGATGAAATCTTTTTTCCTCTAGACGTAAAGAGTGCCCCCTTGTCTTTTGTGTTGACCGTAATTGTCTTTTGTGTTGACCGTAAAGTGAATAACTCAACTCCAAGTTCACTATATGGACCCCTTATATATTTGTACATGTTGATCATATCCCCCCTTATTCTCCTCTTCTCAAGAGTGAATAAATTCAGTTCCTCTAATCTTTCCTCATAGCTGAGCTCCTCTATGCCTCTTATCAGTTTGGTTGCCCTTCTCTGCACAGTCTCCAGTTCCCTGATATCCCTTTTGAGAACTGGTGCCCAAAACTGAACTGCATATTCCAGATGAGGTCTTACTAATGATTTGAACAGGGGAAAAATTATATCTCTCTCTCTCTGGAGTCCATACCTTTCTTTATACAAGAAAGGACTTTGCTCGCTTTGGAAACCGCAGCTTGGCATTGCATGCTATTATTGAGCTTATGAGCTACCAAAACCCCCAGATCCTTCTCCACTATGGATCTCCCCAGTTGTACTCCCCCTAGTATGTATGATGCATGCATATTCTTAGCCCCCAAGTGCAGAAATTTACATTTATCAACATTAAACCTCATCTGCCACATAGTCGCCCAATTAGACAGAGCATTGAGGTCGGCTTGTTAATTGGAGACATCCTGTAAGGACGTTATTCCACTGCATAGCTTGGTGTCATCTGCAAAGACAGAAATGTTACTTTTGATCCCAGACCCAATATCATTTATAAAGATATTAAAAAGTAAGGGTCCCAGCACTGAACCTTGGGGTACACCACTGATAACCTTAGACTCATTAACCACTACTCTCTGAATTCTGTCTTTTAGACAGTTTTCTATCCATTTACAAACTGATATTTCCAATCCTGTAGACTTTACCTTACACATTAGCCGTGTGTGCGGAACTGTATCGAACGCTTTTGCAAAATCCAAGTATACCATGTCCACCACCACCCCTCTGTCCAAGGTTTTACTTACCTTTTCATAAAATGAAATCAGGTTTGTCTGACAACTTCTGTATTTCATGAATCCATGCTGTCTGTTGCTTAAATAGTTTTTTTCCAGCAAGAACTCATCTATGTGGTCTTTTATTAAACGCTCCAGTATCTTCCCAACTATAGAAGTTAAACTAACAGGTCTATAGTTACTTGGTAAAGACTTTGTTTCATTTTTAAATATAGGCACCACATTGGCCCTGCGCCAATCCAGTGGTACTATTCCCGTCATTAATGAGTCCCTAAAAATTAGATGCTATGGCTTTGAAATTACAGAGCTCAATTCTTTTAGGATCAGTGGGTGTATGCCATCTGGTCCAGGTGCTTTATCCACCTTTATTCTGTCTAAATATTTCTGGACCATATCACTTTTGAGCCATTGTGGATTTGGGGCTGTGTCACAACCATCCCCATTATGGGCATGAATACCCCCATGCTCCATTGTATACACAGAGCTGAAGAAAGTATTTAATAAATTAGCCTTCTCTTTGTCCCCAGTCACCCACTCTAGATTATTTTGTAAAGGGCCTACATGCTCAAACCTTACCTTTTTACTATTAATATATTTGAAGATTTTTTTGGGGTTTGTCCTACTATCTTTTGCAATCTGACGTTCGTTTAGAATTTTTGCATCCTTGATTTCCTTTTTACATATCCTGTTATATTCTTTGTAACAATTAAACGACACTAGTGTTCCTTCATTTTTATATTTTTTAAAAGCTCTTTTCTTGTTGTTTATAGCTTTTTTAACTTTGACTGTGAGCCACATAGGTTTTATTTTTAGCCTTTTAAACTTATTGCCCATGGGAATATACTTTGCAGTGAGGTCCCAAACAGTCTTTTTGAAGAATTCCCATTTCTGTTCTGTGTTTATCAATGCCAATATTCCCTCCCAGTCTAAGTCCTGGAGAGCAGCCCTCATCCTTGGAAAATTTGCTCTCTTGAAATTAAGTGTTTTTATCTTTCCTGTATGTATTTCTTGCTTACAGCTAACATCAAATGAAATCATGTTATGATCACTGCTACCCAGGTGTTCCTTTATCTGAACATTAGTAATAAGCTCTGCATGGTTTGAGATTACCAGGTCCAACAGAGCATCATTCATAGTTGGGGCCTCAGTAAACTAGACCATAAAATTGTCCTGTAATAGGTTTGTAAATTTTTGCCCTTTAACTATCCCAGCAGTGCCATTACTCCAGTAAATTTCTGGGTAGTTAAAATCCCCCATTATTATCACCGTCCGAGCCCTTGCAGCCCTTTCCATCTGTGCAAGGAGCTGAGTCCCCACCTCCTCATTAACGGTGGGTGGTCTATAACAAACTCCAATGATTAACTTTGAACTACGCACATCTATATGCAGTTCCACCCATAATGCTTCAGCCTCATCACACTCTCCCTCAACCAGTTTTTGGCGGACTTCTGGAAGGATGTCTGACCCCTCTTCCAATTTCTTCTGAAGTCTCTGCCTTGGCCGGTAAGAGCGCGCTTCCCTGGAACACTCTGTTCTGCGTCTTCTCTGCTGGTGCCTTTTCTGGGCGAACAGGCGCCTATCCTGGGGCAGAAAACCAGACTTCCTACCCGTGGCCTGGGCTATCGCACTATCCAGCCTGTTACCAAATAACGAGGGCCCCTCAAAGGAGATCCTACACCAGGCTTGCTTGGATGCCAGGTCAGCCAGCCAAGGGCGCAACCATAAGGCCCGCTTAGCCGTGAACGAGGATAGCATAGTCCGGGCCAACAGGCAGGTAATGTTGATTGAAGCCTCTCCCAGGAAGGCAGTTGCCAGTTTCAAATCCTGGATAGCCAAGCTTCTGGCCAGTTCTTCCAAAACGCCCCTGAGCACTGAATCCACATTCTCTGTCCAGACTTCCATCGCCTTGGACATGGCCGCAAAGGCCAAGGCAGGCTTGCAGGCCATACCGGCCAGCCCGTAGATTCTCTTAAGATCTTGATCTACTCTCCTCACAAGGCCATGCTTGAAGGACACAGCGTCCTCCAGAGGAAGAGTAACGTGTTTAGCCAGACGCATCAGTGCAGCGTCTACCAGAGGAGCATTTTCCAAGTGCTTTACATTATCTGCCTTGAAGGGGTAGAGTCTTGAGGATTTATTTGACAAAGAGGTGTTCTTGTTCACTTTACCCCATTCCTCAACAATTATATCTTTCAGCTCTGATAGGAGTTGAAAATTAGGGCGCTCCTTCCCAAAATGCTTAAAGAATTTTCTGTGCATAGTTGGGGGGAGTGGAAGGGTCTTCCCATTTGAGCGACTCTTTGACCGCTTTAATGAGTGGCAAGACCAGGGCAAAGTCGAAACTTATGAGAAACTCATCTCCCTCCACTTCGCTGTCTGAAGATCCGGGAGATGCATCATAAGGCTGGGATAGGCCTGGATCCTCTTGGGCCTCATCAGCCAGGGAGCCTGATATAGTGGTGGACTGGCTCCGCGTGCGGGACGTACCTCACTCCTTAAGGTATTGCTGCACCACAAGCTTCACTAGAGACTTCATTTTTTTATTTTCAGTCTCTTTTTTCCCCAACCGCCGGGGCATACCCATGGATCACATAAGGATTTGCCCTCCGGGACTCATGCTACACATCCCCAGCAGGCTCTATGATCAGAGTGGCTGCCGTGGCGGTGGGTGCGGTGTCTGGAGGAGGAATGAGAGCGTCTCCTCTGCTGGTGGGTCCTAGATGGGGAGTCACGTCTGGACCTGGAGGATAAATGCTGATGTTGCCTGGCAAGGTCTCCGTCGTCTCAAGCCATAATTTAGCAATCTAACCTGGAAAGGGCTAAAAAAGCAAAAGGTAAAGAAAAAACGCAGGGGAGGGCATCAGGACATAGTGACCCATCAAGAGCTATCCCAGCCCCTCATCCACACATACCTAGTGCGTGAGGGCTGGCCGCATGAAGGGGTGACCTGTTCAAGGCACCTTGGGGGAAGGTCACTCAAAAGGTCTCACAGTCTATGGGTAGCACCCCATCAACCTAGGGGAAAAATAAAACCAGAGAAGAGACAAATGACACTCAACCAAAAAGGTTGACACTTCCCCTTTAAGAAGGTCACTCTTCCGTGACCCCAGTCCCAGGCTAGAGCTTTACCTGGTGATGAAAGTCCGAGGCTTGGGGAAGCTGCCGCACAATGCCCACAGGATTTTCCCATCGAGACAGGGGCTGGTCAGATTTTGAAATCCCAGCCGGACTGATGTCACCTCCTCCTCCCACGTCTGCACGGCAGAGAGTGGCCATACAGTGCCTACGCGGCCGCTGGGACCTCCGCCGAACGTTCGTCGTGGCCGTAACCCAGAAGTACGCAGGAGCGCTCCAGGCGCCATGAGAGGCCGATCACTAGAGCCAGGGAAAAAGGAGGGAAACTAGAAGACAAACGACACAAAAAAAACCACATAATCTGCTGCCATGGGGAGGACATTAGCTGATTCCAGACCTTGCTGGCCGACTGCACCTGTTTGACATCCCATCCTGGGCATACACAGGCCTTCTCGCAGAGAGAGAGAGCAAGATCTTCCACTCCTCCTGTGTGTCCCCGAGGCCCCGCACACAATCCAATCCCTGGTAGCTCTGTGCCTCGCAAAGGGAAAGTCAAACAGCCTGCAGGAAGATAGTGGAGGAAAGGCCAGCATGTGTCATGGATGCTGCAACCCTCCACAGGGGATCCACAGCTCTCCAGGACAGCCAATCATCTTCCTTTCTAATCAAACATCTCAGTAATTTAAAACAAAGCAGCACACAGGTTGGTCAGTCATTGACCGGACTGAAGATAGTGTGTTTGTCAGTTGTCGCCTATATACTATTTAATATGTTGATGTGTGGACGTACGATGTCTGCTGCTTCTTGATTATGTTTCTGCGTTTATATCACCTCTTTCAATCTGTCCCTAGGGCTGGACTGGGACAAAAATTTGGCCCTGGACTTCATCCAGACCGGCCCACTTTAATTTTGAGTGCCTTGATCAGAGTGTCCCCCTTGCATCAGAGTCCCCCTTGCATCAGTGTCCCCCTTGCATCAGAGTGTCCCCCATCAGAGTCCCCATTGCATCAGAGAGTCCCCCATCAGAGTCCCCCTTGTATCACAGTGTCCCCCATCAAAGTGTCCACAATCAGAGTCCCCCTTGTATCAGAGTGTCCCCCATCAGTGTCCCCCTTGCATCAGTGTCCCCCCCCCTGCACCAGAGATCCCCCTTGCTGAGAGTCCCCCTTGCATCAGAGTGTCCCCCATCAATGTCCCCCCCTTTCATCAGAGAGTCCCCCTTGCATCAGAGTGTCCACCATCAGAGTATCCCCCCTAGCATCAGATATTCCCCCTTGCATCAGAGAGTCCGCCATCAGAGTGTCCCCCCTTGCATCAGAGTGTCCCCCCTTGCATCAGAGTGTCCCCCATCAGAGTATCCCCCCTTGCATCAGAGAGTCCCCTTTGCATCAGAGTGCCCCCCTTGCATTAGTGTCCCCCCTTGCATCAGAGTGTCCCCCATTGCATCAGAGTGTCCCCCATTGCATCAGAGTTTCCCCCATAAGAGTTCCCCCCTTGCATCAGAGTGTCCCCCCTTGCGTCATAGTGTCCCCCATCAATGTCCCCCAATGCATCAGAGTGTCCCGCATCAGAGTGTCCCCCCTTGCATCAGAGTGTCCCCTATTGCATCAGAGTGTCCCTTATTGGATCAAAGTGTCCCTCATTGCATCAAAGTGTCCCCCATTGCATCAAAGTGTCCCCCCTTGCATCAGAGAGTCCCCCCTTGCATCAGAGAGTCCCCCATTGCAGAGTGTCCTCCATTGCATCAGAGTGTCCCCCTTGCATCAGAGTGTCCCCCATCAGAGTGTCCCCTTTAGAGTGTCCCCCCTTACATCAGAGTGTCCCCCCTTGCATCAGAGTGTCCCCCCCTTGCATCAGAGTGTCCCCCCCTTGCATCAGAGTGTCCCCCATTGCATCAGAGTGTCCCCTATCAGTGTCCCCCATTGCATCAGAGTGTCCCCCGTGATTGTGTCCCCCACCTTGCATCAGATAGCCCCCCTTGCATCAGAGTGTCCCCCCTCTCCTCCCCCTCCCACATGTACTCACTTACAGCTCTCCAGAATGAAGGCAGCATCGTTCTTCTCTCCATTCATGTGATAAGTGAT
The DNA here is from genome assembly GCA_029206835.1 of Rana muscosa. Classification (NCBI taxonomy): domain Eukaryota; kingdom Metazoa; phylum Chordata; class Amphibia; order Anura; family Ranidae; genus Rana; species Rana muscosa. Next base: position 915,802,561 of record CM055121.1, read on the forward strand.
AAGGGGGGAGAGGAAAGAAAGTCTGCCGGCTGTCTATCTCCCCCTGCAGGCTGGAGGGAGCAGAAAGGCTAATACTCACTTTAGCAAGTGGCGGCAGCTGCTCCTCCTGGCAGAAGTGAAATCGCGATCACGCACCGTCAGAGGAGCGGCTCCAGGACTGCACCTGACCGGCCCACTGAGCCATCGGCCCACCGGGAAACTCCCGGTAGTCCCGATGGCCAGTACATGCCTGTCTGTCCCCCAATGGCCCACCTGTGCCCTGGAGCCAAATTGCGAGCTTGGGTGGGAAGTTGGGTCAGGCTGGACTGTCACTCATTGATCTAAGCTGCATTCAATCACAAGGAGCCAAGCTCACACTGTCACATACCACCAGCTGCTCGGTGTGAGCCCATACTGCCTTGCCACTGCCGCTGATCACAGGGGGAAGTCAGGATCCGGACCCTGGACAGAAGTTTAGCCTAGCATGGCTGCTCGGTGTGAGCCCACAACGCCACTGATCACAGGAAATAGACTCTGGACGGGGATTCAGCCTGCTGCCTTGCCTTGCCGTCTTGAAGAGATCTAGCCGGGACCCTGTGGGAGGGAGTCTGAATCAGACTTTAAGAAGGGATACAGTAGTACTAGGGTTGCCACCTTATCCCTTTAAAACCAAACACATATTAATTACACAGGTTCTGTGGCTGATTAAGGTGGTAGCTAAACTCACTTGGTGCCTAATCTGCATTAAATTAGCCTCAGAACCGCTGTAATTCATATGTGTTCGGGTTTAAAGGCATGAGGTGGCAACCATAAGTAGTACTCGGCGGGGAGTCAGACTTGAAGGAATCCGTGCTGCCAGTGGCAGCTGGTGCTAGAGAATTTTTGGGGGGCGTGGGCGGGCCCCTCCAGCTGTCACAGCTCCCCTGGTGCCCGACACCACGGCTTCTTTCGTGACCTGGTGTTCTTTCCGGGTTCTGGGTCTTCCTGTTCTGATTGGCCAGGAAGCCAGAAGCCCATGCCTGTTGGTTTGGCGCCCCGCACAGTGCATGGCCACCCAGATGGTTCGGTTTGGGGGGCGCCCCTTGTGGACCGGCCGCCACTGCATGCTACCCATGGAGATTCTTTGGGAATCTGGTGCTTGTTCCCCAGCCTAGAGGGGATCTGCTGGTGGCACCTACAGGACCGTAAAAGGGGATACCTCGGTGTGTCACTTCCAGCCCAGATAGGCACAGACTAAAGCACTGAGCGCAGATTGTACTTATTTTATTGGTACATTGACTCTTGTTTAACCTCTGAGAGCCTAGGGGCTGTCCACAGAGCACCAAGTGCCCCCCTGTCCCCTCACTAAGCACCAGGACCCTGTCTCCCCCCCTAAGCACCAGGACCCCTTATCTCCCCTGACTGACCACAAGTGACCCCTTGTCCCCCCCACTAAGCAAAAGGACCCCCATTTCTCCCCACTGAGCACCAGGTCCCCCTATCTCCCCCTACTGAGTGCCAGCACCCCCATCTCCCTGACTGAGCACCAGGACTCCCCATCTCCCTGACTGAGCACCAGGACTCCCCATCTCCCTGACTGAGCACCAGGACCCCTATCTCACCCCATTGAGCACCAGCACCCCCCATCTCCCTGACTGAGCGCCAGGACCCCCCATCTCCCCTCATTGAGCACCAAGACCTCCATCTCCCCTGACTGAGCACCAGGGCGCAGAACTAATGCCGCGTACACACGGTCTGACTTTCCAACGGGAAAACGTCCGTCGGAATTTCCGACGGAAAAATAGAGAACCTGCTCTCTATCTAAGTCTGTCGGAATTTCCGACAGAAAAAGTCAGATGGAGCATACACACGGTCGGAATTCCCGACCAAAAGCTCCCATCTGACCTTTTCTGTCGTAAATTCAGACTGTGTGTACGCGGCATAAGTCTATTCCCCCGGGTGAAAGAATGTCAAGTTTTGCCACTGAGTGGGGCAGCAGTGGGGGTTGCTGCCAAAGCGAGGTGTTCAAAACATTAATTTATTATCCAGCGCCCAGGGCAGCAGCTACATCCTATGGTGGGAGATTACACAGGGTCAAGGGTATATACTGAAATCCTTCCAGGGGACAGGTAATGAGTACAGTCAACTGGTTAGAGCTTGCACAATAAGCAAACAAGCTGCTGGGCTGACCTGACAGACAAATAGTCCATCTGTCCTCCAACATATTAGCAGTAATCAGCATGGATTCATGAAGAATCATTATTGCCAAACCAATCTATTAAACTTCTATGAGGAGGTGAGCTGCCATCTAGATAAATGAAGGCCAGTAGATGTGGTGTATCTGGATTTTGCAAAAGCATTTGACACAGTTCCACATAAACGTTTACTGTACAAAGAAAGGTCAGTTCGCATGGACCATAGGGTGAGTACATGGATTGAAAACTGGCTACAAGGGCGAGTTCAGAGGGTGGTGATAAATGGGGAGTACTCGGAATGGTCAGGGGTGGAAAGTGGGGTGCCCTAGGGTTCTGTCCTGGCACCAATCCTATTTAATTTGTTCATAAACAACCTGGAGGATGGGGTAAACAGCTCAATCTCTGTATTTGCGGACAACACTAAGCTAAGCAGGGCAATAACTTCTCCGCAGGATGTGGGAACCTTGCAAGAAGATCTGAACAAATTATTTGGGTGGGCAACTACATGGCAAATGAGGTTTAATGTAGAAAAATTTAAACTAATGCATTTGGGTGGCAAAAATATGAGTGCAATCTACTCACTAGGGGGTGAACCTCTGGGGCAATCTAGGATAAAAAAGGACCTGGGGGTCCTAGTGGATGATAAGCTCAGCAAGCAAAGCAAACAGAATATTGGCAGGCATTAAAAAAGGGGATTAACTCCAGGGATGAAGCAATAATTCTCCTACTCTACAAGACTTTGGTCCGACTGTACTGGAAATGGAGTACAAAGAAGGGCAACACAGCTAATAAAGGGTCTGGGGGATATTAGTTATGAAGAAAGGTTGCAAGCACTGAACTTATTGACTCTGGAGAAGAGGCGCTTAAGACGGGATATGATTTCAATTTATAAATACCATACTGGTGACCCCACAAGAGGGATAAAACTTTTTTGCGGAAAGGAGTTTAATAAGAAACTTGGCCACTCACTAAAATTAGAAGAAAAGAGGTTTAACCTTAAACTGTGTAGAGGGTTCTTTACTGTAAGAGCGGCAATGATGTGGAATTCCCTTCCACAGGCGGTGGTTTCAGTGGGAAGCATCGATAGTTTCAAAAAATATTAGATAAGCACCTGAACGACCGCAACATACAGGGATATACAATGTGATACTGACATATAATCACACACATACAGTAGGTTGGATTTGATGTCTTTTTTAAACCTCATCTACTATGTAACTATGTAACACAGTTGAGCAGCTGACTTTTGTTAGAATTAGTGATTAACTACCAAGCTCCTGCTGCAGATTACATTTTTGGGGGATTTCTCCCAACAAAGTATTTATTTTCTGTATCCTCCTGGATTAGCTGGTTTACAGTTGCAAAGAATGTTAAAATTTTTGGCCAGTAACATTCTATGTTCTTGAGGTATATTTGTGTTGGGTTGTGGTGTGCTGGCACCATTAATACTAAAATACAAAGTTTTATAAAGCTGTCATATTTTTGAACTGGTAATAAATGGGTAAAATACCGCGCTATACCTATTAACAAAAAACTAAGAAAGTAGCAGCAGCTCAAACATGAGATATACACATATACAGATTGCAAAACATAAAAGAAAAGCTGCGCTAAAAGAAAATGTGTAAAAGAGTAAACAAGTGATCGTGATGCAAAAGAAAAATTACAATCAGTACACCACTAAAGATAATGAATAGTGAACAGTCCTCAGAGGATCATAGAAAAATGATCCAATTATCTCATGCAAGTAGAAATGAATTCTTGATAAAAACACCACTAATTGTTGCATGTACGTAAAAGTGGACTCTTGATAAAAACACCCCCAACAGACGTGCACCTCCACCACATGAATTGCACGCTTACTGAAAGGCAAGCTTGATAAGCCTGTAATGTTGATCACTATCCGGATCTGTATCCAGCAGCAGCTCACAGGAGTTGGGCAGAAGGTGGACCAGGTAGGCTCGAAACACCGGACATTCAAGATTTAGCGTCAATCATGTACCCAAAGTGAAGAAGAGCTCTCCATAGTGTAAATCAGACTAATAAGGATTTATTAAGCATAAAGGTTACACTTACAAGAAGCGAAGATAAAAACATCCATAAAAAGTATTGCCGGCCGGCTTGCAGACACCCGTCCGCTCACAAGATACACCGTGATGACGTTAGCACGTCAACCTCCCAACATACGTTTCGTCACAGAATGACGTCGTCTTGGGGAACGGGCAAAGCACTGACTCATCGCATTAAATAGTACCACAGAGAACCACACCTTGATTTGAATCCTGAGTAGCGGAACCTGATCCCCTCTATGCGGGGCTAAAAAGCAATCTGTAATTAATACTAAAATCTAATATGTAAGTTAAAAAACTGGAAAAGAGGACAGGAACATAGTATAGGTTAGATATGTGGGACTAACAGCTATACATAAAAGAACAAAAAACCTGTACCAATTAACGGCACAGAGGGACCACACAGATTCTGACTCCACTATGCCTCCAGTGGTGGAGAGAGAATATAGCACATATAGCTAGGTCTCCAATGGTTATAAGTGGGCAAAACATCCAAGGATGACACAGGGATAGTTGCTCAACTATGCCACCAGTGGTGAAAAAAAAATATACCATCCGCAGTTCCATCGCGTCAACTAGAGAAGATGTAATTGTTACGTACCTCCGTGGATGAGTCGGACTTGTAGGAGAAGATCTCTCATACAGCTCTGGTTCAGGAGCCACTGGAGTGGGGACAGTGGTCTCGGGAACACAGTGGGGTAGGAGTGCCTGTGGAGACTGTGGTGGTTGACACTGTAGCTGGTTGATGATCCTCCAGGTGTGACTGGAACTGCAGGTGACAGCAGAGACAGGTGCAGGTCAGCGACCTGGTGAGCTGGTGACAGCAGGATCAGTAGTAGGCTGAAGCAGGGAGAGATAAGCCAGGTCAACACAGGAACACACAGAGAAAGTATCAGGCAGGTGAAGGGTCAGCGAGCTGGGTCAGATCAGGTGGTCGGGCAGAGCAATGCGGTAGACTGGAGCAAGGTCATATAAGCAGGCAGAGGTCTGGCAACAGGATATCAAGCAATAGCAGCAGGGTCAAGGCAAGCCCAGGTCAGGGTTGGAGATAGTAGGTAGGTCAGCAGAGCCGGGTCGTTCAGGTAGTCAGATAGAAGATACAGGTTATGAGGCACAGAAGCTGCAGATCAAACAGCACTGCATAAGTGCAGCTGCTGTCCTTTTAAAGGCCCATGCGCCTGAGGCACACGCCCGCGCATCCAATTCTGACCAATGACCTGTGTGCGCATGCGCGCACGTGCATTCCTGCGTCCCGTTATGGCAAGTCCCTGACATTGCCCCCCCCCCCCAAGGGGCAGCCTCCGGATGCCTAACCGGCCTTTCTTTTCGGGATGGACAAGAAAAAATGCATGAATTAATTTCTTAGCATGAATGTTACGTTCAGGTTCGCAGGAGTTATCCTCTGGGCCGTAACCTTTCCATTTAATTAGGAATTGCACTTGACCTTGCCGTTTCCTACAATCGAGAATGGCTTCCACCTCGTATTCCTCACTTCCATCAATAATAACAGGTTCTGGTGGTCTGGACCCTTTGTCAGGGAAGGGATCGGGTACTGCAGGTTTAAGTAAAGAGACATGAAATACTGGATGTATTTTTAGGGAGTCAGGTAAGGATAGTTCATACGATACCTCATTGATCTTTCTCTTCACCAAAAAAGGTCCTAAGAACTTAGGTTCCTTATTTTTTCGAAGGGCAAGCCAACCTGAGGTTATTTGTGGAGAGCCAGGTCCAGTTCCCCTCTCCTTTTCCTGTCGAAAGCCTTCTTGCTGTCTGCCTGGGCCTTGGTCACTGCTTCCTGCAACACCTGATTATTGTGACTGAGGAAGTCCTCTGTACTGCTGGAATTGGAGATTCTGGAAGAAAATCAGGTGAGAAAAAGGGAGATTGCCCTGTGGCCGAGTGGCTGGCATTGTTGTAGGCAAATTCTGCTAGGGGCAGTAAGGATACCCAGTCATCTTGGACAAAAGGACGTGAAGCATCTGATGTATTGTTCAAGAGTCTGATTAGTCCTCTCAGTTTGCCCGTTCGTTTGGGGGTGATAGGCTGAGGACAAAGCTAGTTCGATCTTCAGGGTTTCACATAATGCTCTCCAGAAACGTGAGGTAAATTGTACTCCCCTATCTGATATGATGCTTGCAGGAACTCCATGTAATCTGACAATTTCCTTGATGAATACATTGGCTGTTTCCATAGCAGATGGGGTACTCTTTAATGGTAGGAAGTGGGCCATTTTAGAGAGTCCATCCACAACTACAAAGATTGCGGTAAACCCTTCAGAACATGGAAGCCCTACTATAAAATCCATGGAGATCATCTTTCATGGTCTATCTGGCACAGGTAAGGGTTTCAATAGCCCCCAGACGCGACTTCTTGCTGTCTTGTTCCGGTTGCAGACGGGGCATGAACTTACATATTTCTTGCAAAACTCCTCCAGACCTGGCCACCAGAATGTGCGACGTACCAACTCAAGGGTCTTGAGGACCCCGAAGTGCCCTGCCAGTGGGTGATCATGAAGAAGTTTTAATACTCCAACTTGCAAGTCTCCAGGGACAAAGATTTGACTCCCCCTCCACAGTAGGCCATCTCTGGACATCAAGGTAATCCCAGGGGGTTTTGAAGAGTCAGTGGATGCTTCCTTAATCTGGGAGAGAAGATTCGTTTGAAGAAGCATAAAGTTGCCTGCGAGTAAAATTGTGTCAGGGACAGAAAGGTCCTTAGGGTCGTCATACATACGTAAAAGCGCGTCTGGTTTAGTATTCTTTGATCCAGGCCGGTACGTGATGTGGAAGGAAAAGCGAGAGAAAAACAGGCCCCAACGGGCTTGTCAAGGTTTCAGCCATCTAGCAGATCTTAGGTATTCTAGATTCTTGTAAAAATTATAAAAAAAACTTGCGCCAAAAAAAACTTAGTAATAATAGTGAATTAATTAAAGCTGCACCCCTGTAACTAAATGGATATACCATTAAGTGAAAAGTGAAAATAAAATAGAAGGGGCGCTAGTTGCTGTATAAAATATACAACTGCCAAATACATATACTAATCACCCCAATGTAAGATGAATAAGTACAAATAAATTATATAAATGCATAAAATATAGTTAGATAACTAATATCATCACAGTGCTGAACAGTGATAAACCATTAAGTGTTGCACGTGACATATGACAATAGATTATCCACATGAAAATGAAAATCCAAAAAGGTGAAGTGAAGTGAAGCTAGCTAGTCCAATAATAAGTCCATAGAAAATTATCCAATGTAGTCTTGAAGTGACACCTTCACCAAGTAGATAAAACACCCGAAGTGCTATGGATGGATGGCCGCTTACCCCAAGATGTTGACCCCCTTAACTAAAAGGTGGTCAAATGCGCTTTGCAAGATATCACTTGCCAAAACAGTAGATGTGATCCCGGATCAGTCTGACTCCCCAAGATGAACTCGGATTAGGATATGCAAATAAACGAATAGGCCAAGAATAGTGTAATCCCGTTTAATTGTTTTAAAATGACATAAAAAAGAAAAGCCAAGTGGCTGCTTACATTGCGTGGTGCCTTAGCCTGGCACTGAGGCTGGAAGGCATGTAGAGCCGAATGGATCCGTCCGTCCGTATGGATGTCTGGCGTGCGTTCCACCTATTACAGCGGCTAGCCAACAGGACCGGAAGTGAGATGGAAACGTGACCAAGTACCGCCTCTTTGGATTTTCATTTTCATGTGGATAATCCATTGTCATATGTCACATGCAACACTTAATGGTTTATCACTGTTCAGCACTGTGATGATATTAGTTATCTAACTATATTTTATGCATTTATATCATTTATTTGTACTTATTCATCTGACATTGGGGTGATTAGTATATGTATTTGGCAGTTGTATATTTTATGCAGCAACTAGCGCCCCCTTCTATTATTTTCATTCTAGATTCTTGTGATCGGTGTATATGAGTCAAAGACAATGAATCTGCTCAATACAGTCTCAATGTAAACATATGTCCATTTGTATGATTGAGTAAACACCGCTGTGAATCCACATATGAGTGAAAGCCCACCACCATATGGAAAGCCGCTTACCAGAGGGCTAGCTCAAATCAGCATTTGGCTATAGCCCAGCCGCGGCCTTTATCATCAGGAATGGAAGACTCAGGGGATGCCTCTCAAAGGTAGTTCTGGATGCTAAGGCTCTTTCCAAAGGTCATGCAGTCCGTGGAATCGTAAGGCATACAAGAAGAAAGGGGACCATAGCGTAATTCCGTAACATAGGAATATTTATTTAAAAAGTTAATGTACTTACAAAAATCGTAGATTAAAAAGCATGTAGGAAATGCCGGCCGACACTATAGGAGCCCTTCCTCCTTCAAATCGACGCAGTGATGTCACTGCACGCCCTCCCCGACGCGTTTCGCCATATGCAGACGTTTTCAATGGGGGTAGGGCGATACACTGACTCACCGCATTAAATAGAGCCAAACCTCGTTTTGACATGCAAGGAAGTGGCCAAGCAACGCCATGTTGGCTATGGGAAAACTGCCAATACTGCAACAATTCTATTGCGGAAATGGCACACTTGAATAAATGTATTTATTAAACTGAAATAAAAATAAAAAAAATACAAAATGGCAAGGACCAGAACCTCGCCTAGCAACACCGCGACCAAAAAAAAGGTGAGGAGTATAAGGAAAAATCCCAGAGCCTCCTTAAAACTCTTGAGAAAGAGGATAAGGATCAAAGAGCCAAAAAAAAGAAAAAATATAACAGGGATCTTGCTGATTATCATGGCAACATCATATTTAATTGGCAAAAGAAACTCTTGGAGGAACAAGCTAAAATTACTTCTAGTGAGATGGAAATCTCTGCCCCATTAGTGGGACCAGCAGGCAATATGGTGTACCAGCAGGTACAATCTGTTGTTCCTAAACGGGGTTCATCCAATCCCAAAATGGGGGGTCACCCACCCTACCAGTCACCCCAGAGGGGCTATGGGGGTTTCAGGGGAGGTCCCTCGCAGACCAATCCAGGCGGTCCTTTTGGGGTCCCTAGACCTGGCTATGGCCCAGGCCATGTGTCAGGACCCTACTACCAGGGCCCACCATTCAAACAGAGAGGGCAACCATCTCGTGGGAGAGGATGGGGCCAGAATAACCAGAGGGGGAGAGGCTCCTACATTGACCATTTGGATGGTTGGAGACAGGACCAAAATGATGATTGGGACCCTCAATCGCCTTCCTATAATCAATCTGAGGTGGGATTACAATGTCCCGGTACAAAATTCCCTTTTCCCCCTGAGGGATAGGGATTGCCCTGAGAATGATCTGGCCTTTGGGGGTTCTCAATATTACCAACAAGGAGGAGGGGGGTAATCATATCCCCCCATCAGGTTTTCAATAGGCCATCTAGCCTTCGGGGCTCTTTAGTGCCTAATGGCTTGTATTTCACCTACCAATCATGTTGTGCTAAGTGAATATGTTCACTCTGGGTTAGCTAATGCATCCCTTTTTAACCCCCCAGGCACCTTGGCACCATCTCTTAGAGTATTTTGTGATGTACTGATAAGGGACCTTGAACTTATGGAGGTTAAAAAGCTAGGTTGAACAAAACTCTACAGGAGGGACTTGATTCCCTTTGTAACAACAAAGATCTGGTCGTAAGGCCAGGTGATAAGGGGGGGGGGGTTGTAATTTTGGACAGGGCAGATTACCTCAAAGAGATGTATAATATTGTTGGGGATACCAACACATACACGTTACTGCCATCTGATACCAAGGCTAGTTATACTAGGAACCTTGAGGTATTAGTGGTGAGGGGGTCCTATGAGGGGATTCTTACTCCTAAAGAAAAGCTCTATCTGATACCTAGAGCCCCCCGTATGCCTACTGTATATTATTTACCTAAATTACATAAGGATCCTGTCTGCCCCCCGGGACGTCCCATTGTCAGTGGGATTAACTCCATTACGTCCCAGGTGGGCAGTTATATAGATTTATTTCTGCAGCCACTTGTGCGGAAAATACCTTCCTTTGTGTAGGATTCAAGACACATTATTAATCTGTTGTCTGGTATTTCCCCCAAAAATGGTATATGGATGGTGACAATAGACGTCACATCCCTCTATACCAGTGATGGCGAACCTTTTTGAGCCCGAGTGCCCAAACTGCAACACAAATTTTTTTTTTTTCCTCAAAGTGCCAACACTGCAATTAAACTTGAATACCGAGGTTTAGGTTTAGAAAATACAACTCGTACAGTTGTCCAAACTAATTAACAGCTATTTTTTTTTCAAAGAAACACAATAACAGAGCTTTCTGTTAAACATTTTTTTTTTATTTAAAAAAAAAAACTGTACACGTGCATGTATTTTTGCATAAGCATACATTTGCTGAGCACTGGTAAGGATACATTTGTTGAGCACTGGTAAGGATACATTTGCTGAGCACTGGTAAGGATACATTTGCTGAGCACTGGTAAGGATACATTTGCTGGGCATAGTTAAGGATGCCTTTGCAGGTCATTTGTAAATATGGCTTTGCTGGCCGTTTGTAAAGATGCCTTTGCTGGCCATTTGTAAAGATGGCTTTGCTGGCCATTTTCAAAGATGCCTTGGCTGGGCACTGGTAAGGATGCCTTGGCTGGGCATTATTAAAGATGCCTTTGCTGGCCATTTGTAAAGATGGCTTTGCTGGCCATTTTCCAAGATGGCTTTGCTGGCCATTTTCCAAGATGGCTTTGCTGGCCATTTGTAAAGATGGCTTTGCTGGCCATTTTCAAAGATGCCTTGGCTGGGCACTGGTAAGGATGCCTTGGCTGGCCATTTGTAAAGATGGCTTTGCTGGCCATTTTCAAAGATGCCTTGGCTGGTCACTGGTAAGGATGCCTTGGCTGGTCACTGGTAAGGATGCCTTGGCTGGTCACTGGTAAGGATGCCTTGGCTGGTCACTGGTAAGGATGCCTTGGCTGGTCACTGGTAAGGATGCCTTGGCTGGGCATTATTAAAGATGCCTTTGTTGGGCATTTTTACAGATGCCTTTGCTGGGCAGTATTAAAGATGCCTTGGCTGGGCATTATTAAAGATGCCTTTGCTGGGCAGTATTAAGGATGCCTTGGCTGGGCATTATTAAAGATGCCTTTGCTGGGCATTATTAAGGATGCCTTTGCTGACCATTTGTAAAGATGGCTTTGCTGGCCATTTTCAAAGATGGCTTTGCTGGCCATTTGTAAAGATGGCTTTGCTGGCCATTTTCAAAGATGCCTTGGCTGGGCACTGGTAAGGATGCCTTGGCTGGGCATTATTAAAGATGCCTTTGCTGGGCAGTATTAAGGATGCCTTGGCTGGGCATTATTAAAGATGCCTTTGCTGGGCATTATTAAGGATGCCTTTGCTGACCATTTGTAAAGATGGCTTTGCTGGCCATTTTCAAAGATGGCTTTGCTGGCCATTTGTAAAGATGGCTTTGCTGGCCATTTTCAAAGATGCCTTGGCTGGGCACTGGTAAGGATGCCTTGGCTGGCCATTTGTAAAGATGGCTTTGCTGGCCATTTTCAAAGATGCCTTGGCTGGTCACTGGTAAGGATGCCTTGGCTGGTCACTGGTAAGGATGCCTTGGCTGGTCACTGGTAAGGATGCCTTGGCTGGTCACTGGTAAGGATGCCTTGGCTGGTCACTGGTAAGGATGCCTTGGCTGGGCATTATTAAAGATGCCTTTGTTGGGCATTTTTACAGATGCCTTTGCTGGGCAGTATTAAAGATGCCTTGGCTGGGCATTATTAAAGATGCCTTTGCTGGGCAGTATTAAGGATGCCTTGGCTGGGCATTATTAAAGATGCCTTTGCTGGGCATTATTAAGGATGCCTTTGCTGACCATTTGTAAAGATGGCTTTGCTGGCCATTTTCAAAGATGGCTTTGCTGGCCATTTGTAAAGATGGCTTTGCTGGCCATTTTCAAAGATGCCTTGGCTGGGCACTGGTAAGGATGCCTTGGCTGGCCATTTGTAAAGATGGCTTTGCTGGCCATTTTCAAAGATGCCTTGGCTGGTCACTGGTAAGGATGCCTTGGCTGGGCACTGGTAAGGATGCCTTGGCTGGGCATTATTAAGGATGCCTTGGCTGGGCATTATTAAAGATGCCTTTGCTGGGCATTATTAAAGATGCCTTTGCTGGGCATTATTAAAGATGCCTTGGCTGGGCATTGGTAAAGATGCCTTGGCTGGGCACTTGTAAAGAAGCATTTGATTACACAAGGGATAGAGATCTACAATGCTGTGATGGGTACAGGCACAGTATACTTTGCATAGCCACCGGACATTATTGTACATAAGCAGAGGACGAGTCTAAGGATCCATTTCTGGACATTTTTAAAGATGCAACTTGTGTCTTGGACAGCAAATACTGCATTAGGTAAAGATGCCTGGGCTGGGCATTGGTAAAGATGCCTGGGCTGGGCATTGGTAAAGATGCCATTGCTGGGCATTTTTAAAGATGCCTTGGCTGGGCATTGGTAAAGATGCAACTTGTGTCTTGGACAGCAAACACTGCATTAGGTAAAAGTAGACATTTGGTATGCTTTTGCACAATTAATGTGATTTTTGCTGTTGTATGCATGCTGATAACTTGTCAAACCTTGGCTCATACTCCGTTAGTTTGAGAGCAACACATACAGCACTCAATTCATCTGTTAGTCTATTTCTGGCATCACATTTGATATAATTCAATGCTGAAAAAAGCTGCTCACAAGCGTAGGATGACCATTATTCCACATGAACTTGATTTTGAGGCTGTGCAATGCTACCTGGAACGGGACTCAGGTCTCCCCCAGAAACAAGTGGACTTCCTCATGTCTCTGCTGAGGTTTGCTGCGGCTTCTAACTATTTTTGGTTCGATAGCTGTTTCTTTAAGCAAGAGACTGGAGTTCCTATGGGGGCGAAATATGCCCCCAGCCTGGTCAACCTCTTTATGGCCAGGTGGGAGGAGGATGTCATCCATACTAAGGATATACCCCAATTAACCCTTTGGGCCAGTTATATTGATGACATCCTCCTCCTATGGGATGGCCAACATCATGATTTGGTGGATTTTATGGTGACCCTAAACCCAAATCAGAGAGGGATACACTTCAAATATGAGGCTAGCCAGTCTGAAATCCACTATTTAGATCTTAGGATTGGAATCAGAGATGATCAGTTTGTTACCTCTACTTTTTTTAAGGGGACCGACAGGAACTCGTTCATTCCAGTTGGTTGCTGCCATCAGCTCAGGGCAGTTCCAAAGAGCCAATATCTCAGGCTTCGGAGGAGTTGCTCTGATCCCGGGGAGTTTTTGACACAGGCCGAAGTACTGACTAGACGGTTCCTTGAAAAGGGTTATCAGAGGGAGTCCCTTAGAGATACTTTGGAGACTGTCATGGCTACCAATAGGGAAGATCTATTGGTGGAAAGAGAGCCCCGGGAAGGTGATCCGTTCCCCTTTGGTGTTCCCTTCATTACCTCATATTCTATTCAGCACAGGGGCATTAAACAATTAATCAACAAACACTGGCATATTGCTACTAAGGCTACTTTCACAATGAGGCGTTGAAAAAACGCCTATTTAGCACCTAGCGCTATTTTGAAGCGCTAGCGTTAGCATCAAAACCCACCCCAATTACATCACATCCTGTACACTTCCTGGTATTTTTTGGGTGAAGAGACTGAAGGAAGAGAAAATTAGTTTACTGAGCTACTGTTACTTTTTGTGCTAATGTTTTGGGAACTGAAACAGAGGCAGGAACGTCGCTATTGGATCCATCCCATCCTCCAAACACACTCCTCAAGAGGACAATTTGTGTTGCTCTATAAGAACTTGAGAGAGCACCCAGAAAAGTTCAACCATTACACACGGATGCGCATGGCAACGTAAGTGATAATATTCTATCACATTGAGACTATTCACAAAATCCCCAATCCACAACTCTAACCCTAATCCCACTTCTACTAGCCTCAAACCCTTAACCCTAATCCCATTTCTACTAGCCTCAAACCCTTAACCCTAACCCTAATCCCACTTCTACTAGCCTCAAACCCTTAACCCTAATCCCACATCTACTAGCCTCAAACCCTTAACCCTAACCCTAATCCCACTTTTATGACTCCCAAATCCTCAACTCTAACCCTAATCCCTGGATTATGGTTTGTTTTTTAGTTTTTCAAAATTTTAATAAACATTCTTTTTTTCCTTTACCAGATTTGACTTTCTGCTTGACATCTTAACCCCTGACATGTTAAGACAGGATACCAATTGCAGGTTGGCAATATCACCATGTGAACGTTGACTTATAACGCTAAGGTAAGTATATATATGAATAATTAAGAAGTGCATGTTTAAACACGTAATAAAAGGGCCCTCCAATTTTGAAACAAAAAAAAAATATCTTTTTTATTGCATATATATTTTCAAAAATGCCCAACATGTGCAAAACAGAAAATAAATTAAGAAAGAGCATCAACATGTGCATTTTACAGACAAAATTTGATTAACAAATGTCAAACTTTTAAAAAAAGATAACAAGCCAAAAAATCATAGATTCTGATAGTTGGAAGGATGGTGTGTCTCCTCTAGAGGGGTGGGAGGGGGAGCTTGGACATTTTGGAAATATGGCTGCACTTCATAAGGTACTCCCTGAAACCGTTGTTGGTTTTGGGTCATTTGAAAACTGGGATATGGGTGTTGTGACATGAGTGGAAATCGTGAAGCTGCAGCAGATGACTAGGATTGTGATTGCGAGGTACCTGGACCATCATACCTCCCATAAAAATGATGACTAGTGTTACCCTCATATGGTGCAACTATATTTTGATTAGGTTGCTGCTGAAAGGAATTAATGAGTCGTAATATTTCTGAACGCATGGTACATTGATGTTTAGATGGTATTTTTGCCATTTGTGGAACCAAGCTTTTGGCAAAGGACTCCAATTCCTCTCCATCTTTATCTTGTTTGTCCAAAAAAATTTTTACCACATCAAGTCCTCTGATATTTGTTGTTTGTTTGTTTTTCTTTGTTTTTGTCTGTTGGTGGGCAATGCTGCTTCAGTTGTTTCTGCTTCTGTTTCAGAAATGTGCAAAAATTCTGCTGCATCTACTAAAGTCCAGATATGCCATTTATTTTTGTGGCTGATGAGGCTTTCGCTATACATGAACATTTAATGAAGCCCTACTCGCGGAGGAATCTGGACACCCAGAAGAGAATCTTCAATTATCGTCTCTGTCGGGCACGTAGGCTGGTTGAATGTTCCTTTGGCATTCTTGCCAACAAATGGCAAATATTTCTTAAACCTATAAATCTCAAGGTTGATAATGCCTGTTATCAACTGATAAAGGCAGCATGTGTGTTGCACAATGTAGTAAGGGATAGAGATGGTGTGAATTTTGAGAACACATTGGCTCACAATTTTGAGCCTGCTGATTTTCCTCATGTCCGTGGTCCAACATTGGGTTTCAGAATTAGGGATTAATTAGCAAATTATTTTATGAGCCCTGCAGAAGCAGTAAGTTGGCAAGCTAATATGATCTAAAATTTAGAGGTAACACATTAAAATGATCATTAATATGTTTAATATAATTTTTGTTCTTGTCTACAAGTATATACTTACAAAACAAAAAGCATATTGTTTTCGATTAGGAATATTTTTTTACTTCTTGTATTGATTCAAGAAATAAAATACATGTTTACTTTCACCTTGTTTAAACTTTGTTTAGGAGTCCAATAATAAAAATAATGTACAGTACACCCCTACGTGAAAATGTCAAATTTGGGACCAACGTGACAATATTTTGTGTGCCCACCTTGATTTTCCAGCACTGACCTAAGACTCTTGGGCATGTAGTTCACCAGAGCTTTACAGCTTGCCACTGGAGTCCTCTTCCACTCCTCCATGACGACATCACGTAGGTGGTGTATGTTAGACACCTTGCTTTCCTCCACCTTTCGTTGGAGGATGCCCCACAGATGCTCAATCGGGTTTTGGTCTGGAGACATTCTTGGCCAGTCCATCATCTTTACCCTCAGTTTCATTAGCAAGGCAGTGGACGTCTTGGAGGTGTGTTAGGGGTCATTATCATGTTGGAATACTGCCCTGCGGACCAGTCTCCGAAGGGAGGGGATACTGCTGTGCTTCAGTAGACATGTGCAATTCGTTTATTTCAGAATTCATTTTTTTACGAATTTGGACAAATTAGTTAATTACAAAATTTCCGAATCACAAATTTTTCTAATTTCAGAATTTTTCTAATTTCAGAATTTCCAAAATTCGGAAAATCGGAATTCGGAAATTATGAATTATGAAATTCGGAAATTCGGAAATTATGATTTATGAAATTCGAAAAATTCCGAAATTATGAATTCGGAAATTCGGAAATTCGGAATTCAGAATTTTCTAAGTACCAAAAAAAGCAAAAAAACGAATGAAACGAAAACAAAAAATATTTTGGCAGTGCACATGTCTATGCTTCAGTAGGTCACAGTACATGTTGGCATTCATGGTTCCCTCAATGAACTGTAGCCCACCACCCTGCTTGACTGTAGGCAAGACACACTTGTCTTTGTACTCCTCACCTGGTTGCCCCCACACACGCTTGACACCATCTGAACTAGACATGTTCAATTCGTTAAGTCCCAAATTCGTTTTACAAAGAATTTATAAAAAAAAAAAAATTATTCCGAAATTGTGGAATTCCCGTAATTCAGAAATGTCCCAAGGTTTGGCAATTTTTAATTTCAAAATTTGGGAATTGCAGGATTACGGGATGTCGGTATTACGGAAATTCGAACTTTGGAAATTCTTAGGGATAGGGTGTTCAGGTTAGAGGGTTAAGAGTTTGAGACTATTAGAAGTGGGATTAGGGTTAGGGTTAAGAGTTTGAGGCTAGTAGAAGTGGGATTAGGGTTAAGAGTTTGAGACTAGTAGAAGTGGGATTAGGGTTAGGGTTAAGAGTTTGAGACTAGTAGAAGTGGGATTAGGGTTAGGGTTAAGAGTTTGAGGAGTGGGATTAGGGTAGAACTTTTTGGGCTTGAGACAACTCTGACTGGGATTAAAAATGTTTTTGCGGTTGAACTTTTTGGGTTTGAGACTACTCTGACTGGGATTAGAAATGTTTTTGCGGCTGAACTTTTTGGGCTTGAGACTACTCTGACTAGGATTACAAATGTTTTTGCGGTTGAACTTTTTGGGCTTGAGACTACTCTGACTGAGATTAAAAATGTTTTTTTACGGTTGAACTTTTTGGGCTTGAGACTACTCTGAGATTAGAAATGTTTTTGCGGTTGAACTTTTTGGGCTTCAGACTACTATGACTGGGATTAGAAATGTTTTTGCGGCTGAACTTTTTGGGTTTGAGTCTACTCTGACTGGGATTAGAAATGTTTTGTAACCTGATCAAAATGCTGTGGATGCCACAATTATTATATGTATTGCATAATACACCAACATGGATACATAAGAAATGGTTTAAGAAAATTGATACACTATTTAGAGAATTAATATGGAAAGGAGGCCAAGCGAGGATAGGACTACAGACCCTGCAACTGTCAACAAGGGAGGGAGGCATGGCGGTACCGAACCCACGGTGTTATTTCCTGGCAGCACAGCTGCAGCAGATAGGAATGAGACCAGAGATGGGAGGGGATACAAATGGGCGGCTGATGACAATGGGGTCACCCAAGTGGAAATATAAAGTGAAAAAACTGCGCTGAAGGCAACTCTGATGTGTAAAGGACTAATAAACCACTGTGGGTTAGTGATAAATTATATAAAGTTCATGGACAGTCTGTTCCAATGGATGATTTCACATATGAGATGACATCCGTGAAGACTGAAAAACGTGACCACTCTGGGTAAATAAAGTGATTCAAAAGAGTCCAAACAGCATATGTGTAGTGAAAGTGAATGTCTTTTCATGGACACCGCCGCCACAGCATAAATGACTGGAAGACCTCAATATATCGGATGGAAATCAACAGTAAGACACGAAAGATGAGATTGGATACTCTTACCGGATACGGTGGACCCACCTGTCGTATGACAGTGTGTCAAACGGGCTTGATGGTCGCCATGACCAAAAGTAAGGGGAACTGGATGTCCAGATTGCCTCAGACCGACTCCCACGGGGTAGCAGATGACCAACTCACTCGATGGACACTCCTCCGGTCATACAGGCTCCAAGACAGTTCAAGGTGGATGCAAGGGTAAAAAAGAAAAAGAAAAACTCCAGATGGTGCAGGTCAATATAACCATGAACGGTTTATTGAATGAATTTTGTCTTATTTGAATATAGACAAAAAAATAAATATAAAAGTGATCACAAAATAAAATATTAAAAGCAATGTGGGGTGCAGCATAAGCAAGCCCTACGCGTTTAGACTTCAGAAGTCTTCAACAGGGGCATAGTGCTGTACCCCCCACATTGCTAGCATTAAATAAGGTCTGAAATGAATCTGACCCGCCCTGAAAGGTGCGGAGTCAAAACCGGAAGTAATGAACTATTCAACACCAGACCAACATCAATAAAAATTAACCTGAACTAAAGAATCATTACATTCAAATAATATAAATAAATATGAAACAGTATGCAATCCTGGTGTATGGATATACAACCTAAATAACATATAAGTCACATAAAAAACATATAAATCAAATTTTCCCGCCAAAGATTATACCCCAATCATGTTGGGAGACAGATGGAACCATCAGTGCTGATAGCTTAGTTATCTAGATGTTATTGTCCCCACCTGAACTTACCGCCAGTAGGGGGCGTATAATTATCCTGCTAAATGGTGGCAGGTACACAGATGATGGTCATCTTGCAGCTACATCTCACAGATGTTGCTGCAATATTGATTGGGGACACCGTTGTAGCGTGGCGTCGCGGGCATCTAGTGCGTGCCGTGCACGTGAACGTCACGCGCGTGCACCCAAAGCTAATGTTATGGCTAGAGGACGCCGTTGTAGCGTGGTGCCGTGGGCGTCTGGTGCGTACCGTGCGCGTGAACATCACGCGCGCGCACCCCAACCAGTTGTCCTGATATTGGTCACATGGTGCGCGACGCTCACGTGGGCCTCACGCTTACACTCAGGGACAACATCATGACGTGATCACGTCACGGCGTCTCCTCTTTCCTAGCATATAATGGGGGAGATCATCAGCTACCCTCGGACGGCAGTATCTCACTGCCAAAGGGCGCAATGACTCCATGGCAACACCAGACGCCATGGAGCCAGCGCCATCTAGTGGAGGGAAAGCAAAATGAATGAAAACAAAAATCAAAAACTATATGGATCCACTAATGGACGTTTATAATATATATAGCCCAAAAAAACGCCATGAGTGAATTCCAGATAGCAAACCCTTCTAACAAAAAAGGGCAAACCATACATCAGGCTAGAATTCTGATATAAGGAAGGAACCCAGCTTCCTCCTTATATCACGACAAAATGTGGTGATTCAAACATTTAAAACACAACACATCATGTCACCCCATCAGCAACAAAATATACACAGCAAATGTTCCCTATATTAATACCAAAAAGGTGACACTGAAGGTATACTAAGGTCCACATATAACACCGCCTGTCACCTGAACAAGTGCACAGGGGTGTTGAATTGTGACAAAGGTTTAGTACGGACCATCTGTCCAGACTAAAAGTGACACACAAGCTCAGGGCACTCACGCCCGGTTGATGAAACAATTAATGTCCCATTCAATGTTAATACCATGGGGTGAGTAACACCTGAGCTCGTGTATCCAGTAAGTCTCTAACCTAGAGACACCCCACAGAGAGGAGTCCCCCCTCCAATGGGGGACAAACCTATCTATCACCTGAAATTGGGTGCCTGGTGACGCAGGTAGTGAATTGCTTCATGGTATAACTGCGTCCCGTGACACTAGAACTGAACGTGTCCGTTCTACGTCTACCCAGCACATTAACCATGCAAACATTGCATTTTCTACACGGGTAGTAGCCATTAGCCTCTGGAAAAAAGGAAATCTTAGTAGGAGGGTCTATTATGTTAGGGGCTATTTCACCCAGAATGGATCGGGCACCCCTATAGATCACACCTGCCCGTTCAGGGAGAGAAGGTCCAAGTATTCTATCGCTTAACAACACTTTCCAATGCCTGTTCAAAATCTTTTTGATTTCATGATGTTGGGTGGAATAAGAAGTGAAGAAGGACCATTTGAATCTATCCTCTCTAGCATTTCTCTGTTTATCACAAGTTGGTGATGGAGGCACTGGAGGCAAATTCATTTCTATACAAATCCCCTACGGTCAAGATGGTAATAAAGGTGTGGAAAGCTGTGAAAGCAATAGGGGGATTAGAAGGAGAGACAGAATATACACCGCTTTGGGATAATAGGAATCTTCAGACGTTGGAGCCGATGGGGAAAATTAAGGCATGGGAAGGGAAGGGGATAACTAGGTTGGCCCAGCTGTATGAGGGAGAAATCCTAAAAACTTTTGCTACACTTAGAGAGGAATATGATGTCCCTAAACATACATTTTACAGATATTTGCAAATTAGACATGCATTAGATATGCAGTTTGATAGACAGGGACCAACCTGGCATAAATCCCCTATCTTTCAGAGATTGGGCAACCAGAGTGAGACTGGGGGCCGTATATCCGAAATATACCCACACTTATGCAAAGGAAGTATTACAGCTCCTGAACATCTCAAAAGCAGAGGGAAATGGGAGGAAGATCTGGGGCCCATATCCGGGGGGCAATGGAAAAAGGTACTAGAGAGTGGACACCATGTATCTGTTTCACCGGCCCAGAAATTTTCATTCTTAATGTTATTACATAGGACATACTATACACCAAAAAGGCTGTTTAACTTTGGGTGGAGAGCAGATGCAGGGTGTCCCAGATGTCAAGACACAGGGGACCTGATACACATGCTATGGAGGTGCCCGAAATTATTTAGGTATTGGACAGGGGTACTGGATAGTATAAATAGGACATATATGACAACAATAGAAATGGACCCTAGAATATGTGTCTTGGGACTAGAGGAGGGAACAAGCAGAGCGATCAGCATAACAAAAGCAGTGCTTAGATGCCTTTTTCATGCTAGAAAATTGATAGCGCAAAGATGGCAGGCAGAAGACCCCCCCCTCAGTGAGAGAATGGGCTAACACAGTTACCGCAACAATATGGAAGGAGAGGGTAGTATATATTAACCACTTGACAACTGGGCACTTAAACCCCCTTCCTAACCAGACGAATTTTCAGCTTTCGGTGCTCTCACATTTTGAATGACAATTACTCAGTCATACAACACTGTACCCATATGAAATTTTTGTCCTTTTTTTCACACAAATAGAGCTTTCTTTTGGTGGTATTTAATCACTGTTGGGTTTTTTATTTTTTGCGCTATAAGAGAAAAAAGACTGAAAATTTTGTAAAAAAATGAATTTTTCTTTGTTTCCGTTATAAAATTTTGCAAATTAGTATTTTTTCTGTATACATTTTGGCCAAAATTTATACTGCTACATATCTTTGGTAAAAATAAGTACAAATTGGTGCATATTTTTTGGTCTTTGTGAAAGTTATAGAGTCCACAAGCTATGGTGCCAATATCTGAAAATTGATCACACCTGAAGTACTGACGGCCTATCTCATTTCTTGAGACCTTAACATGCCAGAAAAGTACAAATACCCCCCAAATGACCCCTTTTTGGAAAGAAGACATTCCAAGGTATTTAGAAAGAGTCATTGTGAGTTTTTTGAAGTTGTCATTTTTTCCCACAATTCTTTGCAAAAATCAAGATTTTTTTTTCTTTTTTTTTTTTCCACAAAATTGTCATATTAGCAGGTTATTTCTCACACACAGCATATGCATACCACAAATTACACCCCAAAACACATTCTGCTATTCCTCCCAAGTATGGCGATACCACATGTGTGAGACTTTTACACAGCGTGGCCACATACAGAGGCCCAACATGCAGGGAGCACCTTCAGGCGTTCTGGAGCACCCAGGCCAATTCTGACATTTCTCTCCTACATGTAAAAATCATAATTTGTTTGCTAGAAAATTACATAGAACCCCAAAACATTATATATGTTTTTTTAGCAAAGACCTTAAAGAATATAATGGTGGTCATTGCAACTTTTTATCTTGCACGGTATTTGCGCAGAAATTTTCTAACGCGTTTTTTACGGAAAAAAACTGTTTTGTGCCTAAAAGAAAAAAAACAGTAAAGTTAGCCCAATGTTTTTGCATAATGTGAAAGATGAAGTTACGCCGAGTAAATAGATACCTAACATGTCACCCTTCAAAATTGCACACGCTCGTGGAATGGCGCCAAACTTCGCTACTTAAAAATCCCCATGGGCCATGCTTTAAATATTTTTACTGGTTACATGTTTTGAGTTACAGAGGAGGTCTAGGGCCAAAATTATTGCTCTCGCTCTAACGTTCGCAACGATACCTCACATGTGTGGTTTGAACACCGTTTTCATATGTGGGCGGGGCTTACGTATGCGTTCACTTCTGCATGCGAGCTCGCGGGGGCAGGGGCGCTTTAAAAAAAATATATATATTTTATTGTTCATTTTACTTTATTTATTTTAGTTTGACATGTTTTTCCGCCCCAAATTTTTTTTTGATCACTTTTATTCCTATTACAAGGAATGTAAACATCCCTTGTAATAGGAATATGGCATGACAGGTCCTCTTTACAGTGAGATATGGGGTCAATAAGACCCCACATCACACCTCTAGGCTGGGAAGCCTGAAAAAAAAACAAAAAAAAAACAATCCTGGCTTTGATCGTAGCGGTGAGTCGGTAGAAGCACCGGAGGGCAGCGGGAGGGGGGGCATCCCCTCTCACCTTCCGTAAGAGCGATCAATCGGTGGAACAGCCGCTATGATCATTCTTATGGTGCAGGGAATCGCCAGCTGAAAAAGCGAATATCTGAATGATGCCTGTAGCTGCTCCCATCATTCAGATATCTCCGCACAAAGTCAAGGACTTCATATGACGGCCGGCGGGCGGGAAGTGGTTATTGCGGAGTATTGCCGGGTATTGCGGAGTATTGCCGGGTATTGAGGAGTATTGCCGGGTATTGCCGAGTATTGCCGAGTATTGCCGGGTATTGCGGAGTATTGCCGGGTATTGCGGAGTATTGCCGGGTATTGAGGAGTATTGCCGGGTATTGCCGAGTATTGCGGGGTATTGCCGGGTATTGCCGAGTATTGCGGGGTATTGCCGGGTATTGCGGAGTATTGCCGGGTATTGAGGAGTATTGCCGGGTATTGCGGAGTATTGCAGGGTATTGCGGAGTATTGCAGGGTATTGCGGAGTATTGCGGAGTATTGCAGGGTATTGCGGAGTATTGCAGGGTATTAAGGAGTATTGCAGGGTATTGCGGAGTATTGCAGGGTATTGAGGAGTATTGCAGGGTATTGTGGAGTATTGCCGGGTATTGTGGAGTATTGCCGGGTATTGTGGAGTATTGCCGGGTATTGTGGAGTATTGCCGGGTATTGTGGAGTATTGCAGGGTATTGTGGAGTATTGCAGGGTATTGTGGAGTATGGCAGGGTATTGCGGAATATGGCAGAGTATTGCACAGTATGGGCAGAGTATGGGCAGGGTATTGCACAGGGTATTGCACAGGGTATTGCACAGGGTATTGCACAGGGTATTGCACAGGGTATTGCAGAGTATGGGCAGAGTATGGGCAGAGTATGGGCAGAGTATGGGCAGGGTATTGCACAGGGTATTGCACAGGGTATTGCAGAGTATTGGCAGGGTGTATTGCAGAGTATTGCACAGGGTATTGCAGAGTATTGCACAGGGTATTGCAGAGTATTGCACAGGGTATTGCAGAGTATTGCACAGGGTGTATTGCAGAGTATTGCACAGGGTGTATTGCAGAGTATTGCACAGGGTGTATTGCAGAGTATTGGCAGAGTATTGCACAGGGATGGCTGAGCAGGGATGGATGGATGGCTGGATCTGTGACTGCAATTGGCACAGATCCAGCCCACAGCTGACATGGGGGAGGGAGCGGACATGATCCGCTCCCTCCCCTCTCCTCTCACACTGTACCGATCGGTACAGAGAGGGGAGGGAGGAACCGGCATCATCACATGACGCCGGTCTGTTTACAAGTGATCGTTCCGTCATTTGACGGAGCGATCACGTGGTAAACGGCCGCGATTAGCGGCCATCTACCGTGATCCGTGATGCGCCGGGTCTTCCGGACCCGGCGGTCACGGACATATCCTGGAGCGCGCCCTAGGGGGCGCGCGGGAGCAAGATTCTGTGAGGACGTCCCTGGGACGTCCACTCAGGATAACTCGACCGCGCTGTGGACGTCTTTTGTACATGGCGCGGTCGGGAAGTGGTTAAGAGAGGGAACACAAGAGAGTTTGAAAAGGTGTGGAACCCGTGGTTGAAAAAAATAGGGATACCCCTGTAAAGCGGAGAGTGAGAGGGAAAGAGAGTAAGAAAAATGGCACAAGGAAAATAAATGAAAACAAAAATAAACTTTGAATAATGTGTAAAAATGGAAGAAAGGAAAATAGGAAAAAACCTAATATGAGAAAAAGTAAAGGGGGAGGGGGGAAGGAGGGAGGGATGAGGGTTAATAGAGTGAAACTTACATGTATAATATTTTGCTAATTTATTGTTGTGAAAAGTAAATATAAATAAGCATGTACAATGTTAATTTGAATATGCAAGAAAATTAATAAAGAGAATATAACAAAAAAAAAAAAAAGAAATGTTTTTGCGGTTGAACTTTTTGGGCTTGAGACTACTCTGACTGAGATTAGAAATGTTTTTGCGGTTGAACTTTTTGGGCTTTACAATCACACTCCTGCTTATCTGACAAGGATTATGGGATTGTTACTCACTTTTTGTACTCTTTTGCTTTCTTGGAAGGTCATTCCAGTCCTCAATATGTTGTTCAGCAATGGCCTCCCATGCTAAATTATTTTTCCTGACGGCTCCATGTCAGCACATCTGGTGAGGCCCCGCCCACCCCCTACATAATCAGGACTTTAACTATAAATTTTTTGCCCACCGCAGCCTCAGTGTTCCTTTTTCTTCCTCCTAGGTCAGGACTAGCGGTGTCTCCCCTCCTAGCTGGTATAAATTACTGGCGGTCCGTCCGGATGTGTCTGCTGCCGAATGCAGTCCCTGCGGTATAAGGTACAAATGGTAGCTTTGTCAGGGAACCCCGCTGCTGATCCTCGGGGTGGCTTTATGCAGCCTTAAATAGGTGGCTTGGGGGAGCTGGTGGTGTGGCCTGTCTCTCATCTTGGATACTCTTATGGTGCCTTTTAAGGGCGGGCCGCGCTCTCTCTCTGCCTTTTATGTGGAAGCCGACTCTGAACATGTGCTCTGCCACTCAGCCAATCAGGAGTGGAGGGGGTGGAGTAAGCTCTTAACCACTTAACGACCGCTCACTGTATATATACGTCGGCAGAATGGCACCGACAGGCACAATCACGTAGAGTGTACGTGATTGCCTTTGTACAGTTGGGGGGTCCAATCGGACCCCCCTTCTATACAGTGAGCGGTGGCTAAGTGTCCGGGAGCGTTCCGGGATGAGGGGGCAGCCATTCGTTTCTGGCCACCCCCTCGCGATCGCTCCCGGCGAATGGAAATGCCCCCTCTGTCTGTGTCAGGCAGAGGGAGCAGGAGGAAGTGATGTCATCTCTGGTGCGGCGCTCACATATACCGAGCGCCGTACAAGAGAAGATATCAGGTCAGTGCACACAACACTACACTGACACCAGGACACATAGGGACATAAATCGCCCCCCAGATCACCCCCCCAGCCCCCAGTCACAGTGTCACTGATTGCAGTGACCATTTATTTAGTGATCACTGCAATCAGTGACATTTGTGACTGTAAAAGTGTCACCAAAGTTTAGTCTTAGGTCCAGTGTAGCCCCCTAACCCCCCCCTAATAAAGGTTTAACCCCCTGATCACCCCCCAGATAACCCTTTCACCCCCTATCACCACTGTCGCTTAGCAATCATTTTTCTGATCGCTGTCTTAGCGTCAGTGATGCCGATCGGCAGCCAGTAATTTTTTTTAGGTTCGCCGCAGGTTTTTATAGCGTCAGGTACCCCAATATATTATCTAATAAAGGTTTAACCCCCTTGATCGCCCCCCAGGTAACCCTTTCACCCCCTATCACCACTATCACTAAGCGGTCGTTTTTCTAAACGCTGTCTTAGTGTCTGTGATGCAGATCGGTAGCCGGTAATTTTTTTTAGGTTCGCCGCAGGTTTTTATAGCGTCAGGTACCCCAATATATTATCTAATAAAGGTTTAACCCCCTTGATCGCCCCCCAGGTAACCCTTTCACACCCTATCACCACTGTCGCTAAGCAATTGTTTTTCTAAACGCTGTCTTAGTGTCGGTGATGCAGATCGTAGCCAGTATTTTTTTTTAGGTTCGCCGCAGGTTTTTATAGCGTCAGGTGCCCCAATATATTATCTAATAAAGGTTTAACCCCCTTGATCGCCACCCCAGGTAACCCTTTCACCCCCTATCACCACTGTCGCTAAGCAATCGTTTTTCTGATCGCTGTCTTATTGTCGGTGATGCCGATGGGTAGCCAGTTATTTTTTTTAGGTTCGCCGCAGGTTTTTATAGTGTCAGGTACCCCCATATATTACCTAATAAAGGTTTAACCCCCTTGATCGCCCCCCAGGTAACCCTTTCACCCCCTATCACCACTGTCGCTAAGCAATCGTTTTTCTGATCGCTGTCTTATTGTCGGTGATGCCAATAGGTAGCCAGTTATTTTTTTTAGGTTCGCCGCAGGTTTTTATAGCGTCGGGTACCCCCATATATTACCTAATAAAGGTTTAACCCCTTGATCGCCCCCCCAGGTAACACTTTCACCCCCTTTTGCCAGTGTCACTAAGCGATCGTTTTTCTA
The DNA here is from genome assembly GCA_029206835.1 of Rana muscosa. Lineage (NCBI taxonomy): Eukaryota > Metazoa > Chordata > Amphibia > Anura > Ranidae > Rana > Rana muscosa. Next base: position 915,829,719 of record CM055121.1, read on the forward strand.
AACGCTGTATTAGTTATGCTGGTGCCAATAGATAGCCAGTTATTTTTTTAGGTTCGCCGCAGGTTTTTATAGCGTCAGGTACCCCCATATATTATCTAATAAAGGTTTTAACCCCCTGATTGCCCCTAGTTAACCCTTTCACCAGTGATCACCATATAAGTGTTACGGGTGACGCTGGTTAGTTAGTTTGCTTTTTATAGTGTCAGGGCACCCGCCGTGTATATAACCCAATAAAGGTTTAACCCCCTGATCGCCCGGCGGGTGATATCAATTAGGTTTTAGCGTCAGAGAGGGTCTGAGTCACACCCCAGGCAGCGTCAGGTTAGTGCCAGTAACGCTAACACCCACGCGTGAAGCATACACCCCCCTTAGTGGTATAGTATCTGAACAGATCAATATCTGATCTGATCAGATCTATACTAGCGTCCCCAGCAGTTTAGGGTTCCCAAAAACGCAGTGTTAGCGGGATCAGCCCAGATACCTGCTGGCACCTGCGTTTTGCCCCTCCGTCCAGCCCAGGCCACCCAAGTGCAGTATCGATCGATCACTGTCACTTACAAAACAAAAACACACATAACTGCAGCGTTCGCAGAGACAGGCCTGATCCCTGCGACTCCAGTGCTGTAGGAGGTGATTTCACCACCACAGTTAAAAAAAAAAAGCAAATATGCCGAAGCATTGGGGCAGCAGGGGCGGAGGAGCGATTTTGCTCCTAATGCCGCGTACACACGGTCGAAATTCCGACGGAGGCTTGCCCGTGGAAAAGTCCGACCATGTGTGTGCGGCATAACTTTTTTGCGGGAGGATGCCCCCATGCTTCGGCATATATAAATGGTGCGTGTATGCCCATCATTGGAAGTGGGTGGATGAAGGGCGGTATTCTAATGGTGGGCATACCCACCGATCAATCTCTTTTTTCGTTCAGCCAACTGGCTGCATGAAATAAAAAGATTACAATACATGTCCAACAAGGACCAGCAACGTACTGGTATGTTGCTGGACTTTGAATGTTTATACCAGAATGATGCCTGCGGGTTTAGGTATCATCTTGGTATCATTCTTTTCAGCCTGCGGCCGGCTTTCATGTAAAAGCAATCCTAGCAGCTAATTAGCCTCTGGACTGCTTTTACAAGCAGTGGGAGGGAATGCCCCCCCCCGGATATAAAAAGCGCCATTGGGAAATTGGGAAAGCATTTTATCACACCGATCTTGGTGTGGTCAGATGCTTTGAGGGCAGAGGAAAAATCTAGGGTCTAGAAGACCCCAGTTTTTTCAAAAAAAGAGTACCTGTCACTACCTATTGCTATCATAGGGGATATTTACATTCCCTGAGATAACAATAAAAAATGATAAAAAAAAAAAATACTTGGAAGGAACAATTTAAAAATAAAATAAAAAAGCAAAATGAATAATTAAAAAAAAAAAAAAAAAAAGCACCCCTGTCCTGCCCTGCTCTTGCCCAATGGCGAACGCAAGCGTCGGTCTGGCGTCATATGTAAACAGCAATTGCACCATGCATGTGAGGTATCACCGCGAAGGTCAGATCGAGGGCAATCATTTTAGCAGTAGACCTCCTCTGTAAATCTACTGGGGTAACCTGTAAAGGCTTTTAAAAATGTATGTAGTTTGTCGCCAATGCGCGTTTGTGCGAAATTTTAAAGCATGTCGTGTTTGGTATCTATGTACTCGGCCTAAGATCATCTTTTTTATTTCATCAAACATTTGGGCAATATAGTGTGTTTTAGTGCATTAAAATTAAAAAAAGTGTATTTTTTAACCCAAAAAATGCGTTTGAAAAATCGCTGCGCAAATACTGTGTAGAAAAAAAAAATGCAACACCCACCATTTTAATCTGTAGGGCCTTTGCTTTAAAAATATATATATAATGTTTGGGGGTTCAACATAATTTTCTTGCAAAAAAAAAAATGTTTTCATGTAAACAAAAAGTGTCAAAAAGGGCTTTGTCTTCAAGTGGTTAGAAGAGTGGATGTAAGCTTCCTAATGTTGTGTATAAAATGCCAGAACAGTTCAAAACCCCCCCAAATGACCCCATTTTGGAAAGTAGACACCCCAAGCTATATACTGAGAGGCATGTCGAGTCCATGGAATATTTTATATGTTGACACAAGTTGCGGAAAAACGACAATTTTTTTTTTTTTTTTTTGCACAAAGTTGTCACTAAATGATATATTGCTCAAACATGCCATGGGCATATGTGGAATTACACCCCAAAATACATTCTGTTGCTTCTCCTGAGTACGGGGATACCACATGTGTGAGACTTTTTGGGAGCCTAGCCATGTACGGGACCCCAAAAACCAAGCACCGCCTTCAGGCTTTCTAAGGGTGTAAATTTTTGATTTCACTTCTCACTGCCTATCACAGTTTCGGAGGCCATGGAATGCCCAGATAGCACAAAACCCCCCCAAATGACCCCATTTTGGAAAGTAGACACCCCAAGCTATTTGCTGAGAGGTATTGTGAGTATTTTGCAGATCTCGCTTTTGTCACAAAGTTTTGAAAATTGAAAAAAAAAAAAATATATATATATATATATTTTCTTTCTTCATTTTCAAAAACAAATGAGAGCTGTAAAATACTCGCCATTCCTCTCAGCAAATAGCTTGGGGTGTCTATATTCCAAAATGGGGTCATTTGGGGGGGTTTTGTGCGATTTTGGCATTTTATGGCCTTCGAAACTGTGATAGGTAGTGAGGAGTGAAATCAAAAATTTGTGCCTAGAAATCCTGAAGGCGGTGCTTGGTTTTCGGGGTCCCGTACGCGGCTAGGCTCCTAAAAAGTCCCACACATGTGGTATCCCCGTACTCAGGAGAAGCAGAAAAATGTATTTTGGGGTGTAATTCCACATATAACCATGGCATGTGTGAGCAATATATCATTTAGTGACAACTTTTTGTAATTTTTTTTTTTTTGTCATTATTCAATCACTTGGGACAAAAAAATTATATTCAATGGGCTCAACAGGCCTCTCAGCAATTTCCTTGGGGTGTCTACTTTCTAAAATGGGGTCATTTGGGGGGGTTTTGTGCTATTTTGGCATTTTATGGCCTTCGAAACTGTGATAGGTAGTGAGGAGTGAAATCAAAAATTTGCGCATTTAGAAATCCTGAAGGCGGTGCTTGGTTTCCGGGGTCCCGTACGCGGCTAGGCTCCCAAAAAGTCCCACACATGTGGTATCCCCGTACTCAGGAGAAGCAGCAAAATGTATTTTGGGGTGAAATTCCACATATAACCATGGCATGTGTGAGCAATATATCATTTAGTGACAACTTTTTGTAATTTTTTTTTTTTTTTTTTTGTCATTATTCAATCACTTGGGACAAAAAAATAAAAAATTCAATGGGCTCAACATGCCTCTCAGCAATTTCCTTGGGGTGTCTACTTTCCAAAATGGGGTCATTTGGGGGGGTTTTGTACTGCCCTGTCATTTTAGCACCTCAAGAAATGAGATAGGCAGTCATAAATTTAAAGCTGTGTAAATTTCAGAAAATGTACCCTAGTTTGTAAACTCTATAACTTTTGCGCAAACCAATAAATATACGCTTATTGACATTTTTTTTACTAAAAACATGTGGCTGAATACATTTTGGCCTAAATGTATGACTACAATTGAGTTTATTCGATTTTTCTTATAACAAAAAGTAGAAAATATCATTTTTTTTCAAAATTTTCGTTCTTTTTCCGTTTATATCGCAAAAAATAAAAATCGCAGAGGCAATCAAATACCATTAAAAGAAAGCTCTATTTGTGGGAAGAAAAGGACGCAAATTTCGTTTGGGTACAACATTGCATGTCCGCACAATTTACAGTTAAAGCAGCGCAGTGCAAAATTCTGAATTCACCTCTGGTCCTCTAGCTACCAAATGGTCCGGGGCTTAAGTGGTTAAAGAGCCAAATTTTGAAAGTCTGCTGTTCAGTTTAAACCTGGCTGTTGTAGTGTGCAGCGCTTTGTGTGCTAAGCTGCCTGCGTTGTACACACCCTCTCCTCAGGTATGACTTGTAAAGGACAGGATTCACTTCTACACACCACCTGCTTGAATATGGATGCTGGACATAACATATGTTGTATTTTTTCTACAGAACCAAAATGCCTACTCCCTCTAAAGATCAGTGATCACAAAGAAGGTAGGGGAGACACAGATGTTTATATGCATCTTTATAATGTTGCATCTAGCAGACTAATTTTTGCCTCAGGCCTGTCTGTGCTGCTCCAGCTCCTCAGGTCATGGTCATGGCTCTTCATGACATTCAGAGGATGAAATCTCAGGGAAATATTGGAGACGTTCTTCCTCACGGGAAGATCGACGCTCTCGCTGTAGAAGAGAAATGTCACGCTCTCACTCTCCAACAAGACATCACCGATCTCCATCACTTCACTGCCAGGATTCACATCATGATCAACCCAGGCCAGGAGGCTGCTGGGCCTGCCCCAAAAAGGCATTGGCCAGGAAGACGGCTTGTGCGGATTGCTTCAAGGAAGCGACAAAGGGCCATGAATCGGATAAAGCGGAGCTAGTGTCATTAATAAAAAGAGGCGTTTGAGGATACACTGCAGACGTTTGCAACGCAGACGCAAGTGTCAACTGCCCCAGTTCCTTCCACCTCTCGTTCCCTGTCACCCCAAGAACGTCCAACGGTTCAGAATAATCCAATGACTGAAGCTCAAGCACGAGCACAAGATTCGGATGCATCCTCTGCAGAAGAAGAGGATGACCATGATGGGTTTGATTTCACCTTAGTTCCATCCTTGGTGAAAGAAGTTAGACAGGCCTTGCGGTGGCAAGATGAGGCAGTAGAACCTCAACAGAAACAAAGGAAGTTATTCGCCAACATGAAACGGGAGATGGTAAATTTTCCCTTTGTTGAGGAAATCCAAGACATAATCACTGGCGAATGGGAAAACTCAGACAAGAAAGGCTTTTACAAAAATCGATTTGCAAAAATGTACCCATTTCAGACAGAAAAGGTAAAGGTTCTGGAAAAGCCCCCTGTAGTGGACGCAGCGCTCATGCGCCTCGCTAGGCATGTGACCCTGCCACTGGACGACGTAGTGACCTTCAAAGATGTTCTAGACAGGAGGGTGGATATAGATCTTAAAAAGATCTACACTCTGGCCGGCGGAATATGTAAACCAACGATGGCTTTGGCCACCATCTCTAAGGCCATGGAGATCTGGGTGCAGAATGCAGAATGTAGAAGGGGCGGTGGAAGATGACCTATGCAAAGCTGAGGTCTCAGCCCCGTTAGCAAATTTGAAGCTAACAGCTGCATTTATGGCTGAAGCATCCATTGACATAATCAAGATTCTGGCCAGAGTCATGCTAAATGCGGTGATGGCCAGAAGAGCCCTATGGCTGAGGCCCTGGGTGGCGGATCCTGCGTCCAAACAAGGATGGTGCAGAATACCTTTCGAAGGTCACTCCCTGTTTGGGAATAAGCTTGATACAGCCATCTCCAAAGCGACAGGTGGAAGATCGGGTTTCATCCCACAGGATCAGATGCTGCTTAAGAATAAAGTGACCTTCAGAGGCACAGCGAGACCCAGAGGCAGGGCCACCAGGTCCTACAAGCCAGGAAGGGAATTTTGCAGACGATGGCAAAACACGGCGACAAGCCGCAAATCTGGAAGACCAGCCTCCTCCGCGGGACAACAGGCCCGGAAGTCTTTTTGACTATACACCGGCCCACACTTGCCGGGTAGGAGCCAGGCTGTTCAGATTCCGTCAACTGTGAGCAGAAAAGATAAAAGGAGCCATGGGTGGTGTCGACCATCAAGTATGGACACAGTTGGAAATTCTTCAACTGACCCCACAGAGTCTTTGTCTCAACAAAAATGCCCCCAGAAAAAGAAAAACTGGAAGTCTTTTGGAATTACATCCAGACCCTCCTGGATCAGGAGGCAATAATTGCAGTTCCTCAGCGGGAGCGTTTTTCCGGAGTCTACTCGCCTCTATTCTTGGTTCAAAAAAAAAAAGTCGGGAACGTGGAGGCCAGTAATATACCTCCGAGGTCTCAACAGATCCATCAAGAAGGAGCGGTTCAGGATGGAGTCGCTCCAGACAATTCTGAAAATTGTCCAACCAGGAGATTGGATGCTAGCAGTGGATCTCAAGGATGCGTACTTCCATGTGCCCGTAGCACCATACTACCAGAGATTCCTCCAGTTCGCAATTGGACAACTTCACTACCAATTTGTGTGCCTTCCCTTCGGGCTGACTATATCCCCCAGACTATTCACAAATATCCTGGTGGCACTGGTGGCACATCTTCGACTCCAAGGTATCCGCATATACCATTACTTGGATGATATCTTACTGCTGAGCCAAGACAGGAGCACGCTCCTAGTACACCGGAACACGACTTTGTTGACACTAGAAAACTTCGGATGGTTAATCAATCGAGAGAAGAGTCACCTTGTGCCGACTCAATCCCTGGTGTATCTAGGTGCGAAGATAGATACCAAGATGGCATCGGTAGCATTGCCCAGGGACAAGATGTCCGGCATACTGAAAGTAATGTCAGAAGCTTGGAAGCAGTCATACATGCCAACAGTAGAATGCATGCCACTCCTAGGCATAATGATCTCAACCATTCCGATGGTCAAGTGGGCGCAATGGAGTTCACGCCTCTTCCAAATGGGTCTCCTGAGTCAATGGAGATCGGGGGATCTTTGTCAAAAAATTCAGATCACAGCCCAGATGAACGTCAACTTAGACTGGTGGGCAAGTCAACAGAATCTTACACGGTGCCACTCCCTACTCTCGGAGAGATGGCAAATCATCCAATCAGACGCCAGCAGCATGGCCTGGGGAGCCCTATACAAAGACCAATGGGCCCAAGGTCGTTGGGTGTACCAGGCGACCGATGTAGGCTCCAAAATCTTGGAGCTGAGGGCGGCCTTCCAGGCCCTCCTGGCCTTCAAGAATCAGATCCAGGTAACGACTATCCTTCTGAAACTAGACAATGTGACGGCAGTGGCCTACATCCGTAGGCAAGGGGGCACCCGCAGCAGTACCCTACTGAAGGAGATAACCCCGATCATGAATTGGGCTCAGACCAATTTACATCTGCTAACGGCTGTGTATGTGCCTGGATGTCTGAACACGCAAGCAGACTACCTGTCTAGAGCGGATTTGAACAACAACGAATGGGCCCTGTCTCCGCGGGTCTTCCGGAGCTTGGTGGCGTGGGCCTTCCTCCCAGAAGTAGACCTATTTGCCTCTGCCATCAACACCAAACTACCACAGTTCATCACCCAGTTCAGTCACCCACAAGCGGCAGGAGTGGATGCTCTGACAGCAGAATGGAACTTCAGAACAGCATATGCCTTCCCTCCGATTCCGGTGATCCTCCGCTTCCTGCGGAGACTACAACAAGAGAAAGTATCTGTCCTGGCAGTAATTCCAGACTGGCCCAAGAGACCTTGGTACCCTCTACTCCGCTCACTGAGCATCAGGAAGCCACGGCCTCTACCAGTATCCTCAGACCTACTAAAACAGGGGCCAATCTGCCACCCGGCTCCGGAGAGCCTGAGATTGACGGCCTGGGTCTTGAGAGGCGTAGGTTAACTGATCTGGATTGTTCAACTAGAGTCACGAACACTCCTATGAAGGCGAGGAAAAGCAGCACCAACAGTGCCTACAGCAGGACCTGGAATAAGTTCTTGGAATTTGCTCATAGACATGATTTTCTGCCCGACTCGCCAAAAGTCTGCCACATCCTGGAGTTCCTCCAAGCGGACTTGGAACTCGGTCTCTCCATAAGCACGTTGAAGACTCACGTGTCTGCTATCTCTGCTTTTTCGGGTGTTCAATGGGCCACTGAAAAGTTGGTGATTCAATTCTTCAGAGCAACCATCCGCCTGAGCCCGCCAAAGTTGCCAAGATTTCCGAAGTGGGACCTACCCTTAATCTTGGACTTCCTATCATCAAACACCTTTGCCTCTCCAGTCTATCTGTGGCATCTCACATTGAAAACTGCCTTTCTTGTGGCAGTAACCTCAGCCAGAAGGGTGTCCGAGATGGCTGTGCTGGGGTTTAAGGAGCCCTTCCTCTCCTTCTTCCCGGATAGAGAGGTGCTCAGGCCAATGCTGGGGTTTGTCCCTAAGGTAGCCTCTATCTTCCATATGACACAGGAAATCACTCTCCCACTGTTGCTCACAGAAAACTCTCAGGATCCAAATCCGCTTGACGTAGGAGCTTCCCTGAGAGCCTATGTGGACGCGACAGCCGAACTCAGGAAGTCGGACAATCTCTTTATACCAAATGGTGCCCGTAAAGGCCTGAAAGCTTAGCAGAGTGATCGCCACGTGGCTGGTTAAATTTATATCTTTAGCCTACAGAGCCAAAGGTTTGCCGGTGCCTGAGGGGGTCACAGCGCATTCCACGAGAGGAATCTCTGCCTCCTGGGCTGCGCTTGGACAGGTGTCCTTGGAGACGATATGCAAGGCAGCTACATGGACATCTATACATACCTTCATGACACACTACCGTGTGGAGCCAGCGGCTTTAACTACCATAGAGTTTGGCAGGAGGGTGCTAGCCTCCGCCTCCTATATGGATTAAAAAACTTTTTTTTTTCGCAAGCATAACCCTCCCGTGTGTGGCTAGTTAATTCCCAGCTGTGCTGACAAGGAGCCGTCAGGAAAATGGAAAATTAAATTCAAATACTTACCGTAATTTTCCTTTCCTGACGAGCTCCATGTCAGCACAGAACCCGCCCAGTCAAGTAGTAATAGTTACGAAACACTGAGGCTGCGGTGCGCAAAAAATTTATAGTTAAAGTCCTGATTACGTAGGGGTGAGCGGGGCCTCACCAGCTGTGCTGACATGGAGCTCGTCAGGAAAGGAAAATTACGGAAAGTATTTGAATTCAATTTTCCATTTTGCTGCAGTTGGCATACAGTGGATTTTTGGTGTCCCAAAGCTCTAGGTGGTCCCGCACTGACTCAATAAACTCCTCCGGTTCTATTGCTGTTGCTCTGGACCTGGATGGTCTGGCCACATTTGCTGCCCTGGCTTGCATCCGCGTATCTGCAGCATCCATACTCTCTTGTCTTCCTCCTCAACCCTTCCCAACAGGATTTCCTTTTATCTCAGCATCCTACACTGCACTGAGGTCATGTGACCTTCCCACAGCTTCAGTGTACTGTCTAGGACGTTTTTTAGGCATTTTTAAAGCGCTACACATTAATTTCAATGGACTTGGGCGATTTTGAAGCGCTATTTTTAGCGCTACAAACAAGCTCCAAAGATGCTGCTTGCAGGACTTTTCTCAACGCCCCGCCAGCGCAACGCCTCAGTGTGAAAGCATCCATTGAGATTAATGGAAGACATTTTTCAAGCGCTTTAGAAGCGCTATTTTTAGCGCTAAAACTCATGCAAAGCGCCTCAGTGTGAAAGGGGCCTAATGATACTGTGTTGAAAAACATTCTACCTGAAAAACCTAGGATGATCTTCAGAGGCGTAACATCTTTACAAAATCAGGTGGCTCCCAATGTTCTGAACCCCCCCGGTCACTAGTAGGGTTTTTTTTTATCAGCTCACTGGTTTTTATCAGTGTAGACGTTGTTGGGTCTGTTCTCTGAACTCCTGTTCTCGGAGAAGGACTACTACCGTCATGTCTACGGCTACTCAAACAGTATAGCATTAAACCCTGCATTACATGTGCTACTGTAGGGGTGGTCTACATGTTGCAGTGCCCTTGTGGCCTGCAATATGTGGGATGGACTAAACGCCCCCTGCAGGTCCGACCTCAATGAGCACATTAATATAAAATGGGCTTTAAAAATCATTCTGTATCCAAGCATTACCTCCTAGTACACAATAGGGACCCATCCAATACCCTTTTTTTGGGGATAGACAAGTTTAAGCCAAACTGGAGGGGGAGTCTTTTGGTGAGAGAGATCTCCAAGCTAGAGATGGCTTGGATTCATCGTTTTTAAAAACGTATGCCCCCTATGGGTTAAATATAGACACGGATGTAAATGCTTTTATTAATAATGCTTGATGTAGCCATTATGTAATACCTGTTGTGTGATGCAAGGATGGGCCTATATTGGTTTTACCAATTAACTTTTAATTTTAATTTCAATTATTAATTTAATTGGACCTATCATCATCATATCAGTTAGATGTTTTTTCTGTTGGCTGATGTTGGTGACAGGATAAAACCTTTATGTCCTTATTGTGTTAGTTATCATTATATGCATACACATTTCCATGTATACTAATAATCACGGAAAATATACATTTTTCACTAATTAATTAATATTCTTGTATCTAGATTTAATTTTAGATTACATTTTAAAGTAAGATTCACCATATGCACTAGGCACTAATGGTATAGATACCAATATTTGTTCACATAATGGGTTATTAATGATTTATATACATTTTTATAGTAACCGTTATTGGGATTTTTTAAGCTAGGCATTGGCATTTTTATGTCACAATTTATTTATTTGTAATTCTGAATGTCCACACTAGGGGTCGTGAGATCCGAGTCCAGCGTAACTCTGGGCTGCGAGGCATTCAAGATGTGTTTCTTCATTTATAATATAGATGGGTTTTTTTTGGTCGCGGTGCTGCTAGGCAAGGTTCTGGTCCTTGTCCTTTGTATTTTTAAAAAAAATGTTTCAGTTTACAAAATAAATTTATTCAGGTGTGCCATTTTCGCAATAGAATTGTTGCAGTATTGGCAGTTTTCCCATAGCCAACATAGCGTTGCTTGGCCACTTCCTTGCATGTCAAAACGAGGTTTGGCTCTATTTAATGCGGTGAGTCAGTGTATCGCCCTACCCCCATTGAAAACGTCTGCGTATGAGGGGGTGTGCAGTGACGTCACCACGTCGATTTGAAGGAGGAAGGGCTCCTATAGTGCCGGCCAGCATTTCCTACATGCTTTTTAATCTACGATTTTTGTAAGTACATTTACTTTTTTAATAAATATTCCTATGTTACGGAATTACGCTATGGTCCCGTTTCTTCTTGTATGCCTTACGATTCCACAGACTGCATGACCTTTGGAAAAAGCCTTAGCATCCAGAACTACCTTTGAGAGGCATCCCCTGAGTCTTCCATTCCTGACGATAAAGGCCGCGGCTGGGCTATAGCCAAATGCTGATTTGAGCTTGCCCTCTGGTAAGCGGCTTTCCATATGGTGGTGGGCTTTCACTCATATGTGGATTCACAGCGGTGTTTACTCAATCATACAAATGGACATATGTTTACATTGAGACTGTATTGAGCAGATTCATTGTGTTTGGTACATATCCTGGATGACTTCCACCCAGAGGCGTACTAAGGGGGGGGCGAGGGGGAGGGGTGCCCTAGGTACCACGCACTGGGGGGGGTGTCAGACCGGCACCCCCCTCCGCGATTGTACTACACCCGCGGTGGCAGCGCCGCGGGTCAAGGCAGCGGCACACTGACAGGCAGGGAGAGGCCGCAGCGAGCTAGCTACAGTGGCGAGAGGGGGGGAGGGGGTGTGCGGGGGGTGCAGAGTGACACCGCTGCACCTACCATCCTCTCCTCTCGCGGCCGCGGGCTGCCTGTCCGTGTGATCCCGGATGTCAGACAGGCACAGAGCAGCAGAGTGAAGCCGCCTCCCCCTCCTCTCTGTTTATGGGAGGGGACCTGCGTGCATGTGCCGCTGCGCTGATCTGAGGTACTGAAGGGGGGCTTCACTGAATGAGGGGGGGTACACTGAACGAGGGGGCTACACTGAGCGGGGGGGCTACACTGAACGAGGGGGGGCTACACTGAGCGAGGGGGGGCTACACTGAGCGAGGGGGCATCTGCACTGAACGAGGGGGGCTACACTGAGCAAGGGGGGCGTCTGCACTGAACGAGGGGGGCGTCTGCACTGAACGAGGGGGGCGTCTGCACTGAACGAGGGGGGCGTCTGCACTGAACGAGGGGTCTGCATTGAAGGGGTGGATACACTGAAGGGGGCCTGCGCTGAAGGGGAGTCTGTGTAACATGCAGGGGGTCCAGAGCTGCAGGGGACTGTGTAATGTAAAGGGGCCCAGAGGCGCAGGGGACTGTGTAATGTAAAGGGGTCCAGAGGTGCAGGGTGCTATGTAAAGTAAAGGGGTCCAGAAGGGCAGGGTGCTGTGTAATGTAAAGGGGCCCAGAGGCGCAGGGTGCTGTGTAATGTAAAGGGGTCCAGAGATGCAGGGTGCTGTGTAATGTAAAGGGGTGCAGAGGTGCAGGGTGCTATGTAAAGTAAAGGGGTCCAGAAGGGCAGGGTGCTGTGTAATGTAAAGGGGCCCAGAGGCGCAGGGTGCTGTGTAATGTAAAGGGGCCCAGAGGTGCAGGGGACTGTGTAATGTAAAGGGGCCCAGAGGTGCAGGGTACTGTGTAATGTAAAGGGGCCCAGAGGCGCAGGGTGCTGTGTAATGTAAAGTGGTCCAGAGATGCAGGGTGCTGTGTAATGTAAAGGGGTGCAGGGGGCTGTGTAATGTAAAGGGGTTCAGGTTGCTATGTAATGTAAAGGGGTCCAGAAGGGCAGGGTGCTGTGTAATGTAAAGAGATCCAGAGGTGCAGGGGGCTGTGTAATGTAAAGGGTCTCAGAGGTGCAGGGGGCTGTGTAATGTAAATGGGTCCAGAGGTGCAGGGTGCTATGTAAAGTAAAGGGGTCCAGAAGGGCAGGGTGCTGTGTAATGTAAAGGGGCCCAGAGGTGCAGGGGGATGTGTAATGTAAAGGGGCCCAGAGGTGCAGGGGGATGTGTAATGTAAAGGGGTCCAGAGGTGCAGGGTGCTATGTAAAGTAAAGGGGTCCAGAAGGGCAGGGTGCTGTGTAATGTAAAGGGGCCCAGAGGCGCAGGGTGCTGTGTAATGTAAAGGGGTCCAGAGATGCAGGGTGCTGTGTAATGTAAAGGGGTGCAGGGGGATGTGTAATGTAAAGGGGTGCAGGGTGCTATGTAATGTAAAGGGGTCCAGAAGGGCAGGGTGCTGTGTAATGTAAAGAGATCCAGAGGTGCAGGGGACTGTGTAATGTAAAGGGGCCCAGAGGTGCAGGGGGCTGTGTAATGTAAAGGGGTCCAGAGGTTCAGGGGACTGTGTAATGTAAAGGGGTCCAGAGCTGCAGGGGACTGTGTAATGTAAAGGGGCCCAGAGGTGCAGGGGGATGTGTAATGTAAAGGGGCCCAGAGGTGCAGGGGACTGTGTAATGTAAAGGGGTCCAGAGGTGCAGGGTGCTATGTAAAGTAAAGGGGTCCAGAAGGGCAGGGTGCTGTGTAATGTAAAGGGGCCCAGAGGCGCAGGGTGCTGTGTAATGTAAAGGGGCCCAGAGGTGCAGGGGGCTGTGTAATGTAAAGGGGTCCAGAGGTGCAGGGGGCTGTGTAATGTAAAGGGTCCCATAGGTGCAGGGGACTGTGTAATGTAAAGGGGCCCAGAGGTGCAGGGGGCTGTGTAATGTAAAGGGGTCCAGAGGCGCAGGGTGCTGTGTAATGTAAAGGGGTTCAGAGATGCAGGGTGCTGTGTAATGTAAAGGGGTGTAGGGTGCTGTGTAATGTCTGCAGGGTGCTATGTAATGTAAAGGGGTCCAGAAGGGCAGGGTGCTGTGTAATGTAAAGAGATCCAGAGATGCAGGGGCTGTGTAATGTAAAGGGGCCCAGAGGTGCAGGGGGCTGTGTAATGTAAAGGGGTCCAGAAGGGCAGGGTGCTGTGTAATGTAAAAGGGCCCAGAGGTGCAGGGGACTGTGTAATATAAAGGGGCCCAGAGGTGCAGGGGACTGTGTAATGTAAAGGGGCCCAGAGGTGCAGGGGGATGTGTAATGTAAAGGGGCCCAGAGGTGCAGGGTGCTGTGTAATGTAAAGGGGTGCAGGGGGCTGTATAATTGTAAAGGGTCCCAGAGGTGCAGGGGACTTTGTAATGTAAAGGGGCCCAGAGGTGCAGGGGACTGTGTAATGTAAAGGGGCCCAGAGGTGCAGGGGACTGTGTAATGTAAAGGGGCCCAGAGGTGCAGGGTGCTGTGTAATGTAAAGTGGCCCAGAGGTGCAGGGGGCTGTGTAATGTAAAGGGGTCCAGAGATGCAGGGTTCTGTTTAATGTAAAGCGGCCCAGAGGTGCAGGTGGCTGTGTAATATAGAGGGGTCCAGAGGTGCAGGGTTCTGTGTAATGTAAAGCGACCCAGAGGTGCAGGGGGCTGTGTAATATAAAAGGGTCCAGAGATGCAGGGTGCTGTGTAATGTAAAGGGGTCCAGAGATGCAGGGTGCTGTGTAATGTAAAGGGGCCCAGAGGTGCAGGGGGCTGTGTAATGTAAAGGGGTCCAGAGGTGCAGGGTGCTGTGTAATGTAAAGGGGTGCAGGGGGCTTTATAATGTAAAGGGGTCCAGAGGTGCAGGGTGCTGTGTAATGTAAAGGGGTCCAGAGATGCAGGGTGATGTGTAATGTAAAGGGGTCTAGAGAAGCAGTTGTGGAGAGGGGGTACACAGTAGTGACAAGGAAATATTGAAGGATGCAGAGGTATGCCGGGGGCACAGTGGGGTGTTTTTACATTTTAATGTGGGGGGGGGGGTGCCAGATATAGGATCCGCCCTGGGTGCCAAATGCTCTAGGTACGCCCCTGCATCCACCTACATTTTGGTGCAGACCTTTGTGGATTTATTGCTGGCGCAGTTTTTTCTTTCTTATTGCTTATTTGTGTTTGTCCCACCCAAACTGCAGCCTTTTTAGTTTAGTTTTTTTAGCTTTTTTATTTGTATTTTTAGGGGTAGCGCAGTTTTTTCCATTACCAAAGGTGTATATGAGTACCGGATGGACAGCACCCTCTAACAAGTATCTCCACTCTTTCAAAGCAACCTTGATGGCAAGTAACTACCGATCTCTCACATCGTAGTTCCTCTCTGCAGGGGAAAGCTTTCGTGAGAAGAAGGCCACCGGATGCATTAGGTCCCTGGTACCCTGACGTTGAGAAATGACCGCCCCAACTGCTACTTCGGAGGCGTCTACCTCGAGGATGTAGGGTACAGATCGGTCAGGGTGGCTGAGGATCGGAGCTGAAGTAAAAAGTATTTTGAGTGTTTCAAAGGGCTTCTGGATTCCAATGGAATCGCAGGTTTTGTTTAGTCAGCTGCGTGATGGGCGTGATTATTGAGGAGAAACCCTTTTTGAACTTTCTGTAAAAGTTTGCGAACCCTATGAAACGTTGAACTCCCTTCTTGTCTAAGGGTACAGGCCAGTCCAGATCAGCAAACACCTTTTGGGGATCCATCTTAATTCCCATTGGGGAAATCACCAATCCTAGGAACTGGATGCTCCGCTGCTCAAATTTGCATGTCTCTGCCTTTGCATACAATCCATGCTGAGGAAGACGGCTCAGTACCCTGCAAACATGTTCCCAATGCCGGTCGAGGGACCCTGAAAAGATTAAGATATCATCCAGATAGACAATTACAAAAATGTCCAAAAAGTCTCTGAACACATCATTGATAAAATATTGTGTAGCGGGGTATCGTTTTACTCGCAGGACTATATTTCCCAGCACGCTTTGCGGCACCCAGGGTGCCATTCCCCGCGCAAGAACTGCTGGGGTGGACTTTAAAAGGGGAGAGGCGGGGCTCGGTCTCTTGGAACGCCGCCCTCCTTGCAAGAGTATCCCCTGCACTCACCTGCTGCGCGCGCTGGGCCTGAAGCCTGGGCCTCGCATTTTTTGTTCCAGAGAGCTTTCCGTTCCGCTGGGGAGCCTGTGAATCATCCGATCCACCCGAGGTGCCATCATCTTCTGAAGGACCGAGGACTCGATGCATCGTGGGCACTGTGACGCCACTCACAATAGCGGAGGAACCGGACAGGAATCGGTCCGGTTTGGGTGAGAAAGAGCCAGCTCAGAACCATATACCAATAACTCTGTGCCTATTAACTTTGCCCAGGCCCATTATTGAACACAGTTATACTTTGGAGAGACTGTTTGTGCTGAACTGAGTTATTCAGTCACTCCTGCTTTGCCTGGTTGGTGAATATCTGTTACCCATTTTATTGGATTACAAATTTGGTTTCTCCATGTGCACCACCGACAGTTGCTAGCGAAGATTCTCCAGTAAACTTGCCCTAACTTGTAGTCAGGCCTGACTGGGTGGTGTGGGACATTGCTGGGCGCCATTTATGCTCACGAGGGAGGATTGCAGCAGCGGGGTTGATGTGTTATTGCATTATTGACTGTCATATCCTATTAATGTGCACACCTATATTGCAGGGATCTGCATAGAATATTGTATACAAATTACTCTGTTATCTTTCTACCTACAGTAAAAGTTATAGTTAAGTAATTTGGTGGTGAGTGTCAATTACTGTGCTGGTATACAAAGGGGGTTGTACCGTATAGTGGTGTATAGAGATAATACAATTATACCATCCTCCCTTTTCCTAACTGTGTCAAAGAGAAGTCAGAGCCGATTGCCAGGGGTTGGTAGCAGTGCATTACAGGGCCCAAACAAACAAACAGCCCTCTTAATCTGAAGGTATCGCTACACGTGGGGGCTCGGTCCGGGACCCGTGTATATTGCACGCTGCGATCAAGGCGGCCTGAAATACCAGCATGGACACGCAGGCAGTAATAGAATGGTGCGCAGAGGAGGGCGTGGATCCACTCCGGGGGGTAGGTATTGAACTCCCGGGAGAGATCCGGGAGAAAGAAGAGATAAAGCAACTTTCCCCAAAATGGAAAGCATGGGCAGTAGATGTGAAGACAAATGCCGCGGGGACATATGCATTGATAGAGTGGACAAGAGGAGTCCCAGAGGAGTTCAAAGGGCAAAGTATAAAAGACATAGATGACAGAATGTATCGCTTAATGTATACTGGGGCTGTGAAGAAAGAGTCCCCATGGACCTCCCCACAGTTATCTCCGTCACTCTTTTACAAAATGGGATGCAGTAGCGAAAACAAAAACACCAGAGTCACCCCTGACCGCCATAGGTCCCGAACTGTTGACTGCTTTGGGGGACTTTGTCGTTAAATGCCAAAAAAATAACACGGTGCATGTGGAAGCTGGGTACCTGAAACTTCGGGTGTTTTCAGGAACACAACCCGTGCTGCCCGGGGAGGAAGATTTCGATACCTGGATCGAGCAGGCAATGCAGGCAGAAGAAGGTTGGGAAGTTCCAGAAGCGCAGAAGAAGCAGCGCATCAGTGAGAGCTTGAAAGGCCCTGCTGCTGAGGCGGTGAAAAATCTTAGGTGCAGCAATACTGTGTGTACAGCAATGAATTATTTGTCTATATTGCAGGAAGAGTTTGGCCAGCTGGAGAAGGTGTCAGACGGTGTATAAATTTGAACATACCTTCCAACAGCCAAAGGAGAAGTTATCCGAGTATGTCCGGAGACTGAATAGAATGCTGTGCCAGATTGTACTGAGAAAAGGGATGCAACCACAGGTCATAGATGCTACCAGGATGAAACAGATCCTAAGGGGAGCCTTACGGTCGGATCCAGTTTGGCTCCACCTGAAGACCTCGGACGGAGTCATGGCCCTGAACTACACAGACCTTGTGCGGATCATAAGGGACGAAGAGGCCTTGATGAAGGATCAAGAGGGGTCTGAGAAAATCACACCACCTGTTTCGGTAGGAGTCAGAACGACAGTGGTCATAGAACGTGACCCAGAAGTAGAAACTTTGAAGTCTCAAATGGCCCAAGTACTGGACTTATTGACCTCTTTATTGAACAAAAACTCTGGAGTCAAGGAGAGAGAAGAGATCCGGAAGGAACCGGACCGGAATGTCCCTATTCCAGCATCCCCAAAAACGTGGAAGGAGATTGTCTGCTTAAATTGTGGAGGAGTTGGTCACCCTGACAGAACTTGCCCCAGTCCATGGAAGAGCCGAGGCAATCAATACCAGCCGGCGGAAAACTTCAGAGGGCCCCGGTGAAGGAGTCAGCCGGGCGCCTGCTACCTACAGAAAGCTCCAGGAAAATCCAGAGACAAACAGAAAAAAAAAAGAAAGGCAACAATGCCCCTCCTAAAAATTCCCATCCTGTCTGTCAAGAGTTGTAATTTGACAACCAGAAAAAGATCAATGCATACCAGGTTCAAAAAAGGGCAGAGGTCTAGAGAGAAATGGAAAAAGAAAAAAAAAAACATTGGAAAAATCAAGGAGTCCCAGGGAGAAAATACCTCCTAAGAAGTTCACGGATAAATTAGTTGGGCCCTCCCCTCTAGTCTCCGTTCAAGTGGAGGGAGTCTACGCAAAGGCACTCTTAGATACAGGAGCCCAAGTGACTCTCTTATACAGAGACTTTTATCAGAAGCATTTAAGTCATGTACCATTGCAGAAGTTGGAAGACCTGAAGATAGGGGGGGTTGGCACTCGCAGCTTCCCCTATGATGGCTATGTTTAGATCAGGCTGGCCTTTGACCCCTCGGTGACCGAGAAGGCAGAAGCTTTTGACACTTTGGCGGTGGTTTGCCCTCGCCCACCAGGAGCCAACACGATGTCCATGTTGATATGTTGATAGGAACCAACACTGATTTGGTCCGGAGACTGCTGACCCCATTAGTGCAGGAACGGAGTTCTCCCAGACAGAAGATTCACCCAATGCTACAACAGGTCTACCAGAAGATGATCCTGGAGCAAAAGGCCCCGGAAGAGGGGGTGGGAAGAGTCTGGAGACTGTCTAGAAGAGAGAAGATACTACAGCCTGGTGAGGTTATCTGTCTTCAGACTACAGTAAAACTCTCCTGGGAGCAGCCGGGTCCCTTTGTGGTCATGGAACCAGACCCCGTCAACACCCACCAAGGATTGGAAGTACTCCCTGAAGTGGTTCCGTTGAGGGCACTGAAGAAAGCCAAGGGACAGATTCCAGTGAGTGTTAGCAATGTCACAAATTCTCCTGTGAAGATCCCAGCCCGAGTGCTACTGGGCAAAGTGAACCCTGCTACCCCAGTGACCCTGTCTGAATTGAAGTCAAAAGATGGAGAAGCCACCTTGGAAGAGCTCTGCCTTGAAGATACAGCCTTGCCACAGAAATGGAAGGAGAGAGCCAAGGCTCAGCTGACTCGGTGGAGGAGACTATTCTCTGAAGATGAGCTTGATGTGGGGTGTGCGAGAAGTGCCACCCATAAAATCCGTCTTCAAGAAGACAAGCCCTTCCGGGAGAGGGTCCGAAGAGTTCCACTGGCTGATCTGGAAAATTTGCGGGAGCAGTTGGCAGAGCTAAAGAGGACAGGGGTCATTAAAGAGTCCAGAAGTCCATATGCCTCCCCCATTGTGGTGGTAAGGAAGAAAAACGGGTCGCTGAGACTCTGCATAGACTATAGGACTCTTAACCGGAGGACTATTCCTGACCAGTGTACTACCCCCAGGATAGAAGATGCTTTGCAGAGTCTGTCTGGGGCCAAGTGGTTCAGCGTCATGTACCTGAAGAGTGGGTATTATCAAATCCCCATGCACCCTGAAGATAAGGAGAAGACGGCCTTCATCACCCCAGTGGGATTCTATGAATTCAATAGGATGCCCCAAGGCCTGTCAGGAGCCCCTGCTACCTTCCAGAGGTTGATGGAGAAGACCGTTGGGGACATGAATCTGATTGAAGTCCTGGTATACCTAGATGACATCATTGTCTTCGGGAAGACTCTGGAGGAGCATAAAGCAAGATTGGAGAAAGTCCTGAAATGACTCAGCGAGGAAGGGCTTAAACTCTCCAGAGAAAAATGCCAGTTCTATCAATCCTCGGTCCACTATCTGGGACACAAAGTATCCGCAGAAGGAGTGTCTACAGATCCTGATAAACTGGAAGCGGTCACCTCTTGGCCCAGACCAACCACAGTGACTGAGCTCAGATCCTTCCTAGGCTTCTGTTCCTACTACCGTAGGTTTGTGGAAGGATTCGCAAAGATTACCAAACCCCTAAATGAGCTACTAAAAACAGAAGAAGGAGAGGAGGATGATACTGGCCCTCGGAAGCCTGGAGAGTCGGTGGAAGACCAGTGGACAGGAAAGTGCGAGGAAGCCTTCCAGATGTTAAAGAAGAGCCTTACCACTGCACCGGTCCTGGCCTATGCTGATCCAAAGAAGCCTTATGAACTGCATGTAGATGCCAGCCATTATGGCCTTGGAGGGGTGCTATACCAAGAGTATGAAGGGCAGTTGCGCCCAGTTGCCTACGTTAGAAGAAGTTTGGCACCCGCGGAAAAGAACTACCCCACCCACAAGTTGGCGTTCCTGGCCCTAAAGTGGGCAGTCGTGGATAAACTCAGAGATTACCTGTATGGAGCTGACTTCACAGTAAAGACTGACAATAATCCACTCACCTATCTCTTCACCACAGCCAAGCTGGATGCCACTGGTCACCGTTGGTTGGCCGCCCTAGCCGGGTTCAACTTCAGCCTGAAGTATAGGCCCGGAGCTGGAAACCGTGATGCGGACGCACTGTCCAGAAGAGGCCATGCACCCACCCACCATCCAGAAGATTGGACCAGGTGACCCCAGATGGGGTACGGCCCTGTGTCAAGGAGTACAACTTCAAGCTAGTGGTGGGTCGAGGGCTGAAGAGATCGGTGTTTCTGCCGTGGGGGTGCCTAAGTGTTACTGCAATGTGACCCAAGTCGGAGAGGATGACCTACCCAAATTGTCCAAGAAGGACTTAAGGAGAGACCAGCTGGAAGATCCTTGGGGAAGATTAGCACTGGAGACATTTGAAGACCAGGATCCAGACAGACTTCTGAAGGACCCCTCAAAGGTGGCCCGGTTGGTCCACAAGGAATGGGAGAAGTTGCAGGTGCATCAAGGGGTGGTCTACCGAAGGGGCCCCTCTGATGACCTGGAAGAGAAGTGGCAGCTATTTCTGCCGGAAAAGTACAGAAGAACCGTCCTAGCTGCCTTACATGATGATCATGGCCACTTGGGGGCTGAACGAACATTCCAACTTGTAAAGGATAGGTTCTATTGGCCTTGTATGCGGGCTGAAGTGGAAGAATACTGCCACTCCTGTGCACACTGTATCCAGAGGAAGACATTGCCACGTCAAGCTGCCCCAATGGGCCATCTGCAGAGTCAAGGGCCCTTGGACTTGGTGTGCATTGACTTTCTCTGTCTCAAACCTGACTTAAGTGGACAAGGAAATGTTCTGGTGATAACCGACCATTTCACCCGTTATGCCCAAGCTTTTTCAGCCAAAGACCAGAAGGCCTCCACTGTAGCTAAAATCTTAGTAGAGAAATACTTTGTGCACTATGGACTGCCACAACGCTTGCACTCTGACCAAGGGAGAGACTTTGAGAGTCGATTGATCAAGAAACTGTTGGACTCTTTGGGTATCAAGAAAACCCGCACCCCCTTATCACCCGCAGGGTGACGCTCAGCCGGAGAGGTTCAACAGGACTCTATTAAATATGTTGGGGGCTCTGAGTAGTGAGCAGAAGCAGCACTGGAGCAAGCATATAGCGGCCATCGTGCACGCCTACAACAGTACCACTAGCGATACCACAGGGTACTCTCCATATCGCCTTATGTTTGGCAGGGAAGCAAGACTGCCTGTGGATCTGGCATTCGGCATATCCACGGATTGCACTTCAGACACCTCACATAAGGACTATGTAGACATACTGAGGAAGAGTTTTAAGATGGCTTTTGAACAGGCCCATGTGGCCTCAGAGCAAAGAGGAGCCCGGAACAAGAGGAACTTTGACCTCAAGGTTCGAAATCCAGGACCTCCAGCCAGGAGACCGAGTGCTGCTGCGCAACCTAGGAGTTCCAGGGAAGCATAAGTTAGCAGACAGATGGAGACCTGAACCATATGTGATCTGTAAGAAGTTACCAGACCTGCCGGTGTATCAGTTGAAACCAGAAGGAAAGATAGGGCCACTGAAGACATGGCACAGAAACCATTTGCTCCCACTTTCAGAAGCGGTTCGGATAGCACCTGTGGAAGATTCCCCTGGACCGTCCTCAAGCTTGGAGACATCTAGGCCAAAAACTCGGTCTCAGGTCTCTCAGTCTGGAGAAATGAATGTCTCGGATCAGAGTTTGGAAGAAAAAGAGCTTGGATGGTTGTGGCCTTCTCAGACCCCAGAACCCCCGTCTATAGATCTTCCACCCTCTGAAGGTACTGTGGATAGTACACTGAATGTGGAAGCCACTTAGTTTGTTCCGTCTAGTCTTCTGGTTGAAGAATGGGAAGATGCCACCTGGTCACCTTCCGCTGAGCATCCAGATTACTCCCTACATCTTCCTACGTCTGATCTGGATGTACCAGAAGATTTGGAGTCCAGTGTACCCACTTTAGAAGAAGATACAGTGAGGGGAGAAACAGCCACCCCAAGAGAACAAAGAGCCAAGAGAATCATTCGTCCTCCTCGGAAGTTAACCTATACCCACATGGGGAAAAGTTCTGAGGATACAGTAACCACTGCTCGTAGGACATTGCCAATACCTAATCCTTCTGCTGTACATTTGGTGGAAGGCAACCCCAGCTCACTCTCTGGCACAGTTAGACAGGTCAGCCCCTTTGATGTAACCAGTGGGCAGGACAAACTCCCCTCCCCGTTCTGGTGGGAGTTTCCTCTGCCGACCTCTCTAGCTGCCCTTAATGAGTTTGTGTTTTCCTACTGTTAATGTTGTCTTTGAGGGACCAAAGATTTCAAGTGGGGGGAGAGTGTAGCGGGGTATCGTTTTACCCGCAGGATTACATTTCCCAGCACGCTTTGCAGCACCCAGGGTGCCATTCCCCACGCAAAGGACTGCTGGGGTGGACTTTAAAAGGGGAGAGGCGGGGCTCGCTCGGTCTCTTGGAACGCCGCCCTCCTTGCAAGAGGATCCCCTGCACTCACCTGCTGGGCCTGAAGCCTGGGCCTCGCGTTTTTTGTTCCAGAGAGCTTTCCGTTCCGCTGGGGAGCCTGTGAATCATCCGATCCACCCGAGGTGCCATCATCTTCTGAAGGACCGAGGACTCGATACATCATGGGCACTGTGACGCCACTCACAGTAGCGGAGGAACCGGACAGGAATCGGTCCGGTTTGGGTGAGAGAGCAACAGCTCAGAACCATATACCAATAACTCTGTGCCTATTAACTTTGCCCAGGCCCATTATTGAACACAGTTATACTTTGGAGAGACTGTTTGTGCTGAACTGAGTTTGTCAGTCTCTCCTGCTTTGCCTGGTTGGTGAATATCTGTTACCCATTTTATTGGATTACAAATTTGGTTTCTCCATGTGCACCACCGACAGTTGCTAGCGAAGTTTCTCCAGTAAACTTGCCCTAACTTGTAGTCAGGCCTGACTGGGTGGTGTGGGACATTGCTGGGCGCCATTTATGCTCACGAGGGAGGATTGCAGCAGCGGGGTCGATGTGTTATTGCATTATTGACTGTCATATCCTATTAATGTGCACACCTATATTGCAGGGATCTGCATAGAATATTGTATACAAATTACTGTTATCTTTCTACCTACAGTAAAAGTTATAGTTAAGTAATTTGGTGGTGAGTGTCAATTACTGTGCTGGTATACAAAGGGGGTTGTACCGTATAGTGGTGTATAGAGATAATACAATTATACCATCCTCCCTTTTCCTAACTGTGTCAAAGAGAAGTCAGAGCCGATTGCCAGGGGTTGGTAGCAGTGCATTATAGGGCCCAAACAAACAAGCAGCCCTCTTAATCTGAAGGTATCGCTACAATTGGAAGGTGGCAGGGGCGTTGCAGACCCCAAAGGGCATGACCAGATATTCGTAATGGCCGAACCGGGTACGAAAGGCCGTCTTCCACTCATCCCTGGCTCGGATGCGGTCAAGGTTGTAGGCCCCCCTTAGATCCAATTTAGTGAAGATAATGGCAGATCTCAATTTCTGGAACAGTTCAGGTATCAGGGGCAACGGAAAGCGGTTTTTGACCGTGATTTTATTTAACTTGCGGTAGTCCACATATGGGCGAAGGGTCTGGTCTTTCTTTTTGACAAAAAATATTCCGGCACCCGCTGAGGGGCGGATGAACCCTTTATTCAGATTTTCGTCGACGTAAACTTTTAGTGCCTCCTGTTCTTTTTCCGACAAAGGGAAGATGCGCCCAAAGGGGATCTCAGCTCCAGGAAGCAGTTCGATCGGGAAATCATAAGAGCGGTGAGGCGGAAGGGAGTCAGCCCCCCGTTTACAGAAAACATCAATGAACTTGTGGTATGGTTCAGGCACTGACTGGAATAAGTTCTGATTGGAGTCCATACACAGCAGAGTAGTGGGTGGATCGAGTGTTTGGATATACAATGTTTCTGACAATAGGAGGACAGGAATCTTACTTCCCCAGATACCCAATTGATTTGGGGATTGTGAGCTTGAAGCCAAGGTAACCCCAGAATCACAGGGAACAACGGAGAGGATATGGCATCAAGAGTCAGCAGCTCTTTATGTTGGGAGAAGATGGCAACAGACAGAGGAAGGGTCTCCTGGGTTACTTGCCCTGACTATATGCAAGAGCCATCAGCCAGGTAGACAGAAAGTCCATGTGCCTTTTCTTGCAGCGGGAGGCGTTGCTGAATGGCAAAGGTAGTATCGACAAAACAGCTACATGCCCCGGAGTCAATGATAGCATTGACTGATATTGTTCTTTCCGGAAGTTGGACTGAGAGAGGGAGAGCAAGGTGGGTTGCATTGGCAGACAGAGTTGACAGGTTAGTAGGTATGGAAGAAGAGCACTTACGCATCTTGGCAGAACAGTTGCGCACGTAGTGGCCGTCCTCGCCACAGTAGAGGCAAAAATTGTGTTGTCTGCGATGTGCTCGTTCTTCAGGGGGTAAAGTTGATCGTATCAGTCCTATTTGCATGTGCTCGGAAGTGTCTGGGACTGAACCGGCAGGATCTGAACAGGTTGGTACCAGGTAGTGGGAAGAGGGAGCTGGAGCCCTTGGGGTCATCCACACGGGGCGGCCTTGCTGAGTGGACCGCTCTGACCGACGCTCACGGAGTTGTCGATCAATTTGGATGGACAGGCTGATCAGATTTTCAAGATTACTTGGTATACCCACTCGGGCGAGCTCATCCTTGAGACAGTCAGAAAGACCCATGCGGAATTGGTGTCGTAGGGCAGCATTATTCCATTGAGTGTCTGCGCTACAGCGTCTAAAGTCTGTGACATAGTACTCGGCCGCTCTGCGACCTTGCTGGAGCGCAAACAGAGCAGATTCCGCCGTGGAGGTCCGCTGGGGGTCCTCATAAAGCTGAGTCATGGACTCAAAGAAGGCTAACAAGGAGTAGATCTGTACACTGTTCTGTTCGAGTAGTCGGTGGGCCCAACTCTGGGGTTCTCGGAGTAGGGCGATGACAAACCCCACCTTGGTGGCTTCAAGTGAAAAAGTTCGGGGTTGTAGGGCAAAGTATAGCTGGCATGCATTATGAAAAGCCCGGAATTTGGTTCGGTCCCCTGCAAATCTTTCCGGAACAGGAACTCTGGGTTCAGGCGGAAGCATCACTATCGAAGGTGCGGAGGCGGAGGCACACTGTACAGGTGCAGCGGGGGGAGCCGAAGCCACATGACTGGGACCCGATAAGTTCTGGACCCGCTCGTCCAACTTGACATATCCTTCTTGTAAGGATTTAACGGCTTGTGTGAGAGCTGCGAGGTGTGTGCAAATCTCCTCCATGAGAGGAGAGGAGCAAAGGGGCGGGACTTTCATGGGTGAGGTTTCTCCTGCAGACTCGGTCATGGCAGTTTGATACTGTTATGTACCTCAGAGGATGAGTCTGACTTGTAGGAGAAGACCTCTCATACAGCTCTGGTTTAGGAGCCACTGGAGTGGGGACAGTGGTCTCGGGAACACAGTGGGGTAGGAGTGCCTGTGGAGACTGTGGTGGTTGACACACTATAGCTGGTTGATGATCCTCCAGGTGTGACTGGAACTGCAGGTGACAGCAGAGACAGGTGCAGGTCAGTGACCTGGTGAGCTGGTGACAGCAGGATCAGTAGTAGGCTGAAGCAGGGAGAGATAAGCCAGGTCAACACAGGAACACACAGCGCAAGTAGCAGGCAGGTGCAGGGTCAGGCGAGCCGGGTCAGATCAGGTGGTCAGGCAGAGCAATGAGGTAGACTGGAGCAAGGTCAGATAAGCAGGCAGAGGTCTGGCAACAGGATATCAAGCAATAGCAGCAGGGTCAAGGCAAGCCAGGGTCAGGGTTGGAGATAGTAGGTAGTTCAGCAGAGCCGGGTCGTTCAGGTAGTCAGATAGCAGATACAGGTTATGAGGCACAGAAGCTGCAGATCAAACAGCACTGCGTAAGTGCAGCTGCTGTCCTTTTAAAGGCCCATTGGCGCCAAATGGAAATAAAAATAAAAATAATGATTGTCAGACAAAAGCAATATTAAACAAAATGCGGTGGGGGGGGGGGGGCACAAAAAAATCCTCCCAGGAAACAATGCTTGACCTCCAATATGACTTAGGATCAGGTCGCAACCACCAATAATAGATATATAGAAGGTATTGCTACTAAGGGTTCACATCAAGTTCACATAGTAAAATGTAGTTGAAAATTAGCTTAGACTGTACTAAGAATTATCAATCAGGTCTACATCGACGTTCAACCCAAAGGGGGTATAGCTCTGGATCCTATATATCCAAGCCATCTCAACTCTGGATATACTACGCACCAAAGAGCCACCTCTCCATTGCGGGTTATACTTATCGATCCCCAAAAAGATAGTTTTCGCAGGATTCTTATTATGGACTTACAAATAGTGCCTCGAGACTGAGTGTTTAGGAAAGCCGTTCTTGATACTAGTTACGTGCAGGGCCGCTGTTAGAAATCATAGGGCCCCGTACAGCATACCTGACAGGGCCCCTTGGCCCCGCCCACAACCCCACCCCTGGCTCCGCCCCTGGCCCTCATGCTGTCACAAAATCTGGGGGAAGGGTGGCAGGAGCTGAAACATATAACATGTTCCAAAAGGTGAACCTTTAATAACCATTATTATTCTAAGCTTTTTACACTATCATAAAGCAGCAGAGATGTCTTATATTAACCACATCAATAATGGGCACTTTCGCCCCCTTCCTTCCCAGACCAATTTTCAGCTTTCAGCGCTCTCGCATTTTCAATGACAATTGCGCGGTCATGCTACGATGTACCCAAATTAAAAATTTTTATCATTTTGTTCACACAAATAGAGCTTTCTTTTGGTGGTATTTATTCACGACTACATTTTTTATTTTTTGCGATATAAGCGAAAAAAGAGCGGAAATTAGAAAAAAAAATTATATTTTCGTCTTTCTATTTTAAAAAAAATCCAATAAAATTGAATTTTGTCACAAATTTAAGCCAAAACGTATTCTACTACATGTTTTTGGTAAAAAAAAAATCCGTTAAGTGTATAATAATTGGTTTGCGTGATCACGGACATATGTACGCAAATGATCATGTACAGATGTGCGCAGGTGATCACGGACATATGTGTGCAAATGATCATTGGGACATATGATTTTATTGTCACATATGTGGGGGACAGGTGTTTTTACTATGTGGGGACGTGTGTGTGTGGGGACATGTGTGTGTGGGGACATGTATTTTGGGGACATGTATGTTTACTTTCTGTGTTTTAGACTGTGTGGGGACACTAGGCTGGTGATCAGTGAGTAAAAAGCTGAAAAAAACCGCTCATACTCACTGATCACTAGCCAGGCTGCAGCGATCCGCTCTCCTCTCCTCACCGACGACTTCTGTGTGAGGAGAGGAGAGCTGATTGCCTAGCAACCGGCTCTCTGTTTACATCACATGACGGCTGTGATTGGACACGGCCGTCATGTGATCAGGAGGGCCAATCACAGAGCCCTCCTGCCGAATCGAGATGCGCTGTGTCCGGGTGACACGAGTGCATCGGGATCGCGCCGCTGCGTGGGAACACGCGCGCGATCCCCCTCCTTCTGAGGGACGTTCCTGAACGTCCACTCAAAAGGAGAGAGCTCCCACCCGGGCGTATATGTACAGTGGCCGGATGGGAAGTAGTTAAAACTTTTTTGACAACAACGAATTAGCTGGGATGAGCTCAGGTGTGTTTGGACCGTAGTCTGAACCCACCTTATCTATACCACCAGGAAGCTTTACAGCACCCCACCAATCATAACTGGATCTGAATGGGAGAGATGTCAGTGTTTTGACATCTGTGCCCATTCAGTTTGTGTCCGCATACACCAGAGACTTGTGTCCATTTACATCAGGCTACCTCTGATCTGTCACATTTAGGTCTGGAAAAATAGAAAAGGATGTTCTTTTCCATTTATTTATTTTTTACCTGAATGCCCACAAATCAATTCATATCTGGACTCCTGTAGACCTACGTGGAGCTTTCAATCAGGTCCACATCAGTGGCGGCTGGTGCTCAACATTTTTTGGGGGGGTGCAAACAAACTGAAAAATTCAGAAAAAAAAAACATCAATTGCTGCCACTGTGCCATCAAACACAGCTACTGTGCCCATCAATTGCCGCCACTGTGCCATCAAATGCAGCCACTGTGCCATCATACGCAGCTACTGTACCCACTGGTCCACAGGAAAAACTGACAGGCGGACTTGATTGCTAAGGATGAGCTCCAGCGTGTTCGCAAGCCCCACGTGCAGAGCCCGCCAGGAAGTCGGCACACCCATACATTTAGAAAGTCAGCACCACACAACATGTTACACTGACAGAGCAATACAACACCTGCTGTGCTGTGATCATCATAATAATGACCATGAGCACACAATGGGGAGTCAGGGGACTGAGCCTCAGCCTGTGTGATGTGTCAGTGTGTGTGTAGAGGGATTGCTTGCCTGTGGACCAGCGTCGGGATTACTCTTTCATTCAGCCTCCTCAGTGATCAGTCTCCCTCCCTCAGGCTGCAGCACGGGACTTACTGAGGGAAGGGAGCCGCATTACAATTGTATCCATACGCCAAGGGAAGCATACAGTGATCACAAGGTACACTGATGTAGAGAAGGGATTGTATGCCTCCACCCGAAAATTGAGAAAAAGTCCCTCTTCTTCTCTCACCTCCTGGGCCCCTCTATTAACATGATGGGGCCCAGGAAGGTACTATATACATTGCCAATCAAATAGGTGCAGGTTATTAAAGTTATTTAGTTTTAGTTTAGTTTTTTTAGCTAGAAATCTGCTCGGGCTCCCCCTGCTGGCCGGGACCCGGTACAACAGGGCTGGTTGTAATGCCCCATCAGCGGCCCTGGTTACATGGTCATTAAGTCTGACCAAAAGGGGGCGCTTAGTCCTGCCCACATATTGAAATCCGCAAGGGCACTGAAGCAGGTAAACGACCCCCTCAGTAGAGCAGGTAATGAACGGTTTAATCTTGAATTCTACTGAGGTGCCAAATGAATTTTTGAGTTCTTCTGTGTGTGCATCCACTAAGGGAGCACACCCTACACCTCCTACACTGGTTGAAACCGGTCAAACTCTCAAAATAAACCCTCTTAGCAGAAGGAGGATCAAGGACATTTTGTGCCACTCTGTCTCTAAGAGAAGAGGCTCCCTTATAAAAGACCTGGGGTTTATCGGAGAAGAACAGTATTCAAAATCTGATCATTAGTAAGAATATGACAATGTTTCTTAATGGTTTTTTTGACATTCAGGTGTTGTACAGAATAAGTAGTGATGAAAGGGACAGAAGGTATCCTATCACCTCTAAGCGGTCTTTCCCTCAATAAATCACTCAGGGACAGTTTGGCAACGGTAGTGGTGAGGGCCCCCTGCCTCCCCGCGGCCCTGACCAGGCGATGAATTTTAATTATGTCTATGGTCCTAACTATGGGCCTAGGCCTAACCTGTCTGATAGACCAGGCTTTGAACCATATAATTTTTATCCCCCGGGTCCACTTGATAGAACGATTTTGATTATAATGTTAGTACATATAACAATTTCTTTCCCTTGTGTGATAGAGAGGGCCCCCTAGGAGAATATGACCAGAGAGGAGGTGATGGTTCATTAAACCTACCCCAATCCTTGAAAATTCCGGTGGGTTGGTCGGTCCTGGTTCATCCAATCAGGATTACCAACATTGGGGTTTTCACAAACCCAACCAGGGCACCAAACGATCAGGCGATCAAAGAGAGGATCTAGAGGGAGGAAGCGGTTATGAACAAAAAAGAAAAAAAGGCTCTAACGGGGGCTGGGATATTTAACCTGAGTACGGTAGTTCTGACTAGGGATGAGCCCACCCCCCCCCCCCCCCCCAGGCTCGGTTCACACCAGAACCTGCGAACGGACCGAAAGTTTGCGCGAACTTTAGAACCCTATTAAATACAATGGACGCGAACGTTTTAAATCAAAAGTGCTAAATATAACGGCTAATATGCAAGTTATTGTCCTAAAAAGGGTTTGGGGACCCGGATCCTGCCCCAGGGGACATGTATCAATGCAAAAAGACGTTTTAAAAACGTCAGTTTTTTCGGGAGCAGTGATTTTAATGATGCATAAAGTGAAAAAAAAAAAGTGAAATATTCCTTTAAATATCGTACCTGGGGGATGTCTAAAGTATGCCTGTGAAGTGGCACGTGTTTCCCGTGTTTAGAACTGTCCCTGCACAAAATGACATTTCTAAAGGAAAAAAGTAGGATTTTTAAAACAGCTTACCTGTAAAATCCTTTTCTTGGAGTACATCACGGGACACAGAGCAGCATAGTCATTACTATGTGGGTTATATAGAATTACCTTCAGGTGCTGGCACTGGCAACTTCCAAAACAGGAAGTACCCTCCCCTATATAAGCCCCTCCCATCCGGGAGTACCTCAGTTTTGTAGCAAAGCAATACGTGTCCCCAAAAGAGGGGTGGGAGCTCTGTGTCCCGTGATGTACTCCAAGAAAAGGATTTTACAGGTAAGCTGTTTTAAAAATCCTACTTTCTTGTTCATACATCACGGGACACAGAGCAGCATAGTCATTACTATGTGGGACGTCCCAAAGCAATGCCACATGAGGGGGGGGATACACCATACATAAGCTGGGCGCCATCAGGCATGAGGATCTTTTGCGGCCTGCAACACACTGCGCCCAAAGGCGACATCCTCCTGACTTCTAACGTCTACCTGGTAGAACCTAGTAACCGTGTGTACTGAAGACCATGTTGCGGCCTTACAAATTTGCGCCAGGGAGGCCTGGTGATGCACTGCCCATGAAGTTCCAACTGCTCTCGTGGAGTGCGCCCTAACTTTGAACGGAGGCGGTCTACTTCTCAAGCCATAGGCTTGTATTATGACCTGTCGAATCCACTTGGCTAAAGTAGATTTTGATGCTGCCTGACCCTTTCTGGGGCCTTCCGGCAGAACAAACAAAGAATCCGTTCTACGAATCTGAGCAGTGGCTTTTAGATAAGCTTTAACTGCTCTTACTACATCCAAAGAATGCAATAACTTTTCCTCTACCGAGCTTGGTTTGGGGAAAAAAGAAGGAAGAACCACATCCTGGTTCAAGTGAAACCTCGATACCACCTTAGGAAGAAAGGCTGGGTGAGGACGTAATACTACTCTGTCCTTATGGATAACCAGATATGGCTCTTTACAGGACATGGCGGCTAATTCCGACACTCTTCTAGCCGAGCATATGGCTACTAAAAATATCAATTTCCTGGTGAGTAGAACCAAGGAAATGTGCCGCAAAGGTTCAAATGGCTGCTTCTGCAGAACCGACAGAACCAAATTTAGATCCCATGGGCATATGGGAGCCTTAATCGGTGGAATAATACGAGTCACACCTTGCATAAAGGATTTGACAAGTGAATGCATAGCCAGGGGCCTTTGCAATAGTATTGACAAGGCCGAAACCTGGCCCTTGATAGTACTTAAGGCAAACTTCCTGTCTACAGCCCACTGCAGGAAGTCCAGAATTCTGCCTATAACGTACTTACGTGGATGCCATTTTCTGGCCTCGCACCAAGTGATGTACGCCTTCCAAACTCCATAGTAGATCTGCCTGGATACAGGCTTCCTGGCATTGATTATAGTTGATACCACAGAGTTAGAGAGACCTCTCTTCTTTAGGATGTGGGATTCAATAGCCAGGCCGTTAAACTTAGAGTTAGTAAGGAAGGGTGGTATATCGGTCCTTGCGAAAGCAGGTCCGGACGACGTGGAAGGGTCCAAGGACTCCCCACAGACATTTTGATGATCTCCGCGTACCAGGCCCTTCGGGGCCACGCTGGAGCCACCAGGATCACCGGCTTCTTCTCCAACCTGACTCTGCGAAGGAGTCGAGGCAACAATTGTAGCGGAGGGAATGCATATATCAGTCTGAACTGATCCCAAGGGAACACCAGAGCATCCGAGCCGCAAGCGAGGGGATCCCTTGTCCGGGAGACAAATCTGTCCACCTTTGCGTTGAATCTGGATGCTAGCAGATCTACATCCGGTGTTCCCCACCGCTGACATATTGCTCGGAAGACCTCGGGATGAAGGGACCATTCCCCTGGGCATAACTGTTGGCGACTCAGAAAGTCCGCCTTCCAATTCTCCACCCCTGGAATGAAGACAGCTGATATACATGGGACATGCTTTTCTGCCCATTCCAGGATGTGACTTACTTCCCTCTGGGCTGCACGACTCCTGGTGCCTCCCTGATGATTGATATATGCCACTGCTGTGGCATTGTCTGATTGAATTCTGACAGGGGACCCTTGGAGTCTGGATGTCCAGGCTACTAGGGCGTACCGGGCTGCTCGTATCTCCAAGAGATTGATGGGCAGGGTTTTTACTACATTTGACCATCTGCCCTGGAGAGACCATTGCTCCAGTACTGCCCCCCAGCCTATAAGGCTGGCATCTGTAGTGACCACCTTCCAAGATATCGGGCTGAAGGGTTTTCCCTTCTGGAGATTCTGGGGGATCAACCACCAGCAGAGACTCTTCCGAACGGAAGGGGACAAAGCCATCGGGAAGTCTAGAGCCTGAACTTTTCCGTTCCAGGCTGACAATATGGCCCTTTGTAAATTCCTTGAGTGGAATTGGGCGTATGGTACAGCTTCGAATGATGCTACCATCTTTCCTAGCAGCCTCATGCACAGGCGTATGGACGGCTGTCTTTTTGCACAAAGCAGACGGACCAAGGCCCTCAAAGAGGATACCTTGTCTAGAGGTAAGAAAATCTTCCTCTGGTCTGAATCCAGCCGTAGCCCTAGATATACCAGGTTTTTCACTGGCTGTAGGGCTGACTTGTCCAGGTTGATGACCCAACCGTGAGACTCTAGATACTTGATTGTATCGACAATTACCACTTCTAGCTTGGCAACTGAGTGGTCCATCAACAACAGGTCGTCTAGGTATGCCATTATCGTTACACCCCGTGTTCTTAGATCGGCCAACAGTGGGGCCAGAATTTTTGTGAACACTCGTGGTGCTGTGGCCAGACCGAATGGTAAGGCTCTGAACTGAAAATGGCGCCCTTCTACTGCAAAGCGTAGAAATTTTTGATGACCTGGAAAGATGGGAACATGCAAGTAAGCATCTTTGATGTCGATCGAGGCTAACCATTCCTTCCCTTGTAGGGCAGCGGTGACCGATCGGATCGACTCCATCCGGAAAGACCGGACGTTTAGAAATTTGTTTAGACTCTTTAGGTCCAATATGGGTCTTATGTCCCCGTTTGGCTTCGGGACTGTGAAAAGGTTTGAGTAGAAACACAACCCCCACTCTTCCATAGGAACCTCCATAATTACTCCTTGGAGCAATAGTTGTTCTAACGCCAATAGGAGAGACCCTCTTTTCAGAGGGTCTCTTGGCATGCCTGACCACATAAAATGGGACGGAGGAGACTCTTTTAACTCCAACTTGTATCCCAGAGTTACTGCGGAGAGCACCCATCTGTCTTTGATCGTCTCCCGCCAGGTCTCTGCGAACAACTGAAGTCTTCCCCCCACCCGTTTGAGTGGGGGCAGCCCTTCATGGGCTTGACTTGGAGGCTGGTTTAGTACCTCTTCGGATCCAGGGCTTTTTATTACCCTGTGGCTGTCCCTGATTTTTACCTCCTGAGTTTGACCGAGGAGGCCGTCGGAACTGCTTAGTAGCAGACGTCGCAGGGATAGGAGAGGTAGTCCTCTTAAAAGATGGACCCCTAGACCTCTTTTTACTCGGTAAGAGAGTACTTTTACCACTGGAAATCTTCTGGATATACTTATCCAGGTCTTCGCCAAAAAGGCGTTCCCCATGAAATGGGAAGCTAACTAAGAGCTTCTTACAGGGAGCTTCAGCAGACCAGTTTTTGAGCCACAGAAGCCTACGCATATGTACCAAAGACAGCGTGAGGCGGGAGGCCTGATGGATAGAATCCTTGATGGCGACAACCGCAAAGCATAATGCTCTAGGCAGATCAGCCAGAGCCTGGGCCTGCTGGTCTGGCAAATCCCTCAGGACCATTTTCATTTGATCCTTTAAAGCTTGGCAGACCCCAATAGCTGCCACTGCTGGCTGTGTAACAGCCCCTGCTGTGGAAAAAGCAGATTTTAATAAAGATTCCAATTTTTTATCCACTGGATCTTTGAACATTTGAACATTATCTACTGGACATGTCAGTGATTTGTTCACAGAAGAGATGGCTGCATCCACCGTAGGAACATTCCATCTCTGGGTGAACTTTTCCTCCATGGGATAGATCACCGGAAACCTTTTAGGCGGAACAAATAGTTTATCAGGATGTTCCCAGTCCTGGTATATAAGTCCTTCCAATAATGGATGTATTGGAAAGGAGCAATTAACCTGGGCAGTTTTTAGCGACCCCAATGAGGAGACAGCAGTAGTTGATGGTTCAACAAGAGGCATTTTAAATGCAGATCGAACCATGTCAGTTAGGGTCTGGACCCACAATCTTTCAGTCTGTGATGCTGAAAATGGTTCATCTACTGTCGATTCCTCAAAAACAGAGCTAACCTCCTCCTGATCCCCTTCAGGTAGGTCGGTCTCTTCCTGGGACTGTTGCTCTGCCAACAGGCACTCTAATGGAGGTGATGGAGATCTGGCGCGCTTTCTTTCCTGTAGAGAAGAAGCGATCAATGCAGCCAATCTCTGCTCCAATCCCTCCAGAGTTGAGGAAAAAACCTCCTCTGTTATATATGCAGGAGCAGGTGGACTGAGGACAGCCGCAGTACCTGGCACTCCCGGGGGTTCCTTATGGGTATTAACCTCTGATTTCTCAGGGGAGGAGGGTGCAGATGACTGCTCCAGATCCTCAGAGCCCGATGGAGACCCCCTACACTTCCTGAGAGGTATATCTCGGAGTTTTTTAGGCGGCATATTCCTTAGTTCAAAGCTGAGGTATTCCAGCCGCAATACACCCCTTACTGAAATAGTCTAATGCAATTTGCTGCTATGTACATCAGTGGGTGTCTACTAATGCGTCTTTCTGGGGATGCCTGTATCAACCGCCCGCTGTAAGCCCCTATACCATGCTACCAGCTCCTTTTCATGCTCTGTGTCCATAGCAAGCAGCGTGGACTGAGTCCTTTTATCTTGCTGGGACGCCCGCACATGCGCAGAAGCGCTGGGCGCACAGAGCGCGTCATCCGCCAGGCTCCGCCCCCTTTTTTGAAGCTAAACCTTATAAAAGGAAAGCATGTGTGCGCGCGCGCGTTCACGCACGTGTGCGCTCTTGGCGCCATGTAGGGAGAGGAGCCAGGGTCCCTGTTTCACCAGGACTCGGGGATGGAAGGAAACTACTTGGCAGCATGACAGAGGAATGCAGCTTCCCTGATAGAGAGCTCACTCATCTGCCTGGACTTTCACCATGGAAGGAATAGTCCCAAGAAAAAAAGACGTTCCACAGCGGCCTCTAGTGGACAAACACAGGTACCGCACCTTTGTCTTTTTTTTTTTTTTTTTTTTTAAACCTCCTTTATGAAAAAACATTTCCAGGTTTACAGTTTTTTTAAAACTTCCCTTATGAAAAAACATTTCTAGGATTTCTTAGGCATATACAGCTATTAGCGGGAATACCCTTTAGGTAACAGGCAGAAAGACATATTAGGCTTGGGGGTCCCCTCAATAGAACCAAGTTCCTGAGGGGCCCCCACTTACCTTTTCCCCGCCGCAGGACTTTGTTTGGTCCACAGAAGCCCAAACTTCACCTCTCACGGCAGGCATTGTACTAGACCTTCAGGGACCGGGTTCCCAAGGATTCCACTCCCCTGGACCTGTATAGCACCCTGCACAGATAGCCTCTTGGTTTTGGGTATGACCAGAGCTCTGGATCCCAGGGTCCAGCCCTCCTAAGAGAGGCATTACAGGCAAAACCCTGCTCTTCTCTGCAAGGCCCGGGTACCGACCGTTTAGCTATGAAGCTTTTTTTGGTCGGATCCGGAATAGCTTGCTAAGGCCCAGAGAACCTGTACACAAGCCCAGATGAATACATGTTAACCTTGGCCAACACCTTAGACACTGGCAAAAAACTGAGGTACTCCCGGATGGGAGGGGCTTATATAGGGGAGGGTACTTCCTGTTTTGGAAGTTGCCAGTGCCAGCACCTGAAGGTAATTCTATATAACCCACATAGTAATGACTATGCTGCTCTGTGTCCCGTGATGTATGAACAAGAAAAGTCATTTAAAACTGCTTGCGGCATTAATGTAATGTCTGGTCCCGGCAATATGGATGAAAATCATTGAGAAAAATGGCATGGGTACCCCCATCCCCCAGCCCCTTTGGGTCTTGTATGGATATTAAGGCGAACCCTGCACCCAAATTTAAAAAATGCCCTATATACTCTGAAAAGCAGTATACAGGCGGCGCAAACAAGACAGGGACTGTAGGTTTGTTCTTAAGTAGAATCTGTTTATAATTTGGAACAGGTTCATTTTTTAAATGTAGCTCCAGACAAAAAAATCTATTTTTAAGCTTTTTGGAAAACATAGGGAAGGGTTATCAACCCTGTAACATTTGTTTTTCTGTCTGTGCACCTGTTCAGAACATTTCACCTCACTTTCCGTCCCAATGACAAATGTTTTTTGAAAATTTGGGATTTTTATTGAAACAAGGATTGGTAATAAAGCATCAGTGGAGAGGAGACACCTTTTTACCATATTAACTCTTACAGGAGAGAATTTCCCTTCCTAGGGGTAGATTTCCTCTCACTTCCTGTTGTCTCCTTCCGTTTGCAAGTAGGAGTCGTTTGTAAGTTGGATGTTTGAAAGTAGGGGCCTGCCATATATACTCTGCAGAAATTTGGCCCTTAGGTGTTGCCACAACACTGTAAGCCCTCACAGTTACTCTTGGTGGGCGCAGGAATGGGCCCTGCTGTGAATTATTAGATCAAGAATTGTAATTACATGCCCCTGTTGAACAGGGGCAGAAAAATTGGGCTTTTGGTGGTGGTGGTGTTGCCACAACACTGTAAGCCCTCACAGTTACTCTTGGTGGGCGCAGGAATGGGCCCTGCTGTGAATTATTAGATCAAGAATTGTAATTACATGCCCCTGTTGAACAGGGGCAGAAATATTGGGCTTTTGGTGGTGGTGGTGTTGCCACAACACTGTAAGCCCTCACAGTTACTCTTGGTGGGCGCAGGAATGGACCCAGCTGTTAAATATTAGGTCAAGAATTGTAATTACATGACATTGTTGAACAGTGGTAGGAAAAATTGGGCCTTTGGTGGTGGTGGTGGTGCTGGTGCCACAACACTGTAAGTACTCTTGGTGGGCGCAGGAATGGGCCCA
The DNA here is from genome assembly GCA_029206835.1 of Rana muscosa. Classification (NCBI taxonomy): domain Eukaryota; kingdom Metazoa; phylum Chordata; class Amphibia; order Anura; family Ranidae; genus Rana; species Rana muscosa. The sequence continues at coordinate 915,867,341 of CM055121.1, forward strand.
GCTGTGAAATATTAGATCAAGAATTGTAATCACATGCCCCTGTTGATCAGGGGCAGAAAAATTGAGCCTTTGGTGGTGGTGGTGGTCTTGCCACAACACTGTAAGCCCTCACAGTTACTCTTCATGGCCGCAGGAATGGGCCCTGCTGTGAATTATTAGATCAAGAATTTTAATTACATGCCCCTGTTGAACAGGGGCAGAAAAATTGGGCCTCAGGCACTGGTACCACAACACTGCAACCTCTCACAGATACTGTAGTTGGAGCGCAGCAATGAGCCCTGTTGCAAAGTATTGCGTCAAAAATTGTAATTACACGCCCCTGTTAAACAGGGGCAGAAAAATTGGGCCTTAGTCACTGGTGCTGGTGTCACAACACTGCAACCCCTCACAGATACTGTAGTTGGAGCACAGCAATGAGCCCTGCTGCAAAGCATTGCATCAAAAATTGTAAATACACGCCCCTGTTAAACAAGGGCTGAAAAATTGGACCTTAGCCACTGGTGGTGGTGCCCAGAACCAAAAATTTTCTTTCAAGCCATCAGCATGATTATTGAGGAGGAAGAGGATAGTCACTCAGCATAACAGGATAGTCACTTAGCATCAGCATAGGCAGTCTTGAAGGGATCTGACATTTCCCATAAAATTATTCGGTTACATCAGCATCAGGTGTTTGCTAGCTGGTGGTGATCCAAGACTGATTCATTTATATGAAGGTGAGTCGATCGACCGAGTCGGTGGACAGGCGCACCCTGTGATCGGTTACAAAGCCTCCAGCAGCACTGAATGTGCGCTCCGAAAGAATGCTGGATGCAGGACAGGCCAGTACCTCAATTGCATACTGTGCAAGCTCTGGCCAGTGATACTTTCTCAAGACCCAGTAACCCAGAGGATTTTAGGTGGGAAAGGTGTCCAAGTCTGATCTTGCCCCTAGGTATTCCTGCACCATGTAAACCAGACGCTGGCGATGGTTGCTGGAAGCGGTCATACCTTGTGGCTGCATACTATAAAATTGTCTGAGCACATCGGTCAGACGGCCACCTTCTCCACCGCTCCTTCTTTGACTGACCGGAGCCTCAGCAACACGTTGTCCAGGACCAATTTGTAACCTCCCAGTCTCTGGGAATGTGTTGCACAGACCTTTCTGCAAAGCCTCCTGAAGATGCTTCATCCTCTGCTCCCTCTGCGACGGCAAGATAAGGTCCGCAACCTTACCCTTGTAACGTGGATCAAGGAGGGTTGCCAGCCAGTAATGATCCCTCTCCTTGATCGCACGAATACAAGGATCCTTGTGCAGGCTTTGCAGGATCAGGGAGGCCATGCAGCGTAGGTTTGCTGAGGCATTCGGTGACGAGTCCTCTGGGTCACTGAGGATGACATGATCCACAGTCACCTCCTCCCAGCCACGTACAAGTCCTTGGTTGTCTTGGGACTGTAATTGATCCCTTGAAGACTGCTGCTGATGCTGAGTGCTAGGCTCCACCTCCATGCTGACACAATAATCCTCCTCCTCCTCTTCCGGTGTGATAGCCGGGCCAGCAGGAACACTGTCTGGATAAAGGGGGCCTTGAGAGGTAAGGAAGTCCTCCTCCTCCTGCCTTTGTTCTGCCTCAAGTGCCCTGTCCATTATTCCACGCAGCGTGTGCTCCAACAGGTGAACAAGAGGGACAGTGTCACTGATGCATGCACTGTCACTGCTCACCAACCCTCGTGGCCTCCTCAAATGGTGCCAGGACAGTGCATGCATCCCTGATCATGGCCCACTGGCGTGGGGAAAAAATCCAAGCTCCCCTGACCCTGTCCTGGTGCCATATTGCAACAGATACTCATTGATGGCCCTCTGCTGCGTGTGCAGCCGCTGCAGCATGGCCAACGTAGAGTTCCACCTGGTGGACATGTCACAGATTAGGCGGTTCTTGGGCAGGTTGTAATCCTTTTGCAGGTCAGCCAGCTGAGCACTGGCATTATATGACCGGTGGAAATGCCCACAGAGTTTCCTGGCCTGCTTCAGGACCTCCTGTAAGCCCGGGTACCTGCCCAAGAACCACTGCACCACCAAGTTAAGGACGTGAGCCAAACAGGGCACATGGGTCAGTTGTCCCTTTCGCAGGGCGGAGAGGAGGTTGGTGCCATTGTCGGAAACCACCTTTCCTGGCTTAAGCATGGCGTGGCGTCAACCACCTCTGAGCCTGCCCCTGCCGAGCTGACACAATCTCTGCCCCAGTGTGGCTCCTGTCCCCCAAGCACACCAGCTCGAGCACTGCATGGCATCTTTTTGCCTGCGTATTTGCGTAGCCCCTTGAATGCCTATGGAGCACCGCTGGTTCCGAGGACAAAGCACAGGTAGAGGCCATGGAGGAAGAAGAAGAGGAGGGGGTGGAGGAGGTGTGTCAGAATCACCAGTAGTAACATTTTGGAGGCATGGTGGCGGAACAACCTCCAACACTACTGCACCTTGTCCTGCATCCTTCCCAGCTGCCAGCAGAATCACCCAATGCACTGTGAAAGATAGGTAACGTCCCTGTCCATGCCTGCTGGACCATGAGTCAGCGGTAATATGCACCTTACCGCTGTAGAATAGGAAGCTCCCCCAGTGGGGTTTTTGGGCAGCTGAATTCAGTGATTGAAAACAATGTAGATTTAAAAGGTTTTACTGGATAAAATTCAAAGAAGTAGCAACAATTAAGATATGAGCTCTGGTGACATACAATCATAGAATTCTACACAATTAGCAAACACTAAAAATTGTCATACAGCTCAACATATTGTATGTGGAAGTATGTAGCAATTCCTATGCACCTTACCGCTGACCACCCTGTCCAGCAAGGCCAAGACATTGCCTTCCACATGCCGGTAGAGACCCTTCCGTGAGAAAAAATGGCGTTTGGGAACCTGCCACTGAGGAACTGCACATTCAACAAATTTACGGAAGGGGGAAGAGTCTACAACTGAAAAGGCAGCAGTTGAAGTGCTAGAAATTTAGCCAAGCTAGCATTCAACCGCTGGGCATGTGGATGGCTGGGAGTGAACTTCTTTTGGCGGTGCAGCAGCTGGGGCAGGGAAATTTGCCTGGTACAATCGGACGTCGGTGTACCGATAGCAGATTGTCCGCAAGTACTTGGCTGTGAAACACCGAATTTTACACCTTCATTCCTCTCAGTGCAGGTTTCATAGAGGACTGAAGAAGGTATAGTGGGGTTGGAGATCTCAGCTGATGAGGAGCAAGGAGAGGTCCGCTTTGTTCTTTGGTGTGGGTCTTTCAGGTACGCTTGCCAACGGACTGCATGGCAGGTCGACATATGTCTGGTCAACCACGTGGTGCCCAAGCGGCTGATGTTTTGGCCACGCGAGATACGCTTTAGACATATGTTGCAAATGGCAATGGTGCGATCTGCTGCACACGTCTGAAAAAAGGCCCACACCAAAGAACTTTTGGAATAACGCGCAGAGACAGCAGCACCCTGCACATGCGGAGCTCTGCGGTGTGATGCGGTCGGTGTGCTGCCCTTAAGCTGGCCCCTGGAGGGCATCCTGCCTCGTTGGAGATGTGCCTCCTCTTCCTCCTCTCTCCTATCAGGCCCCCATGTGGATTCAGTGACCTCATCATCCCCTCCCTCCTCATCACTGGAGCAAATCTGTCAGTATGCTGCAGCTGGGGGAACATGACTGCCAGATAGCTGTCCTTGTTGGGCACCCCCTCTCTCTGGGCTCACGTTACTACCCCCTCTCTCTGGGCTCATGTTACTGCCTTCCTCTAGCTGGGTTCCATCATAGGACCCTTCAAAACGCTGGGCATCCTCCTGGAGCATGTACCCAACACTGTGGTTAAACAGTTCGGGGGACTCCTCAGGAGGACATGGTGGGGCTAGGGAAGGAGTGACTGACGCCATTGAGCCGAGGAAAGAGGCCGCTTTGGCAGCTGCTTTGCCAGACAAAGTACCCTGAGCCTGGGTGAGAGAGGATGAGGAGGATGAGGACGGCTTGGTCATCCACTCTACCAAATCATGGGCATGTTGCGGCTCAACATGGTCAGCTGACGAAAAGAAGGACAAGCGTGTCCCACGGCCATGTGCTGATGAGGATGCACCGTGTCCACGACCAGAACTGTTGCCTCTAGACACAGAACCTGCTTGCCCTCTTATTGCCTCGTGACTGTCTGCCTCTCTTTGTTTGCCTTCCAGACATACTAATGGCCTGCAGTGAGAGGTAGCTGCACAAAAGGTGGGATGTATGTATATATATATATATATATATATATATATATATATATATATATATATAATGCAGCTATCAGACTCCACTGCCTGCTGTGGTATTAGTATGAGAAAAGCAGCAAAGGTCTTCAGTTAGTTTTAGGTGAACACTGTGAAGAGGACACAGTACACTAACTGAAAACACTAGCAGCTCTCTGCCTGTGGTTTTATTACGAGAACACCACAAATTTTATTCAGGTTCCTTTAAGTGAACGCTCTGCAAAGTACAGAAGTACTGCAGTACACTACATGAAATGAATGGAGCACTCTGCCTGTGGTTTTATTATGAGAACACCACTAACTGTATTCAGTAACTGTGCTTTAGGTGAACGCTATGCAGGGCCGATCCTAGGGTCACAAATGCCTGGGTGCAGAAATATTTCTGGCGCCCCCCACGTAGGCGTGGTCATCTTACAAACCCCTCCCCTTACACATGTTTCTATGGCAACGACTCAAACACAGAGATGCTCCCCAAAGAAGTCGTCGTTACCCTAGGATCCTCCCATGATCCTTTAACAATAAAGAAAATACAGGAAGAGCATACACTAATGAGACCTGGAGGAGAGTCTCTCTGATGCACACAAAGAGGGCTTCTGTTAGGAAGAGCCCCCAGACATAGTACAAGAGACAGTCAGGGAGTGCAGACATATTACAGGTGACGGTCAGAGAGTGCAGACATGACACAAGAGACAGTCAGAGGGTGCAGACATATTACACGAGACGGTCAGAGCGTGCAGACATATTACAGGAGACGGTCAGAGAGTGCAGACATACTACAGGAGATGGTCAGAGACTGCAGAAATAATACAGGAGATGATCAGAGAGTGCAGACATATTACAGGAGACGGTCAGAGACTGCAGATATAATACAGGAGACGGTCAGAGACTGCAGACATATTACAGGAGATGGTCAGAGACTGCATGGGGGAATCATGCAAGTTTCTTTTCTGCAATCTGTGGTTGCTGGAAAGAAATTTGTACTGTATATTACCAGCCTAACTGAAAGTGAAAGTTAGTGAATGTCTTGAAAGAACAGGAGAAGGGGGAGACAAATGGGCAGGGCCGCTGTTAGAAATCATGGGGCACTGTACAGCCTACCTCACGGGGCCCCCTTCAACCATGCCCTTGACCCCACCCCTGGCCCCGGCTTGAAGCGATTTACATATGTGTGCGGAGCCACCGCATGCATTTGTAATTAATAAGCATGAAGGAGTGGGGGCAGTTTAAATTTCTTTTAAATTGTATTTTATTACACAGAAAAACAAATCTTACACTGTATCTTTACATTTTTATTTTTTTATTTTTGCTTTCACAAGAGATGAACAACATCCCTTGTGATAGCATGGGCCATGACATGTCCTCTTTATGGAGGGATCTGGGGTCTTTTAGACCCCGAATCTGTCCTCTGGCCTCCAAAGCATCTGATCAAACCGAGATCAGTTTGATCAGATACTTGTTCAAGCCGGTAATGGTTTCATTAAATGAGCCCGAAACCGAAAGTGATAAAATCCTCATCACTTCCAGTTTCTGACATCACACGGTGGGCGGAACAACATCCATCCCTCTCACTGTGTCCCAGTAACCAGATGCTACTGGTCACATCTTAAAAGCAGTAAAGGTGGTGGTGGAACCCCTTTCCACTGCCTGTAAAAGTAATACAGGGGCTTCTTAGCCACTAGGATTACTTTTACTTTGTGCAGAATTGCTGGTGTTAAAAAATGGTATCTTGATCATTGCTGTAGTGATGACCAAGATATCACCCTTCCAATCCAGCGACGTACTGATACATCGCTGGACAGGAAGCAGTTAAAATGAAGTGTAAATTAGCATTACACCGTTTCTTATTATCATCAGCATTACAATTATCACACAGGCAGCACTGTAAGCAGGTGCTCTATCATGTCTCTCTGTCACATTGCTTTTGGGTGCTGACTTTGTTATGGCTGTTACATACAGTAAGTACAGCAATAAGTTAACAGGCATAACAAAGTCAGCACCCAAAAGCAATGTGACATAGAGACATGATAGAGACATGATAGAGCACCTGCTTACAGTGCTGCCTGTGTGATAATTGTAATGCTGATAACCTGCTGTGCTGTGAAATACATAATAGGACACAGTGAGTATTCTATCCTCTAATCCCCACTCACTGTGTCCAGTGCAGCCACACTGTCCTCCTGCTCTTCTCTGTCAGCCCTCAACTTCTTCACATCTTGCTAGGATTGCAGCCGAGAGCCGAACAGAGAATTGCAATATCACTCCGCCAGCCGGGACTAATAGGATAGTGGGGCGGCATGATGTACATGTGCCCGAAAATAAGAAAATAGTCCCTCCACACTCACTCACATTTCCAGGCTGGAAGCAGAAATCCTTCAGTCTCACAGAGGAATCTGCAGCTGCTGTTTTCATATTTCCCGCCCACACATCCTCTCTCAAGATATAGCTGTACGCCGGAGATAGTGTGGGCGGGGCGGGAAGTCACTGGAGGAGCAGAGGTGGGAGGAGCTGTATTCCTCACTGATCTCCCATCAGTGAGGAGGGGGGGGGGGGGTGGTGTGTTTGCTGGGCGGCTGTGTAAGTGTCACTGTCACAGACACTTTACAGAGCTGCAGCCACCAGTCCTCTCAGAATTTACAGACTGATTCCCCTGTCCTACGGACGGAAGAAATCAGTCTGTTTCTCCACGGTTACTGAGATAATGGAAGGCTTGTCCCCCCCCCCCCCTGCTGGTGGAGCCCTTCCTGGAGTCGCTCTCCTCCCTGCCAATGAGGATGCAGGGGGAGGGAGCAGATTGGGCGGCCGAGGCAATGCGAGGCTCTAATATTATGCGCAGAGGGAGGGGGAGAAATCCGCCCCCTCTTACTCTCCGCCCAGGGCACCCGCTCTGATCTCCTCTGACAGGAGGATGGATGGGGGACAGGCTTGGGCGGGATGAAATAGCAGCGGCGGTGAGCGGCCTCTGAATACCAGCAAGAAGGAGGAGGGAGGGGAGCACTCTGGCGCTTGAGCGCCCCACCTCTGTGGCGCCTGGGTGAACTGCACCCCTCGCACCCTGTCTAGGATCGGCCCTGACGCTATGTCATGCACACAGTACACTAAGTGAAACTCTGCTGCAGCTAGCACAATCACCTGCCTGCCTGTCACAGTATGGAGAACAGCAGTAATGGATCTAGCTAAACTAAATACAGTGTATAAATATATATATATATATATATATACACACACACACACACACACACACACACAAACACATAGGATGCATATATATCCTCTACACACTGTAACAGCAGCTAACTGACTCGCTTGCTTGCTCTATCTAACTCAATATAAAGGACACTGTCTCTCTCTCTGTAACTCTCTCTTTCACAAACGCCAACACACTACACAAGGCCGACTTCCAGGCGGCCTTATATAGTGTGGGGCGTGTATCTACTCCTCTGAGCCATGTTTGGCCAAAGCCACCCTGGCTTTGGCCAATTACGGCTCTCCGTTATTACCGCACTGTGATTGGCCAAAGCATGCGGGTCATAGTGCACGCTTGGCCAATCAGCCACCAATGCACTGCGATGCCGCAGTGAATAATGGGCCGTGACGCGCCACTCGAATTTGGCGCGAACGGCCCATAATGTTCGATCTTCGGCGAACGATCGAACAGCCGATGTTTGAGTCGAACATGGGTTCGACTCGTACACGAAGCTCATCCCTAGTTCTGACCAACTCCGAAAAACTTGTGTGTTGGACAAATGTCTGAAGTACGCACCTCCACGTAGGTTGAATACATTTCAGACCTATATGGATGTACACAAGTTCATACGCAGGTTGAGTATCAAACAACATATGATTTCAAATCCCATTCAGGATAATAGAGTAATATCTACTGAATTTCGCCACTCAGGGCTTTCCAATGCCTCTTTATTTAACCCACCAGGGGCTCTAGCCAGGGCCATCTTAATAGCATCATGGGCCTCCGGGCAAAGTAATGCACTGGGGCCCCTACAAGCCTTCCCCAATTTACACACCACCTACTCTACAACAAAATTTCAGCCTATACACAATATGTTGTTGTACTATACAAATAAAGATGACACAAGCATTACTATGAATTATTTATTTTTAATAAAGTATTTAGCACAGACATTTGAAAATTTTCTTTACAAATAGTTATTGTATTAGTCCTTAAAATACATGTGAATAAAAAAGGAAAAAGTGCACAACCAAACAAAATATAAACTCCCTAAAATATAAAGGGAAAAAAGTGATACTAATATGTGATAACGATACACTTTAAAACAACATAGAAAAGTCCCAAAAGCAAGGTGCTCCAACGGTAAACGATATTACGGGACACTAAAGAAATCATTAGAAGCTTCTTTCCAGAAAGTAAAACAGACAACGCCGCTTACCAGATTCGAAAGAAAAAATACATACCATATTGGCATAAAAGGAAATTATTACAAATATTTATCTTCATCGCTTCAACTTTGCGAATTTTCTTTTCCAAAAATTGTTTCATTATTACTGCAAAATCAATAGTCTTCAATACATCACTTTCTCAATGCACATCAATGAAAGCCAGTTCAAACGCTGTTGTCCCATTGTGCTGCAAAGCTGATTTTTTATCAATTTAAGCCTTGAAAATTAACGTTCTCCTGTACAGTTAGTAACCATCATACACATAAATATCCTGAGTGCAATTTCAAAATTGGGAAACACAGCTTTCAAGTCGTCTGAAATTATTTTTTTATATAAGGCAAACATTGTCTCACAATTTTCATCAACACTTATGTAGTGCTTCAGTTGGACACATTCATTGAAAAGATCATTATGATCAAGACCCTGGTGATAAATATTAGCAAGATTTTCAAACTTTTTGTTCAACTCATCAGAATCAATTCTTTTCAATTCACCAAAGTAGAAGAATTGATTTCCAATGAATGAATACGCTTTTGCACGTTTTATTAACCATTTAACGACCGCCCCATGTACATATACGTTAGCAGAATGGCACAGACAGGCACAATCACGTACCTGTACGTGCCTGCCTTCATGCGGGTGGGGGGTCCAATCGGACCCCCTCCCGATACATGGGGCGGTCGGTATCGCTTCAGGAGTGATACGTGATGAGGGGGCGGCCATTGGTTTCTGGCCACCACCTCACTATCGCTCCCGGCGAATGAGATGCTTCCCCTGCCTGTGTAATGTAAACACAGGCAGGGGAAGTGATGTCATCTCTCCATGCGGCGCTCTATTCATCCAGAGCGCCGAGGAGAGAAGACATCAGGTTAGTGCACAAACAGCCCACTGACACCAGGACACATAGGCACACAATCCACCCCCCAGTCACCCCCAGATCACCCCCCAGCCCCATTCACAGTGTCACTGATTGCAGTGAGCATTTATTTACTGATCACTGCAATCAGTGACATTTGTGATAGTAAAAGTGTCAGGGCAGTTAGTGTTAGGTCCCTTTAGGTCCAGGGTAGCCCCCTAATAAAGGTTTAACCCCTTGATTGCCCCCCAGGTAACCCTTTCACCCCCTATCGCCAGTGTCACTAAGCAATCGTTTTTCTGATCGCTGTATTAGTGTCGCTGGTGCCGCTAGGTAGCCAGTTATTTTTTTAGGTTCGCCGCCAGGTTTTTATAGCATCAGGTACCCCTATATACAATCTAATAAAGGTTTTAACCCCCTGATTGCCCCTAGAGTTAACCCCTTTCACCAGTGATCACTGTATAAGTGTCACTGGTGACACTGGTTAGCCAGTTATTTCGTTATTTAGGATCCCCGTCAGGTTTTTATATAGCGTCAGGTACCCCCATATATTACCTAATAAAGGTTTTAACCCCCTGATTGCCCCTAGTTAACCCTTTCACCAGTGATTACGGTATAAGTGTTACGGGTGACGCTGGTTAGTTAGTTTGCTTTTTATAGCATCAGGGCACCCGCCGTATATAACTCAATAAAGGTTTAACCCCCTGATCACCCGGTGGGTGATATCAATTAGATTTTAGGGTCAGATAGGGTCTGCGTCGCCCCAGGCAGCGTCAGGTTAGTGCCAGTAGCGCTAACACCCACGGGTGAAGCATACACCTCTCTTAGTGGTATAGTATCTGAACAGATCAATATCTAATCAGATCTATACTAGTGTCCCCAACAGTTTAGGGTACCCAAAAACGCAGTGCTAGCGGGATCAGCCCAGATACCTGATAGCACCTGAGTTTTGCCCCTCCGTCCAGCATCGATCGATCACTGTCACTTACAAAACACAACACACATAACTGCAGCGTTCGCAGAGACAGGCCTGATCCCTGCGACTCCAGTGCTGTAGGAGGTGATTTCACCACCACAGTTAAAAAAAAAAAAAAAAAAAAAAAAAAGAAGAGCATATATGCCGAAGCATGGGGGCAGCAGGGGCGGAGGAGTGATTTTGCTCCTAATGCTGCGTACATACGGTCGAAATTCCGACGGAGGCCTGCCCATGAAAAAGTCAAACCGTGTGTACGTGGCATAACTTTTGCGGGAGGATGCCCCCATGCTTCGGCACAGGGCCAATCCTAGACGGGGTCCGAGGGGTGCAGTTCACCCAGGCGCCACAGAGTTGGGGGCGCACAAGCGCCAGAGTGCTCCCCTCCCTCCTCCCCCTCCTTGTTGGTATCCAGAGGGCGCTCTCTCTGCCGCTCACCGCCGCCGCTGTTTCATGCCCAAGCCCTTCTCCCTCCATCTTCCAGTCAGAGGAGATCAGAGATTGGAGGGTCTGTACTAATGGGGGGTGGATTATCCTGAGGGGGGGTCTCTACTAATAGAGGGGGATGGTTTGTGGGGGCCAGGGGGGTCTGTACTAATGGAAGGGGGTGGTTTGTGGGGGCCAGGGGGGTCTGTACTAATGGAGGGGGGATGGTTTGTACTAATGGGGGGTGGTTTGTAGGGGGTCTGTACTAATGGGGGGGTGTATTTTCCTGAGAGGGTCTGTACTAATTGAGGGGGGTGGTTTGTGGGGGTCTCTACTAATAGAGGGGGGTGTTCTGTACTAATGGGGGGTGGATTGTCCTGAGGGGGTGTCTGTACTAATGGAGGGGTCTCTACTAATGGAGGGGGGGTGGTCTGTACTAATGGGGGGGTGGTTTGTGGGGGGTCTGTACTAATGGAGGGGGGATGGTTTGTGGGGGGTCTGTACTAATGGAAGGGGGTGGTTTGTGGGGGCCAGGGGGGTCTGTACTAATGGAGGGGGGTCTGTACTAATAGAGGGGGGGTCTGTACTAATGGAAGGGGGTGGTTTGTGGGGGCCAGGGGGGTCTGTACTAATGGAGGGGGGATGGTTTGTGGGGGGTCTGTACTAATGGAAGGGGGTGGTTTGTGGGGGCCAGGGGGGTCTGTACTAATGGAGGGGGGATGGTTTGTGGGGGGTCTGTACTAATGGAAGGGGGTGGTTTGTGGGGGCCAGGGGGGTCTGTACTAATGGAGGGGGGTCTGTACTAATAGAGGGGGGATGGTTTGTGGGTGGTCTGTACTAATGGAAGGGGGTGGTTTGTGGGGGGTCTCTACTAATGGAGGGGGGTGGTCTGTACTAATGGGGGGTGGTTTGTGGAGGGTCTCTACTAATGGAGGGGGGTGGTCTGTACTAATGGGGGGTGGTTTGTGGGGGGGTCTGTACTAATGGGGGGGTGGATTTTCCTGAGGGGGTGGTTTGTGGGGGTCTCTACTAATAGAGGGGGGGTGTTCTGTACTAATTGGGGGTGGTTTGTGGGGGGTCTCTACTAATGGAGGGGGGGGATTGTCCTGAGGGGGTGTCTGTACTAATGGAGGAGGGGTCTCTACTAATGGAGGGGGGTGGTCTGTACTAATGGGGGGTGGTTTTTGGGGGGGATCTGTACTATTTGGGGGTGGTTTGTGGGGGGGTCTGTACTAATGGAGGGAGAATGGTTTGTGGGGGGTCTGTACTAATGGGTGGGTGGTTTGTGGGGGGTCTCTACTAATGAAGGGGGGTGGTCTGTACTAAAGGGAGGTGGTTTTTGAGGGGGATCTGTACTAATGGAGGGGGGTGGTTTGTCCTGGGGGGTCTTTACTAATGGAGGGGGTCTGTATTGAGGGAGTGGTTTATACTTAGTAGGAAGTCTATACTTAATACAGATCTGGACTCAGTGGAGTCACTACGGGCAATTCAGAGTGAGCTGACTCCTGATCAGAGGAACCGTTGTTGCTGTATCGCTGGGTCAGGGGAGAGGGCCGATCAGCCATGATCTCCTGTAGTATGTCTGCAGTCTCTGACCATCTTCTGTGCTATGTCTGCAGTCTCTGACCATCTTCTGTGCTATGTCTGCAGTCTCTGACCATCTTCTGTGCTATGTCTGCAGTCTCTGACCATCTTCTGTGCTATGTCTGCAGTCTCTGACCATCTTCTGTGCTATGTCTGCAGTCTCTGACCATCTCCTGTATTATATCTGCAGTCTCTGACCATCTCCTGTATTATATCTGCAGTCTCTGACCATCTCCTGTATTATATCTGCAGTCTCTGACCATCTCCTGTATTATATCTGCAGTCTCTGACCATCTCCTGTATTATATCTGCAGTCTCTGACCATCTCCTGTATTATATCTGCAGTCTCTGACCATCTCCTGTATTATATCTGCAGTCTCTGACCGTCTCCTGTATTATATCTGCAGTCTCTGACCGTCTCCTGTAATATGTGTGCACTCTCTGACCATCTCCTGAGCTATGTCTGCACTCTGTGATCATCTCCTGTATTATATCTGCAGTCTCTGACCATCTCCTGTACTATGTCTGCAGTCTCTGATCATCTCCTGTATTATATCTGCAGTCTCTGACCATCTCCTGTACTATGTCTAGACTCTCTGTCTCCTGTACTATGTCTGCACTCGCTGTCTCCTGTAATATGTCTGCATTTTCTGACCATCTCCTGTAATATGTCTGCAGTCTCTGACCATCTCTTGTATCATGTCTGCACTCTCTGACGGTCACCTGTAATATGTCTGCACTCTCTGTCTCCTGTAATACGTCTGCCCTCTCTGACCATCTGTTGTACTATGTCTGGGGGCTCTTCCTAACAGACTCTCTAACAGAAGCCCCCTCTGTGTGCATCAGAGAGACTCCCCTCCAGGTCTCATTAGTGTACGATCTTCCTGTATTTTCTTTATTGTTAAAGGATCATGGGAGGATTCTAGGGTAACGACGTCTTCTTAGGGGATCATCTGTGTTTGAATCGTTGCCATAGAAACATGTGCAAAGGGGAGGAGTTTGTAGGATGACCACGCCCACGTGGGGGCGCCAGAAATATTTCTGCACCCAGGCGTCTGTCACCCTAGGATCGGCCCTGCTTCGGCATATATAAATGGTGCATGTATGCCCATCATTAGAAGTGGGTGGATGAAGGGAGGTATTCTAATGGTGGGCATACCCACCGATCAATCTTTTTTCTTTCAGCCAACAGGCTGCATGAAAAAAAGATTACAATACATGTCCAGCAAGGACCAGCAACGTACTGTTTGTTGCTGGAATTTGAATGGTTATACCAGAATGATGCCTGCGGGTTTAGGTATCATCTTGGCATCATTCTTTTCAGCCAGCGGCCGGCTTTTTATGTAAAAGCAATCCTAGCAGCTAATTAGCCTCTGGACTGCTTTTACAAGCAGTGGGAGGGAATGACCCCCCCCCCCCCCGGATATAAAAAGCGCCATTGGGAAATTGGGAAAGCATTTTATCACACCGATCTTAATGTGGTCAGATGCTTTGAGGGCAGAGGAAAGATCTAGGGTCTAATAGACCACAATTTTTTCAAAAAAAAGGAGTACCTGTCACTACCTATTGCTATCATAGGGGATGTTTACATTCCCTGATATAACAATAAAAATGATAAAAAAAAAAAAATGTAAGGAGCAGTTTAAAAATAAAATAGCAAAATAAATAATAAAAAAATAAAATAAAAAGCACCCTGTCCCGCCCTGCTCTTGCGCAAAGGCGAACGCATTCGTCAGTCTGGCGTCATATGTAAACAGCAATTGCACCATGCATGTGAGGTATCACCACGAAGGTCAGATCGAGGGCAGTAATTTTAGCAGTAGACCTCCTCTGTAAATCTTATGTGGTAACCTGTAAAGGCTTTTAAAAGCGTTTAAAAATGTATGTAGTTTGTCGCCATTGCGCGTTTGTGAGAAAATTTTAAAGCATGTCGTGTTTGGTATCCATGTATTCGGCCAAAGATCATCTTTTTTATTTCATCAAAAATTTGGGCAATATAGTGTGTTTTAGTGCATTAAAATTAAAAAAGTGGTTTTTTTTCGCAAAAAATGCGTTTGAAAAATCGCTGCGCAAATACTGTGTGGAAAAAAAAATGCAACACCCGCCATTCTAATCTGTAGGGCCTTTTTAAAAAAATATATATATATATATATATATATATATATATATATGTTTGGGGGTTCAACGCAATTTTCTTGCAAAAAAAAAAAAAATGTTTTCATGTAAACAAAAAGTGTCAGAAAGGGCTTTGTCTTCAAGTGGTTAGAAGAGTGGATGATGTGTGACATAAGCTTCCTAATGTTGTGCATAAAATGCCAGGACAGTTTAAACCCCCCCCCCAAATTACCCCATTTTGGAAAGTAGACACCCCAAGCTATTTGCTGAGAGGCATGTCGAGTCCATGGAATATTTTATATTTTGACACAAGTTGGGGGAAAAACACAAAAAATTATTTTTTTTTTTTTTTTGCACAAACTTGTCACTAAATGATATATTGCTCAAAAATGCCATGGGCATATGTGGAATTACACCCTAAAATACATTCTGTTGCTTCTCCCGAGTACGGGGATACCACATGTGTGAAACCTTTTGGGAGCTTCTCCGCGTACGGGACCCCAAAAACCCAGATGACCCCATTTTGGAAAGTAGACACCCCAAGCTATTTGCTGAGGGGTATGGTGAGTATCTTGCAGATCTCGCTTTTTGTCACAAAGTTTTGAAAATTAAAAAAAATATATATATATATATATATTTTCTGTCTTCATTTTCAAAAATAAATGAGAGCTGTAAAATACTCACCATGCCTCTCATCAAATAGCTTGGGGTGTCTACTTTCCCAAATGGGGTCATTTGGGATAGTTTTGTGCTATTTTGGCATTTTATGGCCTTCGAAACTGTGATAGGTAGTGAGGAGTGAAATCAAAAATTTGCGCCCTTAGAAATCCTGAAGGCGGTGCTTGGTTTTCGGGGCCCCGTACGCAGCTAGGCTCCCAAAAAGTCCCACATATGTGGTATCCCCATACTCAGGAGAAGCAGCGAAATGTATTTTGGGGTGCAATTCCACATATAACCATGGCATGTGTGAGCAATATATTATTTAGTGACAACTTTTTGTACATTTTTTTTTTCTTTTTTGCCATTATTCAATCACTTGGGACAAAAAAAATTATATTCAATGGGCTCAACATGCCTCTCAGCAATTTCCTTGGGGTGTCTACTTTCCAAAGTGGGGTCATTTGGGGGGGGGGGGTTTGTACTGCCCTGCCATTTTGGCACCTCAAGAAATGAGATAGGCAGTCATAAATTAAAAGCTGTGTAAATTCCAGAAAAT
This sequence comes from Rana muscosa, assembly GCA_029206835.1. Taxonomy (NCBI): domain Eukaryota; kingdom Metazoa; phylum Chordata; class Amphibia; order Anura; family Ranidae; genus Rana; species Rana muscosa. The sequence goes on from CM055121.1 coordinate 915,883,174, forward strand.
GTACCCTAGTTTGTAGACGCTATAACTTTTGCGCAAACCAATAAATATATGCTTATTGACATTTTTTTTACTAAAGACATGTGGCTGAATGCATTTTGGCCTAAATGTATGACCAAAATTTAGTTTATTAGATTTTTCTTATAACAAAAAGTAGAAAATATCTTTTTTTTTCAAAATTTTTGGTATTTTTCCATTTATATCGCAAAAAATAAAAATAGCAGAGGCAATCAAATACCATTAAAAGAAAGCTGTATTTGTGGGAAGAAAAGGACGCAAATTTTGTTTGGGTACAACATTGCATGACCGCGCAATTACCAGTTAAAGCAGCGCAGTGGCAAATTGTAAAAACACCTCTGGTCTTTATGCTGTGTATTGATCTGGGGCTTAAGTGGTTAATTCAAAGATTAAAGAATCCAGAACAGGAAGAAATATTTCTATCTTAAATGTTTCACTTTCACTGAAATATGCCTCCTCTTCTGCTCCATCAGATCTAGTAAGGCCTCGTACACACGGCCGAGAATCTCGTCAAGAAGAAACTTGTCCCGGCCGAGTGTACACACGATCCATTCAAAGAACCCGCGGTTCTTTGAATGGAGCGAACGCGGTGACGTCATCGACTACGACGAGCGTGCGCTCATCACATTCGATGCCGTCGCCGCCATCTTGCTACACCCTACCTATGCCTAGGAAGCTACCGCGCATGCGTCAAAGTCATTTCGAGCATGCGCGGGTTTCCACGGCGAAAGGTAAGTGTACACACACACACACACACACACTTTTCTCGTCGAGAAACATGCTGACGAGAATCTCGACAAGAAAATAGAGAGCAGGTTCTCTATTTTTCTCGTCGAGATTCTGGTCAGTTTTCTTGACGAGAAACCTGATAGCCGTGTACACACGACCGATTTACTCGGCAAGAAAGCTCTGCCAGCAAATTTCTTGCTGGTTCTTGCCGAGAAACTCGGTCGTGTGTACGAGGCTTAAGACGTACACTTCGCTTTTGTTCCCTTTTTTTTTTATATAGCTATAGTCAGGACTCCTACTCCTGGCTTTTGATTCGTATTCATTAAAATTTGTCCCTAATTTCCTGACGATAGATTTTCAGAGACTGTAAAAGATTCATGGCAGTAAGTATATTCACATCCTCTGACTGTTAAACACTGCTTGTTTTGTTCTCTCTTTCAAGAATGTCATTCCAAAGAATTGCCAAAAAGATAATTTCTAGGCTCTCCATTTTCTTGCCTCTCCCCTTGCATTCACTTCCTGTTCAGTATCAGCTGATATAGATTCAAGTGCATGTTTAATTTTCTCAAAATCTACACAGAGCATGAACAGCATCAAAACGTGATGACCATCTTGTTCCAGACAGGTGCTTGACAACCATATCTTTTCCTAAAGATGAAACTAGAATATTCCATCGATGTGTTGAAACCAGTGTTGCCAACCGTCCGTATTTTTACGGACAGTCCGCAAAAACGGGCACTCCCCCCCCCCCCGTCCGTAATTGCCCCATGTAAAGCGAATGTGCCAGTAAAAATAGCCGTGACCGGGTCTGGTTTGGAACTGCGCATGCGCAGTTCCGGAACTTGCCGAATGCCGAGCCGAGCAGATCCTGTATTCGGCCGGCGGGGGGGGCGGATCTCACAGGCTTTACTGGCGAGGCGAGTCACGTGATTAGCACATCCCGTCAGGTGCGCCAGCATTTAAAATCTGTTCACTCCAGGCCGGCTTCGGTACTCACACTTCTCCCCGCTCATTCGTAATCAGGGCAATCTCTGCATCCGTCCGCTCCGACTCTTACCTCTCCTCACTGCCGATTCCCTTCAGACATGCACCTGATTCTCAGGATGCGTCCCCTCCTCCCACACACAGGTCATTGTTTTCCTTAAAGGGACTGATCGGGATTCAGACTGTAATCTCCTCCTCAGTGACGGGAGAGCGGCCTCCTTCCCCTGACTGAGAGCTGCGGCCAATACACACTCCTGGCCCGGGATTCTCACTGCAGAGCTCAGGGTGCAGGCTGGGAGAACCTGCTCGTTATAGCTATGGGCTCTGCTAAGACAGTGCAAGCTCTATGGAGCCTACTCCAGTCACCACATGGCGGGGACTGAGCATGGAGGAGCCTTGCATCCAGGGCCAGGCAATCCAGAGTCCACAGGGACCGGGGGGAGTCGAAGTGACAGCCCAGCCGAGTAAGCCGGCCCGACGATGACAGCAGGTGATGAAGCAGGTGGGGATAAAGGCATTGGTGGCAGAGGGGACTGGTGCATTGGTGGCAGGAGGTGATGGTGGCAGAGGGGAATGGTGCATTGGTGGCAGGGGGTGATGGTGGCAGAGGGGAATGGTGCATTGGTGGCAGGGGGTGATGGTGGCAGAGGGGAATGGTGCATTGGTGGCAGGGGGTGATGGTGCATTGGTGGCAGAGGGGGGTGGTGGCAGAGGGGGATGGTGTTGGCAGAGGGTAATGGAGGTAGGGTGTGATGGTGGCAGAGGGGTGGCGGTGGCAGGGGGTGATGGAGGCAGGAGGTTATTGGACTAAATAATTTGCCCTTATTATGTCGAAAATAACAAATATGTTTTTTTACCTTAATATCTACCTTAAATCACATTGCTATTTGCCTAGCGTACAGTAAATTTCAATCTGGTAGGTTGGCAACACTGGTTGAAACAGAGAAAAAGGAATATAGATGCTGAATAAAGTCAAAAAATGTCACAGATTGTAGAACTCTCTACTGCTTTCACTCCCACCAAGTTCAGGCTGTGTCCAGCGCAAGGGACATAAATGGCAAACTCATTCAGTTCTCGAATCCGTGCCTGCAGTCCATTATAGCGTCCAGCCATGTTAGATGTTTTGTCATATGATTGACCACGGCAGTTTGCTAAGGGAATTAATTTATTAAGAAAATCTATGACCGTGTCTGCTAGAGTCTTTGCTCCATGAGAAAATATTGGTATAAAATTTATTGAAACGTTCCACAGGCTCACATCCTTGAATATACCGAACAGTAAATGTTAGTTGATCAATGTGTGAAATGTCTGGAGTAGAATCCACACTTATTAAGTAATACGTTGACTTTTATTTCTTTAAGAATAACACTCAAGCCTCGTACACACGACCAAGTTTTTCGTCGTTAAAAACATAGTTTTTCTCGACGAGATTCTTGTCAAGCTTGACGAGATTCTCGTCAAGCTTTCCTTGCATACACACAGTCAATTCCAAATCTCGTCGTTGTTCTGCGCGGTCACGTCCAGCACTAACGACGGCAGTATAAAGGGGAAGATCGATTTCAATGGCGCCACCCCTTGGGCTGCTTTTGCTGATCACGTGTTACCGCGTGTGAAGTAAAAGTTTGGGAAGAGACGATTCGCGCTTTTCAGTCTTCGTGCTTTCAGTTCGTTTTCTCGGTTCAGTTTGTGCTTGTGGGCTCGTATATTGTCTTTCAGGGCGTATAGGCAGGTCGTATCTGTTTTACAGTGCGTTCTTGCCCGTTCGTTTCTGAATTTCAGTTAGTTCTTTATAGGCCTTTCTGTTCTAAAGTCCGTTCTGTTTAGTACGTTCTGATCAGACGACCGTTTCCTAGCCATGTCGCGGGTACGTTCTCGTCGTCGAGTTCGTGCTGTGCGGGCGCTTGGTGTTGGTCTGCTTGTCTTGGACCAAGACGAGTCCATGAACAGGGTGAGGAGGAGTTCATGGACCAAGAATTGGTTGCTCCAGCAGGACCAATTCTGCCATATGCCTCTGCTGCGGGAGATCGTGGAGAATAATCCGGAGGACTACAGGAATTTTCTGCGGATGCCTGACCCCGTTTTTCAGCATTTGTTGGCTTTGGTGTCCCCCTATATTACCAGGCAGGACACCGTTATGCGGGAAGCCATCAGTGCTGAGCAGAGGCTCATCGCCACCTTACGTTACCTGGCGACAAGGAGAAGTCTTCAGGACTTGAAGTTCACAACAGGCATCTCCCCCCAGGCTCTGGGCCTCATAATCCCAGACACCTGTTCTGCCATTATACAAGTCCTGCAGGAGGACTATTGTTATGCCCCTCACTACACGTGGCTGAGGTGTATTTGGGCACACTGATAACTCCTCTCATACCAATGCATTCCGGTAGGCGTAGAATCCTTTTGAACTTTTATTAATACAAGATGGAGTAAAACTGTAACAGATACAGACAAATACAATTAGTAAAGATAGTACAATTAGTGCCTCCCTCCCTATCTACCTAGCCAAGTACATAAATAGTAGACATACCGGAGAGGTTTCTGAAGGCTGGAACATATATCTTAGCAGTCCATGTGCATGCTTCCAGGGAAAAAGATGAAATGGCTGAAGAAGGTGACGCAAGGTCTGATGGGATTGAAAGTACGGAGGCTTGCGTGTGACAAATTTAGCGAACTTTCTAAATTGCTTTATTAAATAGATTGTATAACTGCACTAACAGTCACTAGATGGCAACATAGATTAAATGTTATTAAAAACAGAAAAAATAGGATTTTTATAACAGCTTACCTGTAAAATCCTTTTCTTGGAGTACATCACGGGACACAGAGCGACATAGTCATTACTAATGGGTTATATAGATACCGTCAGGTGCTGGCACTGGCAACTTCCAAAACCGGAAGTACCCTCCCCTATATAAGCCCCTCCCATCCGGGAGCACCTCAGTTTTGTAGCAAAGCAATAAGTGTCCCCAAAGAGGGGCGGGAGCTCTGTGTCCCGTGATGTACTCCAAGAAAAGGATTTTACAGGTAAGCTGTTATAAAAATCCTATTTTCTTTCTCGTACATCACGGGACACAGAGCGACATAGTCATTACTAATGGGATGTCCTAAAGCAATGCCAAATGAGGGGGGGGATACACCATATATAAGCTGAGCGCTATCAGACATGAGGATCTTTTGCGGCCTGCAACACACTGCGCCCAAAGGCGACATCCTCCTGACTTCTAACGTCCACCTGGTAGAACCTAGTAAACGTGTGTACTGAAGACCATGTTGCGGCCTTACAGATTTGAGCCAGGGAGGCCTGGTGATGCACTGCCCATGAAGTTCCAACTGCTCTCGTGGAGTGCGCTCTAACTTTGAACGGAGGCGGTCTCCTTCTCAAGCCATAAGCTTGCATAATGACCTGTCGAATCCACTTGGCTAAAGTAGATTTTGACGCTGCCTGACCCTTTCTGGGGCCTTCCGGCAGAATAAACAAAGTATCCGTTCTGCGAATCTGAGCAGTGGCTTTTAGATAAGCTTTAACTGCTCTTACTACATCCAAAGAATGCAATAACTTTTCCTCTACCGAAGTAGGTTTGGGGAAAAAAGAAGGAAGAACCACATCTTGGTTCAAATGAAACCTCAATACCACCTTAGGAAGAAAGGCTGGATGAGGACGTAACACTACTCTGTCCTTATGGATAACCAGATATGGCTCCTTACAGGACATAGCTGCTAATTCCGATACTCTTTTAGCCGAACAAATGGCTACTAGAAAAATCAATTTCCTGGTGAGAAGCACCAAGGAAATATGCTGTAATGGTTCAAATGGTTGTTTCTGTAGAACCGACAGAACCAAGTTTAGATCCCATGGACATATGGGAATATTAACCGGAGGACTAATACGCATCACTCCTTGTATAAAGGCTTTGACTAGTGAATGCGAAGCCAAGGGCCTTTGAAAAAATATTGACAAGGCCGAAATCTGACCCTTGATAGTACTCAAGGCAAGCTTCCTATCTACAGCCCATTGTAGGAAGTCCAGAATCCTACCTATTACGTATTTACGTGGATGCCATTTCTTGGCCTCACACCAGGCGATGTACGCCTTCCAGATTCTATAGTAGATCTGCCTGGATACCGGCTTCCTGGCATTGATCATGGTAGATACCACAGCATTAGAGAGCCCTCTCTTTTTTAGAATGTGGGCTTCAATAGCCAGGCCGTCAAACCCAGGGCTGGTAAGGAAGGGTGGTATATCGGTCCTTGCGAAAGCAGGTCCGGACGATGTGGGAGGGTCCAAGGACTCCCCACAGACATTTTTACAATCTCCGCGTACCATGCTCTTCGGGGCCACGCTGGAGCCACCAGAATCACTGGTTTCTTTTCTACCCTGATTCTGCAGAGTAATCGAGGTAACAATTGTGGCGGTGGGAATGCATATATCAGCTTGAACTGATCCCAAGGGAACACTAGGGCATCCGAGCCGCACGCTAGGGGATCCCTTGTCCAAGAGACAAACCTGTCCACTTTTGTGTTGAATCTGGATGCTAGCAGATCTACATCCGGTGTTCCCCACCGCTGACATATTGTCCGGAAAACCTCGGGATGATGGGACCATTCCCCTGGGCATAATTGTTGGCGACTTAGAAAGTCCGCCTTCCAATTCTCCACTCCTGGAATGAATACCGCAGATATGGCTGGGACATATCTTTCTGCCCATCTCAGGATGTAATTTACTTCCCTTTGGGCTGCACGACTCCTGGTGCCCCCCTGACGATATATGCCACTGCTGTGGCATTGTCTGATTGAACTCTGACAGGGGACCCTTGGAGTTTGGATGTCCATGCTACTAGGGCATACCGGGCTGCTCGTATCTCTAAGAGATTGATGGGCAGGGCCTTTTCTGCTTCTGACCACTTGCCCTGGAGAGACCATTGCTCCAGTACTGCTCCCCAGCCTATAAGGCTGGCATCTGTAGTGACCACCTTCCAGGAAATCGGACTGAAGGATTTCCCTCTTTCCAGATTCTGGGGAACCAACCACCAGCGGAGGCTCTTGCGAACGGAAGGGGACAAGGACATTGGTAAGTCCAGAGCCTGAACTTTTTTGTTCCAGGCTGACAGTATGGCCCTTTGCAACTTCCTTGAATGGAATTGACCGCAGGGTACTGCTTCGAATGATGCCACCATTTTTCCCAGCAGCCTCATGCACAGGCGTATGGATGGCTGTCTTTTTGAACCCACTAAGTGGATCAAATCTCTCAAAGACGACCCCTTTTCTTGAGGCAAGAAAATTTTTCTCTGGTCTGAATCCAGCCTTAGCCCCAAGTATTCCAGACTTTTGACTGGTTTTAGGGCTGACTTGTCTCGGTTGATAATCCAACCGTGATATTCCAGAAACTTGATTGTCTCGTGAACAACCACTTCTAGTTTTTCCACTGAGTGGTCTATCAGCAACAAGTCGTCTAGATATGCCATTATCGTTACACCTCGTGTTCTTAGATTGGCCAATAATGGGGCCAGAATTTTTGTGAACACTCTTGGTGCTGTGGCCAGACCGAAGGGTAAGGCTCTGAACTGAAAATGGCGCCCTTCTACCGCAAAGCGTAGAAATTTTTGGTGGGCTGGAAAGATGGGAATGTGCAAATAAGCATCTTTGATGTCGATCGAGGCTAACCATTCCTCCCCTTGTAGGGCAGTGGCTACCGATCGGATCGACTCCATCCGGAAAGTCCTGATATGTAGGAATTTGTTTAGCCCTTTTAGATTTAATATGGGCCTCACGTCCCCGTTTGGCTTCGGAACTGTAAAGAGGTTTGAGTAAAACCCGAACCCCCATTCTTCCAGGGGAACCTCTATAATTACTGCTTGGAGCAATAATTGTTCCAGTGCCAACAGGAGGGATCCTCTCTTCTGGGGATCCCTTGGCACGTTTGACCTTATAAAGCGGGAAGGAGGGGAGTTTTTTAACTCCAATTTGTATCCCAGATTTACTGCGGAGAGCACCCATCTGTCTCGGATCGTGTCCCGCCAGGTTTCTGTGAACAACTGAAGTCTTCCCCCCACCCGATTGGGTGGGGGCAACCCTTCATGCATTTCACTTTGGGGGAGGTTTTGTACCTCTCCTGCTCCAGGGCTTCTTGTTACCCTGCAACTGTCCCTGATTTTTACCTCTGGGATTTGACCGAGGAGGCCGTCGGAACTGTTTCACAGCCGATGTCCTAGGGACTGGAGAAGCCGGCCTCTTAAAAGAGGGACCTCTAACTCTATTTTTAACCGGCAAAAGTGTACTTTTACCGCTGGAAATTCTCTGGATATACTTGTCCAGGTCTTCCCCGAATAAGCGCTCACCATGAAATGGGAAGCTGACCAGCAATTTTTTACAGGGAGCTTCAGCAGACCAGTTTTTGAGCCATAGAAGCCTGCGCATATGTACTACAGACAGCGTAAGGCGGGAGGCCTGATGGATTGAATCCTTTATGGCATCCACCGCAAAGCATAAGGCTCTAGGTAGATCAGCTAGGGCAAGAGCCTGCTGATCTGGCAAGTCCCTTAAGACCTGTTTCAACTGATCCTTCACTGCTTGGCAGACCCCAATAGCTGCCACTGCTGGTTGTGTCACCAATCCTGCTGTAGAAAAAGCAGATTTTAATAAGGACTCCAATTTTTTATCTATTGGGTCCTTGAACATTTGGACATTATCCACCGGACATGTCAGTGATTTATTCACACAAGAGATGGCTGCGTCCACTGTAGGGACCCTCCATTTTCTGATGAACTTATCCTCCATGGGATAGACCACCGGAAATCTCTTAGGGGGAGTAAATATTTTGTCAGGATGCTCCCAATCCTGGTAAATGAGCCCTTCCAGTAAAGGATGGATCGGAAAGGAACAAACAGTCTGGGGAGCTTTTAGCGACCCCAACGAGGAGACAGAAGTGGATGATGGCTCCGCAAGTGGCATTTTAAATGCTGATCGGACCATATTAGTTAGGGACTGAACCCATAACCTTTCAGCATGTGATGCTGAGAACGGCTCTTCCACTGTTGATTCCTCTACAACCGAATCGACCTCATCCTGATCCCCTTCAGGTAGGTCGATCCCTGTATGGGACTGTTGCTCTGTTAACAGGCACTCTGAGGGAGGAGACGGAGATCGGGCGCTTTTCTCCTGTGACAGGGAAGCCGCGATCAATGCTGACAATCTCTCTTCCAGCCCTCCCAGAGCTGAGGAAAAAACCTCCTCTGTTACATACACAGGAGCAGGTGAACTGAGGACAGCCACAGTACCAGGTACTCCTGAGGGTGCTCTACGGTCACTAACCTCTGATTCTTCAGGGGAGACTGGTGCAGCCAAAGCATGCCCAAGATCCTCAGAGCCCGATGGAGACCCCCTATTCCTCCTGGAATTTCTAGTCCCGGAGTTTTTAGACGGCATATTCCTAAGCCACAAAGCTGAGGTATTCCAGCCAAAATACACCAGTTACTGACAATAGTCTAGCATAAATGCTGCTATAAGAAACAGTTGGTGTCTACTAATGTGCCTTTCTAGGGGATGCCTGTATCAACCGCTTGCTGTATGCCCTTTTTTAAATGTTGCCAGCTCTGTCTCTGTACTTCATAGCCAGCTCACCACACAAAATTGTGGTTTTTAACATGCTGGGACGCCCGCACATGCGCAGAAGCGCTGCGGCGCGCACAGAGAGTCATCCCCCCAGGCTCCGCCCCCTTTCCCGGCTCACCTCTATATATAGAGGCGCGTGCACGCGCGCGGCCACGTGCGCCTTCGGCGCTAATTTTAAAAAATGGAAACTAGGGACAAGAGCCAGGGCCCCTCTTTGCCGCAGGCCGGGGGTTGGACGAGCATTGCAACATGGCAGAGGAAGCAGTTTCCCATAAGAGAACTCACCATCTGCCTGGACTTGCTCTGCTGAGAAGAAACTAGTCCACATGACAAGAAAACATTCCACAGCGGCCTCTAGTGGACAAACACATGTACCGCAGTCTAATATATTAAATATATAAAAAAAATTTTTTTTTTTTTTCTTGACCACCATTAAAAATTATTACATTTTTTTAGTAGTTACAGGCATGCACAGAATTTTGCGGGAATACCATTAGGTAACAGACAGAAAGACAAATTAGGCTTGGGGGTCCCCCAATAGAACCAAGTTCCTGGGGGCCCCCCACTTACCTGTTCCCCGCCGCAGGACTTTGTTTGGTCCACAAAAGCCTAAACTTCACCTATCACGGCAGGCATTGTAATCAAACCTTCAGGGACCGGGTTCCCAAGGATTCCACTCCCCTGGACCTGTATAGCACCCTGCACAGAAAACATCTTGGTCGTGGGTATGACCAGAGCTCTGGATCCCAGGGTCCAGCTCTCCTAAGAGAAGCATTACAGGCAAAACCTTGCTCTTCTCTGCAAGGCCCGGGTACCGACCGTTTAGCTATGAAGCTTTTTTGGTCGGATCCGGAATAGCTTACTGAGGCCCAAAAGAACCTGTACGCAAGCTCAGTGAAAAACACATGTTTCTTCTTGGCCAACACCTTAGACACTGGCAAAAAACTGAGGTGCTCCCGGATGGGAGGGGCTTATATAGGGGAGGGTACTTCCGGTTTTGGAAGTTGCCAGTGCCAGCACCTGACGGTATCTATATAACCCATTAGTAATGACTATGTCGCTCTGTGTCCCGTGATGTACGAGAAAGAAAATAGGACAAATTCAAGCCTTTTTACTAAAGGCATGACACTCCCCACGTGGATTCCCATGGAAACCACATATCATGGCACTTCAGAGGAGAGTAACAAAATAAGTTCAGAAACAGGTCTGAGGAAAAGTTTAGGCTGGCCTTGCCTAATGACCTTAAGTTCAACTTTCCTGACGTTTCCATCTTCACTGGTAAACGCTTGGGTTATCAGACCCAAAGGCCACTCGTTTCTCCTAGATTGAGAGTCTTTCATGGGAACGATGGCACCAGGCTCTAAGTTGGGCTTGCTGTCTTGCCATTTGTTCCTAGTCTGTAGATTAGACAAGTATTGTTTCTTCCACTTGTTCCAAAATGTGTCAGCTAAAACTTGTACTCTTTTTCCATTGACATCTGTACAAGTCCTTTGGATCCAGTTTGACTGAAGGAGCTGTGATCACCTCAACTTTCTGAGTGAGTAAAGTGGAAGGTGTAAGCAAGAAAGGATCTTCAGGATCATTGGGTATAGATGTCAAAGGTCTGGCATTCATTATGGCTGATACTTCAGCCATGAAAGTTGTCAGAGTCTCATGTGTGAGTTTTGAAGTTCCCAATTGTAGAAACATTGAATCTAGGATTCTTCGAGCTATACCAATCATACGCTCCCAGGCACCTCCCATATGAGAAGAGTGTGGGGGGTTGAATGTCCATGTACAACCTTGTTCTGAAAGGTATCTCTCTACACGTTCTGTGTCAAGGTTTGAAGTGATATTCAATTCTTTGCAAGCTCCAACAAAATTGGTTCCTCTATCAGAGCGTATGTGTTTGACAGGGCCTCTAATAGAGATGAAACGTCTCAGGGCATTAATGAAGCTGGATGTGTCTAAGGACTCAGTTACTTCTATGTGTACAGCTCTGATGCACATGCAAGTAAACATGACAGCCCAGCGTTTGCTGTTGGCACTGCCTCCTCTGGTTTGTCGCGTGATCACAGTCCAAGGCCCAAACACATCAAGACCGACGTTTGTGAATGGGGGTTCTGTATTGAGTCGGTCTGCAGGAAGGTTGCCCATTTTCTGGGTTTGAAACCTACCACGAAGCTTACAACAGGTGATACATTTGAAAATGGTTTTACTCACAATTCTCTTGGCTCCCACTATCCAGAGTCCAGCTGCACGCAAGGCTCCTTCCGTGAACAAACGTCCTTGGTGTTTTGTCTGTATGTGGTAGTGTTCCACAAGTAAAGAAGCAACATAGTTATTTGGTATTATGACAGGATTACTTTCACCACTATCAAGTCCTGCATTTGAGATGCGCCACGCAACTCTTAACAGTCCTTCATTGTCTATAAAGGGGTTGAGTTTCCTTAGAGGACAGTTCTTTGGAATGCTCTTGTAATTTCAAAGACATTCTAGTGTTACTGCGTAAGTCTCTTGTTGGACACAGCGGATGATTACATTTTTTGCTTCTGTGAGCTCATCTGTGTATGGCTTGTGGCAGTAATGCCAACCTTTGCAACAACTTGTACATGTAGGGGTACCTCTAAAGGATCTGGCTATGTGAACCAAGCAAGTTGTAGCTCTTTGTAAGGACTTCCAAGTGGAGAATTTGTGGAAGCGCTTGGATCCCAACAGTTGGTTAGAAATTGTTGTATGTAGTGTGGAAACCTGAGGATGGATATCTGAGTCAGATTTAGGTTCTAACCGTACATATGTCTCCTTTACTGGAGTGGTAGGTGCTGGCTTGTACAGGAAGGGTGGTCCTGTGAGCCATGTAGTGTCTTTGAGACGGGATGCTGGCACAGACCTTGTAGCATGATCCGCTGGGTTATGATCAGTTGAGACATAACGCCACTGGGTGGGCTGTGTCGACTTCCTGATTCTAAGGACTCTGTTGTGTACATAGAATCTTCTACTTTCATTGTAAATGTAGCCCAACACTACCTTGCTGTCTGTGTAAAACTCTGTGTCCTCGAGTTCTAGATCCATCTCAGATGTAATAAGTTCTGCTAGTTCTACTGCTAGTACAGCAGCACAGTTCCAATCTTGGAATGGTGGTTTCAGGACATGGTGCTAGCTTGGCCTTGCCCATAACAAACCCAATATGAACTTGGCCCTCGATGTCTACTGACTTGAAGTAGGTTACTGCTCCTATTGCTTTAACTGAAGCATCGCAGAATACACATAACTTTCTAGACTGAACCCTTGCAGGAGGAAAAGTGGGTGTATGGTCTATGTACGTGTAGGTTGGATAAAGTCTTTAAAGAGTCTCTCCATGTTACCCATAATGTCTCTCTCAGGAGGTAGTGGAGAATCCCAATCACATGTGTCTGCGGTGAGCTCTCTAAGCAGAATCTTACCTTGGATGGTAACCGGTGCTACAAACCCGAGTGGATCATACAGGCTGTTGATGGTGGATAAGACACCTCGCCGTGTGAAGGGCTTTGGCTCTTGGTCAACTTGAAAGGTAAGGGTGTCAGACTTGAGGTCCCAGTTGAGTCCTAGGCTGCGTTGCATAGGAAGGGAGTCTGTTGCTAAGTCCAGATCTTTGAAGTCACTGGCATAATCTTGGGAAGGGAAGGCCTCCATGACGACTTTGCTGTTAGATGCTATCTTATGCAGTCTGAGATTTGAAGAGGCAAGTGTACTTTGAGTCCTCGAGTAGACTTATTGCAGCTTCGGGTGAAGAAAGTGATTTCAGACCATCGTCTACATAAAAGTCTCTTTCAATAAACTGTGTAACGTCTTTCTCACCTTCTTGGGCAGATAGCTTAAGTCCATAGATGGCAACAGCGGGAGATGGACTGTTACCAAAAACATGCACCTTCATGCGGTATTCTGTAATGTTTTTAGTAGGGTCATTGTCTTTGAACCATAGGAATCTCAAGAAGTTCCTGTGTTCTTCCTTGACTTGGAAGCTGTGAAACATTTGCTGAATGTCTGCAACTATGGCAACTGCTTCCTTGCGGAATCTGATGAGGACACCAAGAAGTGTGTTGTTGAGGTCTGGTCCCTTTAGGAGGACATCATTTAGTGAGATTCCTTGATGCCGAGAGCTGGAGTCAAACACTACCCGGATTTTACCTGGCTTCTTGGGGTGGTAGACGCAGAAGATTGGCAGGTACCAGCACTCTTCATCGTCTTTTAGAGGTGGAGCTACCTCAGCATGGTCATTCTCAAACATCTTACTCATGAATGAGAAGAAATGTCCTTTCATTTCTGGTTTCTTTTGGAAATTGGATCTGGAGGGAAGAAAAGCGTTTCAAAGCTTGTTCTCTGTTATTAGCAAGACAGGGTCTCTGCGCTCTGAAAGGCAGGGGTGCCACCCAGCTGTTTTCATTGGTTTTGTAGAATCCCTGTCTCATTATCTCCAAGAAGATATGATCTTCAATAGATGGTCCAATTTTGTGATCTTTAGTATTTTGGAAAACTGAGCACCCTAAATGATCTCTGTCCTCATCACAAAGAAGATTAGTGGTGTAAGGGTTTGAATGAATTACACTGGCAGGCTTCTCTCTTATGAGGAATCTGTTGGTGCAAGGCTGAAATAGGGATGGACGTCCGCCTTCTAGCGTCTTTGTAAAGAGAGAGTTCACGCTGGTTGGTTTGTGAACACTTCCTAGGCATACGTTGCCTATGATGACCCATCCTAGATCTAGCTTCTGGGCATAGGGGGAGTTGTGGGGACCATTGATTTGTTTTCTCACCTTGTGAACTCTGATGATGTCCCTCCCAAGGAGAAGCGCTATCTCAGCCTGGGGATCCAGTTCAGGGATGAGATGTGCTATGCCCTTCAGATGTCCGTGATGAAGTGCCACCTCTGGCGTAGGGATCTCCTCTCTGTCCGTTGGGAACTGATTGCACTCGGTTAGAGTTGGCAGAGGCAGGGTTGTCTGACCATCAAAGGATTCGATTTGGTAACCAATGGCTCTTCTCCCAGTTTCTTCACTTACCCCAGTACAAGTCTTAAGTATGACGAGCCGGCTTCCTTGATTTTGAAGGTGTCAAAGAAGGCTGAGCTGGCGAGTGATCTGTTGCTTTGATCATCCAAGATCACGTATAGCTTCACTGCTTTTTCTCTGCGACCCATGGGGTAAACTGTAGCAAGACAAATCTTAGAGCAGGATTTGTTAGACAGACCTTCTCCACAGACTTGGGTGCACTGGGGTGTAACTACAGGAGGTACTGTGTCTTGTTGCTCCCCGCCGTGCTCTTCCACCTGGAGTGAGGGTGTAAGAGTCCATGGCGCTGGCCCTGGATGCAGAGCTGTGTTGTGCTCTGTGCTGTTGCACTCAGAGCAGTTGATGCTCACCTTGCAGTCTCTCCCAAGGTGAGAAGTTGATGCGCAGCACCTGTAACAAATTCTGTTTTCTTTGAGGAAGGTTCTGCGATCTTGGAGAGTCTTTTCTCTAAAACCTCTGCACTTTAACAACGAATGAGGCTTCTTGTGAAGAGGACACTCTCTGCTTGGATTCTGAGCTGGAGATACACTTGTTTTGCGTACTGCAACAGGTGCGTCTTTGAAGTTGCGGGTAGGAGCAGGCTTACTTGACCTAGGGAAGGCAGAGTCCGATGATGAGATGTCAAAACTAGGATCATTTTTAACCTTTGCTAGTTGGTGAATAAAGTCCACAAAATAAGAGAATGGTGGGAAGGGGACGTTGTGCTTTTGCTTGTAGTCAGAGCCTCGTGTAACCCAGGTTTCTTGAAGGTTGTAAGGTAGCTTTTGCACTATAGAGAGTTAACGCCACGGGCTGTGTCCAGAAAGGCAAGGCCTGGCAAGTCTCCTTCTGCTTTGGCTATTTGTAGTTCTGTAACTAGGTCACTCAAGTCTCTCAGCTTCTGGCAGCCTTTGTTAGGAATCTTGGGAAAGTCCTCTATTCTTTTAAAAAGAGAGTTTTCTATAACTTCTGGGGAACCGTATCATTCATCAATCCTCTCCCATATCATGCTCAGCCCTTTGGTTGGGTAATTAATGTTAATGTCTATGATTCTCCTTGCATGTTCTGATGACTCATTCCCCAGCCAATTGACTAAGAGATCGGCTACTTCACTTGCTTTAAAATCAAGATCCCTTGTTGCATTTCTGAAGGACGAACGCCATGCTCTATAACTTTCAGGGCGATCGTTAAACTTTGCAAGTCCCTTTGCTAACAGTTCACGTCGTGCTAAGAACTTGAAGAAATCTGACATACCTTGATCGTTGTGTGAGTAACCAGGGGGCGCTTTATTGTGCCAGGAACTTGGTGGATAGTTGCGGTTATCAGGGATACTGTCGCTGTATCTTTTAGACCGTCGTTCTTCATTTTCGATTTGGTCAACTGTGACGTAGTGTTTTGATAGTCTGGATGCAGAATGCGCTGAAAACTGAGTGCGGGTTTACTTTCTTACTTGATATAAGGCGTGTGAATGGCGGGGGTTGATTCCGCTCTTGGCGCTGTAAGCGGGCAGTTGTCTGGTTCAGCGTGTCGCCGCACATATTCTGAGGTACGCTCTGTACTGTCGTCAGGAACTGAATTTTTTCCAAGTATGTTGCTGAGCCGCTCACTGGTGGGCTTTGCAAATTCCTCTAAGATGTCTGCCTCAGCGACTGCTGCTTCCTTCTCTACAGCCAACTTCTCTAACTCAGTTTCTATGCGTAGCTTCTCTAATTTCATTTGCATCTCTTTTTCAGCAAAGGCAGCCTTTACTTTTGCAGATTCTGCTTTTGCGCGGGAAATGGCGATTGTTTCGCTTTTCACTGACCTCTTTGAGCTCGTGGAGTAGACTTCTGACCTTGTCGCAAAGTGCTCTGACTTTGTCTGTGACATGGTGTCTCGCTGTATGGAAGCTGATAACACTGCTGTCTTACTGGCGTTCTGTATGCTAGCCGTGCTTAGAAGCCTCCGTTTTACTGCTGTTCTGTATGCTAGCCATGCTTAGAAGCCTCCGTTTTACTGTTATGCCCCTCACTACACGTGGCTGAGGTGTATTTGGGCACACTGATAACTCCTCTCATACCAATGCATTCCGGTAGGCGTAGAATCCTTTTGAACTTTTATTAATACAAGATAGAGTAAAACTGTAACAGATACAGACAAATACAATTAGTAAAGATAGTACAATTAGTGCCTCCCTATCTATCTACCTAGCCGAGTACATAAATAGTAGACATACCGGAGAGGTTTCTGAAGGCTGGAACATATATCTTAGCAGTCCATGTGCATGCTTCCAGGGAAAAAGATGAAATGGCTGAAGAAGGCGACGCAAGGCCTGATGGGATTGAAAGTACGGAGGCTTGCGTGTGACAAATTTAGCCAACTTTCTAAATTGCTTTATTAAATAGATAGTGTAGTTCTACAAAACGGCCACTAGATGGCAACATAGATTACATGTTATTAAAACAGAAAAAATAGGAAAAATTCAAGCCTTTTTACTAAAGGCATGACAACTATATTAGGGCAAGTTTTCTCCTTTAACATCACATTTTATGTATTTCATGTATGCTAATGTATTGTATTTCTTTCATCCTTCCCTAATTACCATGATTGTAATATGCTGAGAATGTCCCCTTTGTCCTCATGCATGCTGTAAGCTTTTAAATGCCCCTTTTTTCTCCTCCATGCATATTTCCCTTCACCAACCTCTCCAGCAGTGGCGGCTGGTGTTCAAAATGTTTGGGGGGCCAGCCCAAAAATGTAATAATTAAAAAACTACCATTTCCGCGACTGTGCCTATTAAACGCCACCAGTTTGTCCCCTCAAATGCAGCCAGTTTGTCCCCTCAAATGCAGCCAGTTCCCCCCCCAGCCCTGCACTTACCTTCCTCTGGTCTGCGCCATCCTTCTCTCCTCGATGTCTTCTCCCACCCTCGATGTTGCATCAGCCAATCAGGTTACCGGTAAACAGACTCGGTGAACATGATTGGCAGAGGAGCCTATCAGTGTTTAACCAAGGCACGCACCCCCCCTGCGTCCCCTGTTTAACTTTTTGCAAGCCAAATACAGCCCTCAAGCTGTAATCGGCAAGCCTATCAGAGTCGCTGGCTCTGATAGGCACTTCCCTAAAAAAAAACTGACGCTGTCATTCAGATGGCCGCCACTCAACAGGGGGCCATCCACCTGAATAGTAGGCGGGATCGACAATACATAGGTTCATGCAAGGCATGAACCTATGTATTGTTCTGAGTGACAGGCGCAGGAGAGAGGGGGCAGCGCTCCTGCGCCCACTATGGACGCACCGACACTGCAATGCTATCCTGTGCCCAAACACACCTAGCCGAGTCACTTCCCAATGTCTTTCTGCAGCTCCATTGTAGTGCTTTACCCCCCCCCCCCCCCGAATCACCCCCTAAAATTTCGCTATAAATGTTAGTTCTCCTTATTTTTGGCCATTCCCAAACTCATCTAGCCCCCCCCAAATATTTTTAGAATGGACCATCAGAGGGAGTGATGAATATGATACTTGAGCCTTCGCTTTGATTTTTGGAAAACACATAAAACGGAAACTTAGAATGATGTTGGGCTAGAATGTATTTTAGTATAATCTGCTTGCAATGTTATGTGCAAAAGTACTAATATATATTTTTCTGGTTTGACTCCACAGCTTCCTTCCACGCCACAGGAATGTAGCATACAAAATAATTCCGCGCTGCCCTCTGGATAAGCTGCTAACACAACAAGTAGACAAATAGTAAAAAGCGTGGAAACAAAAAAGTGTAGCGCTAATCAAAAAAATGAACAAGAATGCATGACGCACTCAAATGAGTATATAAAAACGGTGCAATATAAAAAAAAAAAAAAACCACTCAAATATTATGTAAGAATAGTAAGAAGTCCTCATATATACAAAATGTCTATATGCAAAATACAAGTGAAACCTTGTGCAACTGAGTGTCCTACAGTAATTCAAAAATGAAGACAATGGTGAAATTCAAAAGTAGGTGAAGACTTTGAAGGAAAAGTGACGGTGAGAAGATGAAGAGAACCACCACCAATAGGTAAGGAGCTTACCAGATAGTTTGAACCCAGGGGAACATATGTTCAGTGGGTCAAACGGGCTTGGTGTGGTGGAACCACGATGGAACCTGGACAATCTGTATGCTGCAAATTGCTGTGCTGGAAATGGCCAAACATCAACAGGGAGAGAGAAACCGCAGAAGAAAGATGACCTCTTAGCAGATAACCTCATATGCAGTAGTGGTCCGGGAAAATCCCAATCAATATGAGCAGGTAAGTATCATGTAATAGAGAAAAGAAACAGCCACATAGCGTAACTCTGTATATAAATCAAAATTTAATGTAGTGGAAACACTTACATTTAAGTTGATATAAAAGCGCTTTGCAAAGAATGTGGCAACAATGGAGTCCTCACAACGCGTTTCGTCTCCTATGACATCATCTAGGAGACGAAACGCGTCGGGAGGACTCCATTGTTGCCACATTCTTTGCAAAGAGCTTTTATATCAACTTAAACGTAAGTGTTTCCACTACATAAAATTTTGATTTATATACAGAGTTACGCTATGTGGCTGTTTCTTTTCTCTATTACATGATACTTACCTGCTCATATTGATTGGGATTTTCCCAGACCACTACTGCATATGAGGTTATCTGCTAAGAGGTCATCTTTCTTCTGCGGTTTCTCTCTCCCTGTTGATGTTTGGCCATTTCCAGCACAGCAATTTGCAGCATACAGATTGTCCAGGTTCCATCGTGGTTCCACCACACCAAGCCCGTTTGACCCACTGAACATATGTTCCTCTGGGTTCAAACTATCTGGTAAGCTCCTTACCTATTGGTGGTGGTTCTCTTCATCTTCTCACCGTCACTTTTCCTTCAAAGTCTTCACCCACTTTTGAATTTCACCATTGTCTTAATTTTTGAATTACTGTAGGACACTCAGTTGCACAAGTTTTCACTTGTATTTCGCATATAGACATTTTGTATATATGAGGACTTCTTACTGTTCTTACATAATTGTAGCGATACCTCCAACTAAGGAGGCCGCAGAATTAGATTTGGGCCCTGAGTGCAGCTCCGCCAACCCCCGGCAATAGGCCCTACCCCCTTCTGGCACAGCTAGTACTAATAATCAATGATAAATCCTATGCAATATAATAACTAAGCAAGGACACAGTAATGAATTGTAATAGATAAAGTGTTTTACTTATTTTCTCAATATGGATAAAGGGGGTAACAGTAATCACAGTTCAAGATAATCACTCCTAAGGGCAGCGTCCTGCCACTCTAACACACTATGTAGTAACACACGCTACAGGTGCGCCATACGGGCGACCGTTAACTAAGTGCCCTATGGCGCAGTAATCAAACACGCTAGAATCCCCACCAGGCCTGGTTCTAATATTTAACTTAGTCCTTCTTTCTTCACCGGCAGGTCTGTAATGGTGGTGCACTTTAAACAGAGTATAACTTTGTAATCCAAGGGGTATAGAACTTGGTTAAATAAAGCCGCAGGCTCAGTTCTGACAAGGCTCTTCAATAGGGGTATCAAAATAGCTTGTAGGCCATGGCAGTCTATAGGCCTATATACAGTAACAGTATCTTAGCTGGGCTTATGCCCTCTCACCCGCCGGACTACGGATCCAGTCCGGGAAACCTCCACCGGCCGTGTCACACACACACTCGATCTCTCCAACGATCGGGCCCCCCCCGATCGTACAAGGCTGTAGCGCACAAAGTCAGATGCCACCCAGGCTCGCAGAGGGGGGGTGGAAGGCTCTTTGGTGCAGAGCAAGGCCTCAGGCTTCAGGCCTTGCACTCCGACACATCCGCACAGGAGGATCCGTCTGTGTAGTCTCGTGTCCCAAAAGAGGCCGAGCCCGGCCTCTCCTCCTCCTTTTATAACTCCTCCCATGAGTCTCTGCGGTGGAACATGTGAAGAATGGGGTTATGGGTGATGTAGTCTCTTCCCATTATAGGGGAAGACCCCGCTACACACTCCCCCCACTTAAAATTTATCTTTGGGGACCAAAGAGTTTAACAACAACTATATATAACACTGGACAATTCTGAAAACGATGTTGGGATAGGGGATTCCCACCATAACTGAGGGGTAGAATTCCCTTGCCCACAGGTCACATTATCATGGGTGGCCTGCCTAACTGTGCCAGAGAGTGAGCTGGGGTTGCCCTCCACCAAATGGACAGTGGAGGGATCCGGAATCTCAGCATTTCTCCTAGCAGTGACAACAGAGTCTTCCGAACTGTTCCCCATCTGAGGGTAGGTCAGCTTCTTAGGAGGTCGAATGACTCTTTGAGCCCTTTGCTCTCCTGGAATCTCTGGCTCTGGCGCCACAGGCTCCTCTTCCTCGGAGCAACTACCATGGGCATCTTCCCAGTAATCTGCTGAAGGACTAAAAGGGGATGAACTCTGTAGCCTCTGGGTTCAGTGTTTCATCTGTGGTATCTTGGGTGACTGGAAGATCTATGATAGAAGTTCCTGGAGTTGGGGAAGACCACAGCCAATCAAGTTCTCCCTCCTCATCTCCACTAAGTTGGGAGGCTTCTCCATTTTCAGCTCGGGAGGTCTGTGACCGAGTGTTCGGCCTAGGAGTATCCAAGATAGAGGCCGGTTCAGGGGAGTCTCCCACGGGAGGTATTCTAACTGCCTCAGCAAGTGGGAGAAGGTGGTTTCGATGCTACGTCTTCAGTGGGCCTACCTTTCCTTCTGGCTTCAGCGTATAGACAGGTAGGCCCGGCAACTTCCTGCAGATGACATAGGGTTCAGATCTCCATCTGTCTGCAAGTTTGTGCTTTCCGGGGACTCCCAGATTGCGCAACAGTACTCGATCCCCGGGCTGTAGGTCTTGTACCCGGACCTTCAAGTCGAAATTTATTTTATTCCGAGCTCCCCTTTGATCTGAGGCCGCTTGAGCTTGTTCATAGGCTACTTTCAGGCTGTGTCTGAGCCTGTCCACATATCCTTTGTGGGATGTGACTGAGGAATGGTCCAGTGAGGTGCCAAAAGCCAGGTCCACCGGTAGTCTCGCTTCTCTCCCAAAACATGAGTCGATATGGGGAGTAGCCTGTAGCATCACTGATGGTGCAGTTGTAAGCATGTACTATGGCTGCTATGTGTTGGCTCCAATGTTGCTTTTTCTCGCTTTCCAGAGTCCCCAACATGTTGAGCAAGGTTCGGTTGAACCTTTCCGGCTGAGCATCTCCCTGATGATGGTAAGGTGTAGTTCGAGTCTTCTTAATTCCCAAAGAATCCAAGAGCTTCCGGATCAGCTTACTCTCGAAGTCCCTCCCTTGATCTGAATGGAGTCGCTGTGGCAGCCCATAATGGACAAAGTACTTCTCCATAAGTACCTTGGCTACGGTGGAGGCCTTCTGGTCTTTGGTCGGGAAAGCCTGGGCATACCGGGTGAAATGGTCGGTTATCACCAGAACATTTCCTAGTCCACTCAGGTCGGGTTCGAGGCAGAGAAAATCAATGCATACCAGATCCATTGGGCCTTGACTTTGTAGATGGCCCATTGGGGCAGCTTGATGGGGCAAAGTCTTCCTCTGGATGCATCGGGCACATGAGTGGCAGTACTCTTCTACCTCTGCCCTCATGCAGGGCCAATAGAACCGACTTCTGACAAGTTGGAAGGTCCTTTCAGCTCCTAGGTGGCCATGATTGTCATGCATGGCGACTAGAACAGTCTCTCTGTGCTTTTCTGGCAGAAACAGCTGCCATTTATCTTCTGAGTCATCAGAGGGGCCCCTTCGGTAGACCACTCCCTGATGTAACTGCAACCTGTCCCACTCTTTCCTCAGCAGGCGAGCTTCTTTTGAAGGTTGACGCATGAGTGTTTGGGTCCTGATTCTCCAGAGCCTCCAGGACCAATCTCCCCATGGGGTCTTCCAATTGGTCACACCTCAACTCCTTCTTGGACAGTCTTGGCAGGTTGTCCTCTTCCAATTGAGCTACTCCACAGTAGTGTTTGGGGACTCCCACCGTGGTAGCTCCTATTTCCTCTGCTCTGGAGCCTCCTCGGGCTTGGAATTCAGCTCCTTGACAAAGGGCCCGCACCCCGTCCGGTGCCACTTGGGTCCAATCTTCTATTTCAATGGTGGGGGAATGAGATCTCCTGGACAGAGAGTCTGCGTCTCGATTCCCCACTCCTGGTCTATACTTAAGGCTGAAGTTGAATCCAGACAGTGCGGCCAGCCACCTGTGTCCAGTGGCGTCCAGCTTGGCCGTGGTGAACAGGTAGGTAAGGGGGTTGTTGTCGGTCTTCACAGTGAACTCCGCTCCATACAGGTAGTCTTTGAGCTTGTCTACTACCGCCCACTTGAGGGCCAGGAACTCCAGCTTGTGAGTGGGGTAGTTCTTCTCAGAGGGGGTCAGGCTCCTACTCACATAGGCAACAGGCCGCAATTGCCCCTCGTATTCTTGGTAAAGTACTCCTCCCAGACCGTCATGACTAGCATCCACGTGCAGTTCATAGGGTTTGGTTGGGTCTGCGTAGGCCAAGACTGGTGCAGTGGTCAGGCTCCTCTTCAATTCCTGGAAAGCCTCTTCACACTTCTGATTCCACTGATCTCTGATGGACTCTCCTGGCCTCCTGGGCCCCGAGCCATCCTCTTCTCCTTCAGTCTTGAGCAACTCATTCAATGGTCTAGCAATTCGGGCAAATCCCTCCACAAACCTCCTGTAGTAGGAGCAGAAGCCCAAGAAAGATCTGAGTTCTGTTACTGTGGTGGGCCGTGGCCAGGAGGTAACTGCCTCCAATTTCTCAGGGTCTGTGGCCACCCCTTCTTCAGACACTATGTGCCCCAGATAGTTCACAGAAGACTGGTAGAACCGACACTTCTCAGGCGAAAGCTTAAGTCCTTCCTCACTGAGTCTTCTCAACACTTTTTCCAGCCTCTCTTCATGTTCCTCCAAGGTTCTCCCAAAGACAAATGACATCGTCCAGGTATACAAGGACTTCGATCAAGTTCATGTCCCCTACTGTCTTCTCCATGAGGCGTTGGAAAGTAGCTGGGGCTCCAGACAGACCTTGGGGCATCCGGTCGAATTCAAAGAACCCCACTGGGGTTATGAAAGCTGTCTTCTCCTTGTCGGCTGGGTGCATCGGAATCTGATAGTACCCACTCTTGAGATCCATAACGCTGAACCATTTGGCTCCAGACAAGCTCTGTAGGGCATCCTCTATCCTCGGAGTGGTGTATTGATCAGGTATGGTTCTCCTGTTGAGAGTCCTGTAGTCGATACAGAGCCTCAATGATCCATTCTTCTTTCGGACCACCACTATGGGAGAGGCATAGGGGCTTCTGGACTCCCGTATCACACCAGTCCTCTTGAGTTCTGCAAGTTGTTCCCTCAGATCCTCCAGATCTGCTAGCGGGACCCGCCTGACCCTCTCTCGGAAGGGCTTATCTTCCTGGAGGCGGATCCGATGGGTGGCACTCCTTGCACACCCCACATCAAACTCATCCTTAGAGAAGATCTTCTCCCATCTATTCAACTGGGCCTTGGCTCTCTCTTTCCAAGCCCTGGACAGATTCAGGTTTTCCATGGACAGCTTCTCCCAAACATCCCCTCCTCCACCTGTCCTCTTCACTTCTGACAGGGTAACAGGGGCCGCCGGGCTCACCTGGCCTAGCAACATTCTGGCTGGGATTTCCATGGGGTCTTTGGTAGTATTCCTAACACTCACTGGAACTCTATAATGGGCCTTCTTCAGGACCTTCAGCGGAATCACTTCCGGTATCACCTCCAGGCCTGAGGACTCACCCCTTGGGTCTGACTCCAGCATGACAAAGGGACCAGGCTGCTCCCAAGTAAGCTTCACAGTGGCCCTGAGACAGGTTACTTCGCCGGGCTGCAACACTACCCCTTCTCTTCCAAGTCTCCACACCTTCCCTCTCTCCTCTCCAGGGGTCTCCCGCTCTTGGACCAGCCGTTGGTAGGCTGTCTTCAGCATGGGATGGATCTTGGTAGCTGCTTGTCTTTCTTCTGTCACGAGAGGGGTCAGGAGTCTTCGGACCAGGTCCGTGTTCGTCCCTATTATAAGGGAATTCTTGTTGGCTTCAGGCGGCCTAGGGCACACAACTGCCAGGGTATCAAACACTTCGGCCTTCCCAGCCACGGATGGGTCAAAGGTCATTTTGATGGGAAGGTAGCCGTCGTAAGGGAAACTCTGGGTTCCAATTCCCCATATTTCCAGCTCTTCTACGACAGGCACCTGAGTCATCTGCCTATCCAGAAGATAGAAGTCCCGGTATAGTAGGGTCACTTGGGCCCCGGTATCCAGGAGGCCCCTGGTGTAGACTCCCTCCACTTGAATGGGCACTATAGGGGATGGGCCTACCAGCTTCTCTGGATATGGTCCGGCAGGAGCCGCCTTCTTCAGACCTTTTCCCTTTGGACTCTCTTGTCCTATTCCCTTTGGACTTGAACCTTTCTTGAGCCTGGTATGCACTGTCTTCCCTCCTTTTAATGGGTGTAGGAACCCGCTGAGGGGTACTATTATTTTTCTTGGGTGGGCACCCCCTTTGGGGAGTGCTGTGCCTCTCCTGAGGGGTCTCCCCCCTTCCTCCTGGAGTATAGCTTTGTTGAGGGGTATTGCGTTTCCCCTTTGGTGTTCTATCTCTCTTTTTGTTTTTCTTCGCATTCAGCTTGGAGTTTACTGAAGATGATGGGCACCCGGTTGACTCCTTCGCCGGGGCCCTCTGGAGTTTCCCGCCGGCTTGCGGTTGTCTGGTCTCTTCTTCTTCGGACTAGAACATGTGGCTGCAATGTGGCCAACTCCCCCACAGTTGAAGCAGACTATATCTCCCCATTCTTGTAAAGGTTCGGGTGCTGAGGCAATCGGGAACAATTCCTTCCTTGGACTTTCCTTCTTCTTGGGACACTCTGTGTCTTTTGCTATCAGAGAGGTCAATATCTCTAACACCTTGGACATCTGAGTTTTTAGGGTGTCTATCTCCGCCTCTCTTTCAGGGGTCATTACTGGATTGACCAGCACCTGTGCGGGTACAACACTTGTCTTATCCTTCTGCTGGTCCTGTTGCAGCGCCTCCTCATCTCTGATGATTTTTATTAAATCAGCATAAGTCAGCAACATTCCTCCTCCCAAGGTTTTCAGGTGCAGCCAGACTGGATCGGAGCGTAGCGCTCCCTTTAAGACTTGCTTCATTCTTGCCGCATCGGCATCTTGGGGCTTCATCCCTTTCTTTAACACAATCTTGCACAGCAGCCTGTTTAGCCTTCTGACATACTCAGAAAGTTTCTCCTCCGGTTTTTGGAAAGTGTGTTCAAACTGGTAGACCATCTCTGTCACTTTGTCTAATTGACCAAAATCTTCCTGCAGCATAGCTAGACAGTCCTGCGCCGTGCACCCTGCATTCCCAAACCGGAAACTTTTCACTGCTTCTGCTGCTGCACCTTTAAGGCTTTCTAACACTCGCTGCCTCTTCTGTGCTTCAGGCACCTCCCATGCCTCCACCGCTTGTAATGCCTGCTCCACCCAGGTATCAAATCTTCTTCCCCTGCCGGGACAGGGAGCTTCCCTGAGAATATTTTTAGTCTCCGGTAGCTAGTTTCCACATGCACCGTACTTGTCCTCTGACATTTGGCTAGCAAATCCCCTATTGCATTTATCAGTTCTGGTGATATAGCAGTGGCCAGTGCAGGTGCCACCGGGGGTGTCGCCCTGTCTTCTCTTTCAGGTGGAGTTCGGGCCGCAGCCTGTGGCGATCCCGTAGGGGATGGTTCCCTTTCTACAGTTATTGCGTGCGCCAGCCTAAATGTTCTGTTGTCTGGCGTCCGCAGACACTTGTGCTTACAGGCCTCTGGCATCCCGTCCCAAATATTCCACTAATGCGTATTGATATGAGATGTCTGGGTCTGTCTTCATGTCTATCACCCACGGTGTGTGACCTGGGGACACTGAACTCATTAGTTCCTCTACCGTCTCACTCGACCATTTCTCCCCAGGGAGGCTAATGGCTATCGACTGTTTTGGCTCTGTATTAGCGGCTTTGCACCACTCTTCTACCGCTCTTGGATCCATGGGGTCCATGCCGGCACTTCTGGCGTTCGCTTGCTGCATCAGGATCCCGGACGAGAACCCCCACGTGTAGCGATACCTCCAACTAAGGAGGCCGCAGAATTAGATTTGGGCCCTGAGTGCAGCTCCGCCAACCCCCGGCAATAGGCCCTACCCCCTTCTGGCACAGCTAGTACTAATAATCAATGATATATCCTATGCAATATAATAACTAAGCAAGGACACAGTAATGAATTGTAATAGATAAAGTGTTTTACTTATTTTCTCAATATGGATAAAGGGGGTAACAGTAATCACAGTTCAAGATAATCACTCCTAAGGGCAGCGTCCTGCCACTCTAACACACTATGTAGTAACACACGCTACAGGTGCGCCATACGGGCGACCGTTAACTAAGTGCCCTATGGCGCAGTAATCAAACACGCTAGAATCCCCACCAGGCCTGGTTCTAATATTTAACTTAGTCCTTCTTTCTTTACCGGCAGGTCTGTAATGGTGGTGCACTTTAAACAGAGTATAACTTTGTAATCCAAGGGGTATAGAACTTGGTTAAATAAAGCCGCAGGCTCAGTTCTGACAAGGCTCTTCAATAGGGGTATCAAAATAGCTTGTAGGCCACGGCAGTCTATAGGCCTATATACAGTAACAGTATCTTAGCTGGGATTATGCCCTCTCACCCGCCGGACTACGGATCCAGTCCGGGAAACCTCCACCGGCCGTGTCACACACACACTCGATCTCTCCAACGATCGGGCCCCCCCCCCCCCCCCGATCGTACAAGGCTGTAGCGCACAAAGTCAGATGCCACCCAGGCTCGCAGAGGGGGGGGGTGGAAGGCTCTTTGGTGCAGAGCAAGGCCTCAGGCTTCAGGCCTTGCACTCCGACACATCCACACAGGAGGATCCGTCTGTGTAGTCTCGTGTCCCAAAAGAGGCCGAGCCCGGCCTCTCCTCCTCCTTTTATAACCCCTCCCATGAGTCTCTGCGGTGGAACATGTGAAGAATGGGGTTATGGGTGATGTAGTCTCTTCCCATTATAGGGGAAGACCCCGCTACACAATATTTGAGTGTTTTTTTTTAATATTGCACCGTTTTTATATACTCATTTGAGTGCGTCATGCATTCTTGTTCATTTTTTTGATTAGCGCTACACTTTTTGTTTCCACGCCACAGGAATGGCAGACTGTGGCATCGGAGTTTGCCACGCGGGGGGACTTCCCCAACTGCGGTGGAGCCATTGGCGGGAAGCACGTCCGCATCGTGCCGCCACCCCGTTCTGGGTCCTACTACTACAACTACAAGGGGTTTCATAGCATTGTGCTGATGGCGATGGTGTCAGCACGGTATGAATTCCTCTATGTGGATGTGGGGAAGAATGTCCGGATGTCCGATGGGGGATCCTTCAGCCAGACGGAGTTTGCCCTCCGTCTCCAGAGCGACGACCTTGCATTGCCACCGGATGCAGGGAATGTTGAAGGACTCTCCTTTGTGTTTTTGGCTGATGAAGCCTTCGGACTGGGACCGCATCTCATAAGGCCATTTCCCCTAAGGACCCTCACCCCGGAGAAGAGGGTGTTCAACTACCGGCTGGCCAGGGCCCGAAGAGTCGTGGAGAATGCCTTTGGGATAATGGCCAGCCAGTTCCGCCTTTTCATGACTCCAATTCACTTGGCGGAGTACAAAATTAACTACATTGTTTTTTGCTGCTGTGTGCTACATAACTTTCTTATCCGGAAATCCCAAAATGATATGGCCTCAATAGTGCCTGAGGCAGGACTTCAAACTGGCAATACCCTGCCGGGCCTAGAAACTGGCCGTCCTGGCTTGCCCCCACAAAATGCCCATGAGGTTCGCCAGAAATATCTAGAATATTTCACGGGTAGGGGGCAATTCCTATGCCAGGCCATGTCTGAAGTTTGAGAGAAAGTACAAAATAAAAATCTGGTTTAAGTTTTATTTTTTTTGGCTGTCTCCTAGTTTGTCTTAGTGCATTTGTAGTGCCAAGTGTATTTTCCTTTAGTAAATAACAACCATTTCCCTAGTAACACCAAAAATATACACAAATAAGGTTATAGCGTATTTGAAAAAAAAAGCTGCACTTTGTGCACATTCACACACATGGTAAATAGAACACTATATTTTAGGTTTTTGGCTGCCCAGAAACAGGCCTTTTTTTATAGGTAAGAAAATACAAAACCATCAGTAGCATCCAACAAACTACAACATTGTATACCTCTCGGCAATATGAGACATTCAATTTCACCAAAAAAAAGAAAAGGAGAAGACATTAATAAAGGAATTGTCAAAAACTGGCTCGTCATTTTTAACATTTGACACTTTCTTTGTGAAATGGTAGGGGTACATTTGTACCCCATTACCTATTCACACAGGGGGGGCCGGGATCTGGGGGTCCCCTTTGTTAAACGGGTCTTCCAGATTCCGATAAGCCCCCCGCCCGCAGACCCCCACAACCACCGGGCAAGGGTTGTGGGGATAAGGCCCTTGTCCCCATCAACATGGGGACATCCTCCCCATGTTGAGGGCATGTGGCCTGGTACGGTTCAGGAGGGAGGGGGGCCAGTCTCTCGTCCCCCCCTCTTTTCCTGCGGCCTGCCAGGTTGCATGCTCGGATAAGGGTCTGGTGCGGATTTTTGGGGGTACTCCACGCCATTTTTTTTTTACATTTGGGGTGGAGTTCCCCTTAAAATCCATACCAGATCTGAAGGGCCTGGTATGGATATTTGGGGGAAACGCACGCATTTTTTTTAAAATTTGCGGCAGAGTTCCCCTTAATATCCATTCCAGACCTGAAGGGCCTGGTAATGGAATTTGGGGGGACCCCCCACGCTTTTTTTTTTTCCTATCAAAGACTTGCAATGACTTTTATCTGTATTGACGGGAACCAGCAATTCATTACAGCCGCGAGTACTTTTAAATGACTATTATATTACTTTAGAAATGTAATTTTGCTCTGGAACTGTTATAAACATGGAAAACATGCGCTACTTTACAGGCATACTATAGACACCCCCCGGGTATGATATTTAGGGCCAGTTCACACCGGATGCAGTGCGTTTTTTTGATGCATGAAAAACGCAAAGAAAGTTGATCACATTAATGCCAATGGCATAGTTCACACCACTGCAGTCCATTCCAGTGCGTTTTAGAAAGGAAAAAAAAAATGGTCATGCTGTACTGGACCGCAGTAAAACACATCCAAAACGCAATGGAACGTACCAAAAATGCACTGGAACGCACCTTAATGCACCAAAGACGCACTGCAACACACTTGTCCTAAGTGAAAAGAGGGGGGAAAAAACACTGGACTGCATCAAAAACACATCAAAAATGCACTGGAACGTGTCAAAACCGCGCATGCAGAAAAGCACCTGGAACGCATCCAGACTGCGTTTCTATGGTGTGAACTAGGGCCAGTTCACACCATAGAAACGCAATCCGGATGTGTTCCAGGTGCTTTTCTGCATGCACGTTTTTGATGTGTTCCAGTGCATTTTTGGTACGTTTTTGATGCAGTCCAGTGCTTTTTTTTCACCCCTCTTTTTTATTAAGCATAGATAAAGGACAAGTGTGTTCCAGTGCGTTTTTGGTGCATTTAGGTGTGTTCCTGTGCGTTTCAGTGCGTTTATGATGCGTTTTGCTGCGTTCCAGTACAGTCCAGTGCATGTAAAATGCAGCATGTTCTACTTTTTTTGTGGAACTAGAACGCACTGGAACAAACACTGGCATTTAGAACCATATAACCAACTTTCCATGCATTTTTGATGCATAAAAAACGCAATGGACTGCATGTGGTGTGAAATGGCCCTTAAGCAATTTGGCATATTTAAAGGCACTTCTCCTTGTTTTGTTTTTGGTGTTGTCCAAATTGGTGACATCGATATATGTCCCTTAGGGTGGGACCTGGGCCCCCATTTTAAGGCCAATAACTAGAAGATAAGCCAGCCAAGTGGGGACTAGCAAAATTAACATGTTAGTTCCAATAGACTGCAATGGTATTTGTTGGTGGGGGGGTGATTGTCCCATCCCTAATTTTGTAGCATGCTAAATTACATGCTTAATTTTGGACGGGGGGGGGGGGGAATAGTTTCTGCTAGCTTCATTTGTGTTGTTCTGCACATGCCCAGCCTGTTAGATTTTTTTTGGTGCTTTTTGTGTGTGAACAGCACCTGGATATTTCTGGGCATGCTCAAAGAGTGTTTTTATGGGTTAATAATTGAAGGACATCCTTAACAGGTGTACCCACTTTGAAGTTCAGTCTCTACATTGGGTGAACTTGCATTTTGGGTGTTTCATGAACTGTGCATGTGTTTTCAATTGCCTCATTAGCTCAGAAACATAAGTTATATAAAGCTCACAGATAGCATCCTCTCCCTTGCCCTGAAAAGAGGCAAGTGTGTGTGTGTGCGTCCGTCAAAATGTACATTTTGGTGTCCTTATCGAGTTTGTAACACATGCATTTTATTTGTTATGTCTTTGCAAAACCGGTGTTTTTTTTTTCTTTTGAATTGTATTTTTTGGTGTGGGGGAAATGTTCCCCTGAAATAATTTTGATGTTTGTTAATGTGTGTCGTTTGTTCACTTTGATTTAATTGTCTGTGCTGCACTATTTAGCCAAATCTTTCTCAAGATGTTGTGAGTCTGTAACTGTTTCAAATTGACCCCGTTTATTTTTTTTATTTATTATTTTTTATTATTCTTTTTTTTTTTTTTTGTTGACCAATAAAATTTGATGCAAAGTTTTGAGGTTTGTTTTGTGTTTTCTTTGCAACAAATGTGACAGCTGATTGGCATGTGAAAACAACAGGTGTGATTTGGCTACCCTGGTGCCTTCATGCTAGCATATGCATGTATTGTGTGCTGCCATGGAAAATCACCAGGAAATAAAAAATACAGAGCGGTAAGTATTCAATTTTCCTTTTTTACTGCAGTGGTTCTCAGCCTCAGTCCTCAAGTACCCCCAACAGGACATGTTTTGTGAATTTATCTTATGGAGAATTTCTGTCCAAAATACCAAACCATTGACTGTGATTTAAAGCACATGTGCAAGATGAAGGCAAACCTGCAAACATGGCCTGTTGGGGGGTACTTGAGAAGCACTGATTTAGAGCACTGCACTTAAAAATAGCTCATGGCAATACAATTCTAATTGTGGGCATTTTGAGGGAAACAAAGTAAATGTTAGAACCCCTGCTTGTGTTTTTTTTTTTAAGGTTGGGCTTTGTGTCCCCTTTTAGTAAAATTGGCTTCACTTCCTTTCACACAGCTAAACAGGAAGTGAAGGTAAAACCCTATCAATGTCTTTTCTTGGGGACAAACAGATCAATCTAACTAGTGTCCCCATTAAGCAAATTGCACTCTAGGACTTTGTTGTGTACACCCCAAATCATTGGGTAGTTTGGGGTTTAGTAAAGACAAATCCACTCTACAGTAAAAGTGTAGCTGCTGAAAATCTGAGGGATCACTGGTGATTGTAACATCCAATCATGTAAAAGCAAAGATGGTGTTTTTTTGTTTGCTTGCATGTCCCCCTCGGATATACAGCAAGTGCACTTGTAGTGCAAAGTAGATTTGCCTTTAGTAAATAAACCCCAAAGTCAAAAAAAAACTAATAATTTGGGGTGTAATCCGCAAAATGCTGGAGTGCAATGTACATAATGGGGAAAGTATTTAGATTGACCTGTGTGTCCCCAAGGAAAGACATTGGTAGGGATTTACCCTCACTTCCTGTGTGGCTATGTGACAGGAAGTGAATTATTTGGAAGGATAAAGTGACCATATGTGCAGACATCCCCAAAAACTGTCTAGACTTGTAATCCCTCTGCACTCTATCCCCAAGCAAAAATAAGAAAGCATTTCATTTAGTTTAACTTTGCAAAGACACATTCCTAAGTTGAATTGTGATGCATGTCAATGGCCCATTTAGACCCTCTTTAATCACTTGAGATCAGCGCTATAACTCAGTGTTTCTCAACTCAAGGCGCCCCAACAGGTCATGTTTTCAGGATTTCCCTCAGATGAAACAGCTGTGGGAATTACTAAAGCAGTTAAACTGATCAAATAACCTGTGCAAAACAATGGAGAGCCTGAAAACATGACCTGTTGGGGCGCCTTGATGACTGGAGTTGAGAAACACTGCTATAACTGATCGTCGGCCACAGCATGGTCCTCAATTGCCGGGAGTCCGTCAATAAACGTCCTCCCCTTCACGTGCACGCACTGTGGTCACCGAGTCAGTGAGACTCGGGTGATGACAGATCCAAGTAAGGGGCCGATACCTGCCCTTTACCATGCGATCAGCTGTCAGCTGATCACGTGATGTAAACAAAAGCTGGGTAATGGTTTTTGTTTTCTCCTTGTGCTGACAGCGTGAGCATAAAAAAAGGCAATCACCGGCTTATGTGCAAGGGACATCAGGCCCGAAGAGGAAGAGGCAATTCTGTGTCATCTGTGACAATCAGTAGCCCCTGCCAGTGCCACCTATCAATGCCCACCACTGCTGCCAATCAGTGCCACCTATCAGTGCCCATCACTGCCAACTATCATTGCCACCTCTCAGTGCCCACCCTTGCCACCTTATCGGTGCCCATCAGTGCAGCCCATCAGTGTACATCAATGAAGGAGAAAAATGACCTTTTTTCTAAATATTAACCACTTTCCTACCGCCCACCGTCAAATGACGTCCTTGGCTTTGTGCGGTGACATCTGAATGATGCCTGCAGTTGCAGGCATCATTTTTTTCAGCCGACGATTCTGTGCACGATAAAAATGATCATAGCGGCAGTTCCGCCGCTTGATCGTTCTTATAGGCGGCGGGAGGGGACGTCCCCCCCCCTCCCGCCGCCATCCGGTGCTTCTCCGGGCTCTCCCGTGCCATCTTGGACTCGGAGAACGATTTGGCCGGCGCCGGATGGGAAGCATAGAGATGACTGGTGACCAGATGATCACCAGTCATCTCTATGACCGTCGGAGGCCCGGGCGCGACGTTATGACATCACGCCGGGTTCCCGTATGTAAACCAAGCCGTGATCTCGGCTGTCAGCATGAGATTGGTGAATTTTTTTGACCGATCTCATGCTTTCCAGCCTGGAGGAGAGATGTGGGGTCTTATAGATACCTATTACAAGGGATGTAGAAGAAAAAAATGCCCATGTCCCGGTAGCTCGCACTCAGAAGCGAACACACACGTAAGTCCCGCCCACATATGTAAACGCCGTTCAAACCTCACGTGAGGTATTGCTGCGTGTGTTAAAACGAGTGAAACAATTCTAGCACTAGACCTCCTCTGTAATGCGAAAATGGTAACGTGTAAAAAAATTTAAAGCATCGCCTAGGGAGATTTTTAAGTACTGAAGTTTGGTGTCATTCCTTGAGTGTGCGCAATTTTAAAGCGTGACATGTTAGGTATCTATTTACTCAGCATAACAACATCTTTCACATTATCCCAAAAAACTGGTCTAACTTTACTGTTTTGTAATTTTTTTACATTCATGAAACCATTTATTTACCAAAAAAAAAGGCGTTTGAAAATGTATTGCGCAAATACCGAGCGAATTGACCGCCATCTTATTCCCTAGTGTGCCTGCTAAAAAAAAACATATATAATGTTTGGGGTTTTGAAGTAATTTTATAGCCATAAATGTATGATTTTTACATGAAGGAGAGAAGTGCCAGAATAGGCCCAGTGCTGAAGTGGTTAAAATATATTAAAAAAAATGTAACTCGGTTTTTTGTATTTATATAAAAAAAAAACGCAGAGGTGATCAAATAGCACCAAAAGAAAGCTCTATTTGTGTGCCAAAAAAGAATACATTTTCATTGGGTTACAGTGTTGTATGAGCGCGTAATTGTCATTCAAAGTGCATCAGCGCTGAAATGTGAAAATTGGTCTGGGCAAGAAGGGGGTTTAAGTGGCCAGTGCGCAAGTGGTTAATATAAGGCTACATGCACACGGATGTTTTTCCAGCCGCTTGTTTGAGCGTTTTTTGCAGCTTAAAAACATCTCTCCATGTTAGCCTATGGCAGTGATGGCGAACCTTTTTGAGCCCGAGTGCCCAAACCGCGACGCAAAACCAACGTATTTCTTTCAAAGTGCCAACACAGAATTAAACCTGCCAGCGTCTCTGTACAGAGGATGGGACTGCCCACCATTCAGTTGCTATGGGTTACCGTACATTACTGCCCACCATTTGGTTACTAAACATTACTGCCCAGCACCATTCGGTTACTAGAGGTTGCTAAACATTAATACCCAGTACCATTCGGTTACTACACATTACATTACTGCCCATCATTCAGTTGTTAGAGGTTACTGCACAATGATTACCTGCAATTCAGTCCCCTTCTGCAAACTGCTCAGTCCTGCCGCTGCTTTATTAATCACCACCCCCCGCTGCTTTCAGAAGGGTGAGGAAGAATGCACACAGCCTTGTCTGTGTGTCTTTGATCTTCCTGCTCGTGCTGCTGACCGGAGAAGGGGGAGGGGGAGCCTGGGGGAGACATCACAGAAAGCTTGCTCTGCCTCACTCCTTGTCAGAGTCACAGCAGCTCCGGTCCTGACAGAGGAGAAGCAGGCTCTCTAGAACATGCAGCCCCCACAGCCATGCCTCTCTGTCACAGTGTGGACAGGAGAACAAGCGAGGGTGATGGTAAGTGCAGGGAACAGAGCCGAGCAGAGGAACCTCCCGCCGGCCTCAATACAGCATAGCCACGCTTTCCTCTCTGCCTGCATCTTCTTGTCAAATGTGGCGGGCTGCAGGAGGAGGGCGGGTTACAGTAATGCTGATTGGCTGAGAGGCGGTGGTGGGTGGAGCAATTTTTCGGCAGCTGGCCTCTGATTGGTGGGTGCAGTGTCGATGAGATGGCTTCTATGATTGGATTAGCGTGCGCACGTCACTCCCGGGCGCTTTATTCTTTGCCACTTTCACTCGGGCACGTCACCGCTAGCCTACAGAACTATGGGAGATATAGTTCGCAGTGCGGTGTGGACGATTCGATTTTTCACAGGGTCTTTTCCTCATTTCATGGCGTGCCCACAGAGAGGGCTCAACGTGCCGGCAGCGGCACGCGTGCCACGGGTTCGCCATCACTGGCCTATGGCCTCCATGGCGTTTGAGCTGTAAATGGCATAGGCGTTTTTAGGCCCCATGTACACGGGACGCTGGTGCAAAGTGTTCAGAACTAAGTTTGAAAGCGGCGTTTAGAAAGGCGCGCTTTGTGGCGTTTGCATGCCGTGTTTTACCAGATTTGCGTCTATATGCATTTAGTTAGGAAACATGATAAGGAGCCGCCCTATGCTCCAAAAACAGGATTATTAACGATTTCAGCTATTTTGTGAGACCAGAGTGAGTATCAGCAGCTGAGAGAGCAGCAGTGTAGTTGTATTTAGCGTGTCACTTGCCACATCACTTGCCCCAAGTTGTGGATTGTCCACTTGCCACGTCAGCTGCCCCAAGTTGTGAATTGTCCACTTGCCACGTCACCTGCCCCAAGTTGTGGATTGTCCACAATGCAATGGAAGCAATTGCATTATTTTTTTGATATACATATTAGACTTGTGCACAACGGAAAAATTCGTTCCGTTTCGGTTCGTTTCTTTCCGGTCCTGTTGATTCGTAATCATTCGTAATTTTGCTAGACGGGATTTTTCGTGTTCGGACTCATTCGTATTTTTGCAAGCGACATTTTTCGTTGAATTTTTTGTTGCTTTATAATTCGTACTTTCGGTAGAGTACGTTGTTTTTCGTTGATTCTGGACACAACTCCTACTTTCGTAACTTTTTTTGGGTTCGTTGATTCGTAATTTTCCGTGTCTCTCTCACAACGACGCTGCCTATTATGCCTAATGTGCTTCGAATGGATTTGTACTTTTCTAAATACATTGCGGTTATTTGTAACGATTCGAAATCTCGTATTTTACTTTCGTTTTTTACATGCGGCTATAGCCTCCGCCCCTGTACACCATTTTGAGAGGGTTCAGCACGGTGAGGGAGAAGCAGAGAGCAGAGCAGAGTGTTATTGTGCTTCGAATGGATTCGAAATCTCGTATTTTACTTTCGTTTTTTACATGCGGCTATAACCTCCGCCCCTGTACACCATTTTGAGAGGGAGTTCAGCACGGTGTGGGAGAAGCAGAGAGCAGAGCGAGTGTTATTGTGCTTCGTATGGATTCGTACATTCGTAACTTTTTCATAACGAATTATGCCGAAGACATTCGGGCATTCGCTATTTGCGGTATAATTTATTTCGGATTCGGTCTTATTCGTAATTGCTTTGTTCGGAAATTCGAATGCTTCCGAAAGTTGCTAAATTCGGACGAATTTCAATTCGTTACGAAACAAATTGCACAAGCCTAATACATATATTTTTAATGGTTTTTCCTCATTTGCCCTAATTTTTGAGTTTATCAATGTAAAAAAATAGGTCACCTTTAAAAACGCTTCTAAACTAAAATGCGTCTAAATGCTGGTACCGCGTCTGAAACGTGGAAATCTTTGGCGTCTGAAGGCATTTTTAGGCTTTGTGAAAAACGAGTTTAAACGCAAGTGCAGATTTTTTTTCCCCAGGCAAAAAACAGTGTTTTGGGATGTAATAGAATTCAATGGGCCCGCATCCAAAAACGCAAGTACCGCGAATTCGCGATTTTTTTTTAACCTGTTTATAGCTGGTTGTTAAAGGAAATGTAAAAAAATAAAATAAACATTGCCGGCTCTAAGAAAAAAAATAAAATAAAAAAACTTGAAAAAAAACAGCGTGGGGTCCCCCCCCCCCAGGTCCATACCAGGCCCTTGGGTCTAGTATGGATTCAAAGGGGAACCCCTGCCAAACTTAAAAAAAAAATAGCGTGGGGGACCCCCTAAAAATCCATACCAGGCCCTTCAGGTCTGGTATGGATTTTAAGGGGAACCCCGCGCCAAAC
Source organism: Rana muscosa (assembly GCA_029206835.1). NCBI lineage: Eukaryota > Metazoa > Chordata > Amphibia > Anura > Ranidae > Rana > Rana muscosa. The sequence goes on from CM055121.1 coordinate 915,920,511, forward strand.
AAAAAAAAATAGTGTAGGGTCCCCTAAAAATCCACACCAGACCCTTTATCCGAGCACGCAACCTGGCAGGCCGCAGGGGAAGAGGTGGGGATGAGAGAGCGGCCCCCCCTCCCTCCTGAACCGTACCAGGCCACATGTCCTCAACTTGGGGAGGATGTCCCCATGTTGATGGGGACAAGGGCCTCTTCCCGACAACCCTGGCCGTTGGTTGTCGGGGTCTGCGGGCGGGGGGCTTATCGGAATCCGGGAGTCCCCTTTAATGAGGGGGACCCCAGATACCAGCCCCCCACCCTATGTGAATGAGTATGGGGTACATCGTACCCCTACACATTCACCTGGTGGCAAAAAAAAGTTAATAAAAAACACAACACAGGTTTTTAAAGTAATTTATTAGGCAGCTCCGGGGGTCTTCCTGCCGGGCGCCCCGCTATCTTCTTCAACCTCTTTTGCTAGCGAGGTCCCGGGCTTCCTCGTCGTCTTCTTCCGACTTCGGGGGGGTCTCTTGTTCTGTTCTCCACGCTCTCCGGGTCTTCTCCCACCCTCCGGTGCCTTCTCCACGATTTCCAGTTCTTTCTGCCGGGCGCCCCGCTATCTTCTTCCAGCTCTTTTGCTAGCGGGGTCCCGGGCTTCATCGTCGCCTTCTTCCCTCTTCTCTTCGCCCGATGTTGCCTCGTCGCTGTCTGCCGTTACAATGGTCTGGCCGCGGAGCGCACCCACTTATATTGGCATGGGGCGTGGTCACCGGGTGATGCCACCCGCTGACCCCGCCCCCGTAGCACGTCACAGTCCCATCATTCAAAACAAAAGATCAAGTCTTCTGGACAGCAGCACTCCAATAAAAAGCCTTTATTATGTAAAATCTTCAAAAAACCAAATACAGCACAGCAAGTCACAAAATTCTGGTTAGAGCTGACTAGTTTCACACTTTTAGTGTTTAATCATAGTGTTTAGTGTTTAATCATTCCCCGGGACTGTGACATCATACGGGGGTGGGGTCAGCGGGTGGCATCACCCGGTGACCACGCCCCATGCCAATAAAAGTGGGTGCGCTCCACGGCCAGAGCATTGTAACGGCGGACAGCGGCGAGGCGACATCGGGCGAAGAGAAGAGGGAAGAAGGCGATGATGAAGCCCGGGACCCCGCTAGCAAAAGAGCTGGAAGAATATAGCGGGGCGCCCGGCAGAAGGAACCGGAGATCGTGGAGAAGGCACCGGAGAGCGGGAGAAGAACCGGAGACGACACCGGAGAACAGACCAAGAGACCCCCGAAGTTGGAAGAAGACGACGAGGAAGCCCGGGACCCCGCTAGCAAAAGAGCTGGAAGAAGATAGCGGGGCGCCCGGCAGAAAGACCCCCGAAGACGACGAAGAAGCCCGGGCCCCACTAGCAAAAGAGCTGGAAGAAGATAGCGGGGCGCCCGGCAGGAAGACCCCCAGAGCTGCCTAATAAATTACTTTAAAAACCTGTGCTGTGTTTATTGACTTTTTTTCCACCAGGTGAATGGGTAGGGGTACGATGTTCCCCATACTCATTCACATAGGGTATGGGGGCCGGGATCTGGGGGCCCCCTTATTAAAGGGGGCTCCCGGATTCCGAAAAGCCCGCCGCCCGCAGACCCCGACAACCAACGGCCAGGGTTGTCGGGAAGAGGCCCGTGTCCCCATCAACATGGGGGCAGGGTGCTTTGGGGTGGGGGGGCCGCAGGTCGCCCCCTGCCCCAAAGCACCCACTCCCCCATGTTGAGGGCATGCGACCTGGTACGGTTCAGGAGGGAGGGGGGCGCTCTCGGCCCCCCTCTTCCCCTGCGGCCTGCCAGGTTGCGTGCTCGGATAAGGGTCTGGTATGGATTTTGGGGGGACCCCCACGCCGTTTTTTCGGCTTAGGGGTTCCCCTTTAAATCCATACCAGAACTAAGGCCTGGTATGCTCCTGGAGGGGAACCCATGCCGGTTTTTTCATTAAAATTCTGCGTGGAGTTCCCCTTCATGATTCATACCAAACACGGGACAGCGAGGCTGCCGAGAACCAGCGCGATACCATCGCGCTGGAGATATTCTCGGCCAGCTAGTCGCCTCTAGGACACGACTTGAGCGGCTGCTTCACGCTCAGGTCATGTCCAAGTTGCCTCGCAAAGTCGCGCTGTCCCTGTGTCAGCCGGCACACGAGTGGCCCCGCGATTCGGATCCGCTTCATCCGACTTCCCGGGCGACCTCTATTCAAATCAGTGGGCTCCCATAGGGAACCATTCATTTTCAATAGAGTGCCGCTGACATTTGTATTTACTATAACAGTGCGCCGCTGGTTCCTGCGCCCAGTGCAGGAGTTATCCGGCGCACCAATTAAGGTTAGAACCAGCGCAGCGCACTGTTATTAGTAAATCACCCCCACTGTGTGCATCTTCAAATTTTGGCTTGATTGATTGTCTAAAAGCGTAATAACAGTGGGGTAATAACAATATCAAAAAATAAAATGGGGTGTTTTGTGCCTTATTCAATTCGCCCCAAAACATCTAGGATGTCCTTAAAGGTTTGCGCCATCACATTAATTCTTTGCTTAATTCTGTCCAGTTTTGTACTACATTCCATCACTTGCTGTATGATTCGTAGGGCACTGTCAGCAGAGAAACGCGTACTCTTTCACAACAACATTTTCATCCCCTATAAAAAAAAAAATACAAAAAAGGTATTATAACTCTGCAGGCCTACATCTCTTACCTGAAGCTGTGGTGACAGATACTGACCTGTTGTGGTGACCAGTTCCACCACGTCATCCACTTCTCCTTTCTCCACTTCTACTTCCTCAACATCCTCAGGTTGGGGTTCTTGGTGAGGTTGGGGTTGTTTAGAAGGTGTGGGGTTCCTGTGCTCCCTGGAGTGGTGTCCTTCCAGTCTTCTCTCCCCTATGAGAATCAGACAAAAAAGGTATACTTAGCACACAGATATTTTCCTAAAAATAAATGAACATGATACATTGCTTGGAAGTGGGGTACAAGTGTCTGTTTGGGACGAATTTCAAGCTGAAGTCATTATTAGAAAAAAAACAAAAAAAAAACAATCTTGACTATTCACCTTTGGCTGACATTTTTTACACATGGAGGCACCCTAAAAATGCACTGATGCACCTGTGTGGGGCACCCTAAAAAGGTGGTTCTGGTGGCCCACACTATAGTGCTCAAGAGTCCAGATGTGGAAACAGCTGCTGAGTGTCCTCTCCTTTACACTGATTAAAGTTTGCATTTCATTCTCTTTCCAAACACATCATCTAGCCAACAATGTACTAACATTTATGGAATAAAAACAGGCATCTCTCTAAATTATTGGAACCCGGTAAAAATCGCAAAACATTGTATATAGTGGGCGAACGATGTGTCTGAAATGAACGATTACTGGGCCAACCAAGTTTTAACAAGGACATTTTCTAAGGTACAATTGTAAAATGCAACAACATGCAAGTTATGAAATACAGGTCCTTCTCAAAAAATTAGCATATTGTGATAAAGTTCATTATTTTCTGTAATGTACTGATAAACATTAGACTTTCATATATTTTAGATTCATTACACACAACTGAAGTAGTTCAAGCCTTTTCTTGTTTTAATATTGATGATTTGGGCATACATCTCATGAAAACCCAAAAATCCTATCTCAAAAAATTAGCATATTTCATCCGACCAATAAAAGAAAAGTGTTTTTAATACAAAAAAAAGTCAACCTTCAAATAATTATGTTCAGTTATGCACTCAATACTTGGTTGGGAATCCTTTTGCAGAAATGACTGCTTCAATGCGGCATGGCATGGAGGCAACCAGCCTGTGGCACTGCTGAGGTGTTATGGAGGCCCAGGATGCTTCGATAGCGGCCTTAAGCTCATCCAGAGTGTTGGGTCTTGTGTCTCTCAACTTTCTCTTCCCAATATCCCACAGATTCTCTATGGGGTTCAGGTCAGGAGAGTTGGCAGGCCAATTGAGCACAGTAATACCATGGTCAGTAAACCATTTACCAGTGGTTTTGGCACTGTGAGCAGGTGACAGGTCGTGCTGAAAAATGAAATCTTCATCTCCATAAAGCTTTTCAGCAGATGGAAGCATGAAGTGCTCCAAAATCTTCTGATAGCTAGCTGCATTGACCCTGCCCTTGATAAAACACAGTGGACCAACACCAGCAGCTGACATGGCACCCCAGACCATCACTGACTGTGGGTACTTGACACTGGACTTCAGGCATTTTGGCATTTCCCTCTCCCCAGTCTTCCTCCAGACTCTGGCACCTTGATTTCCGAATGACATGCAAAATTTGCTTTCATCCGAAAAAAGTACTTTGGACCACTGAGCAACAGTCCAGTGCTGCTTCTCTGTAGCCCAGGTCAGGCGCTTCTGCCGCTGTTTCTGGTTCAAAAGTGGCTTGACCTGGGGAATGCGGCACCTGTAGCCCATTTCCTGCACACGCCTGTTCACGGTGGCTCTGGATGTTTCTACTCCAGACTCAGTCCACTGCTTCCGCAGGTCCTCCAAGATCTGGAATCGGTCCTTCTCCACAATCTTCTTCAGGGTCCGGTCACCTCTTCTCATTGTGCAGCGTTTTCTGCCACACTTTTTCCTTCCCACAGACTTCCCACTGAGGTGCCTTGATACAGCACTCTGGGAACAGCCTGTTCGTTCAGAAATTTCTTTCTGTGTCTTACCCTCTTGCTTGAGGGTGTCAATGATGGCCTTCTGGACAGCAGTCAGGTCGGCAGTCTTACCCATGATTGCGGTTTTGAGTAATGAACCAGGCTGGGAGTTTTTAAAAGCCTCAGGAATCTTTTGCAGGTGTTTAGAGTTAATTAGTTGATTCAGATGATTAGGTTAATAGCTCGTTTAGAGAACCTTTTCATGATATGCTAATTTTTTGAGATAGGAATTTCGGGTTGTCATGAGCTGTATGCCAAAATCATCAATATTAAAACAAGAAAAGGCTTGAACTACTTCAGTTGTGTGTAATGAATCTAAAATATATGAAAGTCTAATGTTTATCAGTACATTACAGAAAATAATGAACTTTATCACAATATGCTAATTTTTTGAGAAGGACCTGTACAATAATAGGAACACAGGAAAAGTACTTACTTTTTTCTAGCATTCTCTTAATGCTCCTTAACGGCTCCCTCAGTTTGAGGTCAGACCACCTCTTTCTAAGCTGCTCCTTTGATCGTTTCACCCCGAAATTCTTCTTCAGACTCTTCACTACTTTCTTCATTATTTTGGACTTCCTTAGATTAGGGTGGGTATACGGCCCATGCTTTGCGTCATAATCCGACTTTAGCAATATGTCCACCATCTCCGCGTAAGACATATTAGATGCCTTGAACCTCCTCCTTGATCGTGACGTTTCACGGTCTGGGCTGGTCTCCTCATTATTTGAGGAATTAGCAGACACCTGCTGTGACTCCGCCATATCGTCTGTGCGCCGAAAGAGAAGAAGCGGGGAAAAGTTAATACTTTGAACGTCATGTGCGGAGCGACGTGTGCGGAGTTTCACGCATGCGTGTTGTATATAAAAAAAAACAAAAAAAAAAAAACACACATGACGATACTACGTTCGGTGTGCGGAGAGAGGAGGAAAAGTGATGGACGTGAGAAAGAAGGTATGTGATTTTTATACTTTGTGAAATCGGTGGCCTATAATGCCTAGAGATTGTTGGAGGATAGAGAGATATAGAGATAGAGAGATAGAGAATATATATATATATATATATATATTCTCTATCTCTCTCTATATGTATATCTCTATATAGGGAATCTGATTTACAGGAGGTTAGACTGTGTGACTGACATTCCTTTTTTTGTCTTCTTTTTTGGCTTGCAGAAACAAAATGAATGCTTTTATCAGCGACCGTGAATTCCTGGCAGAATTTATAGACCGGGTAAGGGAGCTGCCCGCTCTGTGGGAGACCAAAAACCCCAGTCACAGAAAGAAAGATGTGAGGAAAGCAGCGCTGGAGAGCCTGCTCCCATTTGTGCATACCAAGGTACCCACAGCAACCACAAAACAGATGGACAGTAAAATTGGGAGCTTGAGAGGCACATACAGGACTGAGCGCTTTAGGGTCCTGGCTTCTCAGAGGTCAGGAGCAGCAGCAGATGATGTCTATGTCTCGACTTTGTGGTACTACAGCAGGATGTCCTTTCTGAACGACCACCTTGAGGCAAGGCCATCACTGTCCAGTCTTCCCCCCAGACTTCCCTGCAGCCAACCTGAGCCTTCTCTGGAGCAAGAGGAGGCAGCCACCCTGGAAGAACCTGATTTTGACATCTGGAGCCAGGTATAGTATTTTCATTAAATGTCTTGTGAGAAAATGAATGCATGAAAAATAAGATATGTAAATCCCCCCAAAAATTGGGAGCAAAAAGTGATCTCAATATCAATAGACAGTAGTGGGCCCCAAATTGGGGGAGAATAATGAAATCTGATGGGGTCATAATAATAGTCTTTTCTATTGATTTACATTCAATTTGCAACAGTCATGAGCTATAATGTGTGTAAATGATGAACCACAAACTAAAACTATGTCCCTTTTTCATACACAGGATGACATCAGCCAGGAGGAGGGTCTGGAAAGTGTCAGGCAGGAGGAGGCAGGGCCCACTGTGAGCCAGGAGGTGGCAGGGCCCACTGTGAGCCAGGAGGTGGCAGGGCCCAGTAGCAGGACCAGATCGCAGGTGCCTCCCATCCACCTTCCTAAAAGATCCAGGAGGGACAGGAGCACAAGCGAGGCAGCAATGGCCCTTATTAGAGAGGCACATGCCACCCTCCAGGAGCCCACATCCCCTGAAGAGGCCATTGCCGGCCTAGTTGAGGCCAAGTTCAAGGTGATGAGCATGGAGCAACGCCTCCTATGCGAGCCCCTGCTCATCATCTTGCTGAACAAGGGGGTGATGGAGAGAATTACCTCCAATACGGCCATATGTGAGGTCTCCCAGCTATCCCAACCTCAACCTCCTCCTCTTTCTCCTCCACCTCCTTCTCCTCCTGACACGAGTACACCTCCAGTGGCACAGCCTCCAGCCACACGAAGAAGGAAGGCTGCAGGGAAGCCTGCCAAGAAGACCAGGAAGTGATGGCCTTGCTTCATTGTGGTCTGACAGAAGGCAGCCTGTTGTAGTACCACAGACTTTTGACATGTATATCACCTGCTGCTGTTCCTGACCTCCGGGAGTCCAGGATCAGATTGTGCTCACAACTGTCGTGCTTTTCAAGCTCCCAATTTTATTGTCCACACAGGGTTGATGTGTGCTCTGGGGTCCCATGGATACACAAATGGCAGCAGGTTCTCCAGCGCTGCCTTCTATTTATTTTGTTATAGACCAGAATAAATGGTTTTTATTTTGACAGTTAATACTTGACTATGCGTTTTTATAATAATTATAAAATTTAGCTTTGGAGTAGGCAGATACATTTTAACAAATAAAATAAAAAGGGACAGATAACACCAAAAAATCTCCTTGAAGGTCTCAAAAAAAAAAAAATCAAAAAAAATAAGGGGTAAACTTGAAACAAAAATAATAAATAAAATCATGGAGATCACTATAAAATAAAGAAACATTTAAAATGAAGATATGAATTCAAAATTAAAAAAAATATAATTATTAAGGAGATCTTGCTCGATATAATACAGCTAAATATTCATGAGATCAGCATGAAAAAGATTTAAAATAAATAGTCAGAACTCTGTGTGAATATCAGCAGCAAAACAAGTTCTTTATTTTTCATTATTGTAATATTCTAAAGAAGATTTAAATGCGCAACATTTAAACGATGCAATAAATTACAGCGGGACGAATGTGCCATCTCCATTACGAAGGCTTGTTTTACCAGAAGAAGCGCTCCCGTCTCATACTTGATTCTGAGCATGCGCGCTTTTTGAAGACTCGTAAAAGCATACACACGAACGTTTTTCTCGTCGCAAAACAGGCCGACGAGAAAATCGAGAATCCTGATGAGAAAAAAAAAAGAGAGCAGGTTCTCTATTTTTCTCGTCGAGATTCACGGCAGTTTTCTCGACGAAAAACCATACACACGAACGGTTTTCTCGAAAAGAAAGCTTTCTTGTCGTTTTTGGACGAGAAAATCGGTTGTGTGTACGAGGCTTCAGAACCTGTTGTCCCATCAAGTCAATAAATTACTCACAAATATTTGCTGATAGATACGATGGATTCCCCTTTCCACGGTTTCCATAGAGTCTCAAATGCTCTTCCAAAAAAGGGTCAAATTCACTCAATAGCTCTAGTATATCTACCATAAATAGTTTCCATTTTTTGGTGACCCCATAATTTGATTTTCTCCACGAAATGGCAAAACTCTAGCAGCAAGAAAGCGAATCACAGAAACTACACGTGTTAGTACTTTCTGCCAATACTCCTGTTCTGTGTGATATTGTTCAAGTAATAAATAATCTATACTCCCACATTCTTTATGGCAAATCAAATATGCCCTCATGCATTTCTGATGTTCAATTCCATTCTCATATTCTGCTACAGCTTCAGTACCATGTTTCCAGTCATTGAATCCTAATGTTGCAAAAGGAGACTATTTGTCAGACAGTAAGCGACATACAAAGCAGTACAAACGACCTTGAGATGGTGAATATAGTAGCCATTCACGTTTTATACACTCGCCATTCTGCAGTTTTCGCTCAAACACAATCTTTGTTACATATCTTTTCTTTATATTACTGTCACTTCCAGCTTCTTTATACATTCAACATGAATTTGAAAAGTCGCTATTACTATTCTGACATGATGATGGCCCAGTATGAATCCAGTAATTCACTGCGGTAGTATCCTTATAATTATATAATCCTGGATCTGTCTCTTGGGTCAAAATCTCTGTTACCATTATAGATTCAGGTGATTCCTCTTCTGGGATGTCTTCAAAATCAGGAAGAGTTACTGATACTCCCAGGTTATCTGCTGGAACTGGGGGAGTGGATGCAGGTGCAGATGTGGTGCAGATGTGGAAGTAGATGCTGCATTTGAAGAGATAGTATTAGTGGATGATGTGGAATCTGATTTCAGCCAAGATGTTATTTTTAGAAGTTTGTGGATTTTCTCCTTCTCCTCTGCAGCTCTTTTTCTCTTCTGTGCACCACTTAAAAGGTTAAGTTTCGGGGGGCATGTGCGGCAGCCTGAGGAGAAGGTAATGTCTCCTTAGAGCTCCGCGGATACCAAAACCGGAGGACTACGGGTCCCAGCAGCGCCGGAAACATCATAAAATAGGTGCGGATAACTAGGAGAGCCATATACACACACACACACACACACACACACACACACACACGGCTATGAGAGGCTCCAAGTCGAAATTTAAATCGCGTATCCTGAAGGGAGCCGCAAACAGGCTGGCGGCTGAAATGGCGGCTTCTCCCTCCTCCTCACAGCGCCGCTCTACACCTGCAGTGAAAGCCTCAAGGCACAAACCACTGACCAGCACTGGTGAGTCCACTGTGGATGACCATGTAATATCACCTGAGGACCAGCCTGACATGTTTGTTAAATTTGAACAAATGTTACAGAAGGCATTAAAGCAGACCTCTGACCACATTACTGACAAGCTAACCAAGGAAATAAGGGAACTTGGTCAGAGAACTACAGAATTGGAACAGAGGGTTGAGGAAATAGATACTGTATTTATTGGCGTATAACACTCACTTTTTTACCCTGAAAATAGAGGGTAAACTGTGCCTGCGTGTTATACGCAGGGAGCTGTGGAAAGTTTTTTTCCTGAAACTTCCCTCTTAAAGTTAGGGTGCGTGTTATATGCCTGTGCGTGTTATACGCCGATAAATACGGTAACTACACAGAATATTGTACCTCAGAACTTTCAACTCTCAAAGAGGAAAATATCTTATTACAACCGCATTTAGAAGATCAGGAAAACAGAGACCGCAGGTCCAATATACGGATCAGAGGTATTCCAGAATCTGTTCTAGATCTGCATGGAACCATTACGGCACTTTTCCAAGAATTAACTCCTGATATCCCTGTTGATGGACTTGAAATGGACAGAGTGCACAGAGCATTAGCTCCACGTAAACCTAATGGTCCCCCTAGGGACATAATAGCCAAATTACACTTCTACAAAACCAAAGAGCAGCTACTCGCAGCAGCCAGAGGAAAATAACTCCTCAGCTTTCAGAGTCATACATATCAGCTTTTAACTGACCTGTCCCAACTCACAGTGGCAAAGAGACGCGCCCTCAAACCACTACTGCAAGTGCTTCAAAAGAATCAAATCATTTATCATTGGGGATTTCCCTTCTGTCTCCGTTTCACTCATCTGGAAACCAAATATGTCTGTCGTTCTTCCGAAGATTTAAAATCAGCCTTAACTGAAATGGGTATTTCAGATACAACCATACAAACTGATCAGAATCGCAGGCGTCCAGTCTACCGGCCTCCTCAGCAACCATCCAGCTTAAGCTACGTCTCTCATACCTCAGAACATCAAAATCTCCACAAGCGCGGACGCTTTGAAAATCCATCACCCACTCAGGAAGACTCAATGGACTGACCAATTTACATGACTAAGGCCTCGTACACACGGCCGAGATTCTCGTCGAAAAAAACATGTGGTTTTTTTCGACGAGATTCTTGGACAAGAAACTTGTCCCGGCCGAGTGTACACACGCTCGTTTCAAAGAACCCGCGGTTCTTTGAAAGGAGTGTACGCGGTGACGTCATCGACTACGTCGAGCATGCGCTCGTCACATTCGATGCCGTCGCCGCCATCTTGGTATACCCTACGTATGCCTAGGAAGCTACCGCGCATGCGTCAAATTCATTTCGAACATGCGCGGGCTTCCGGGCGGACAGGTAAGTGTACACACACTCACTTTTCTCGTCGAGAAACACGCCGAGGAGAATCTCGACGAGAAAATAGAGAGCAGGTTCTCTATTTTCTCGTCGAGGTTTCTTGTCGGTTTTCTCGACGAGAAACCCGCTAGCAGCGTACACACGACCGATTTACTCGGCAAGACCTCTCTGCCAGCAAGTTTCTTGCTGGTTCTTGCCGAGAAAATCGGTCGTGTGTACGAGGCCTCAGACTCATTTATTTTTCTCTCTTTGCAGGTTTTTTGGCCTCTCAAGCTGTCCTTGTTAGTTACAGGCATACCCCACTTTTAAGTACACAATGGGTTTATTTACTAAAGCTGGAAAGCCCAAAATCAGGCTCATTTCTGCATAGAAACCAATGAGCTTCTAACCCCAGCTTGTTCAATTAAGCCTGGTAATAAAACCTGGAAACTCATTGGTTTTTATGCAGAAGTGAGACAGATTTTGCGCTTTCCAGCTTTAGTAAATAAAACCCATTGTGTACTTAAAAGTGGGGTATGCCTGTACTAAGCATTAACTGTAGCCATGATAGAAATGGACTATGGTACATTAGTATTATTAATGTTCATGGCGCAGAGCAATAATATTTTTTCGCTCCTTACTTATCTATTTTTCCGGTACTATATATTTTTTTTTTTTTTTTTTTTAGAGAAAAAAAAACTAAGTAAAGGATAGCTTGCAGAAGGTTCCTGTCGTTCTCCGGTGTTGGTTACTCCGTAGGAATTTCTTGTTGCCCCTTTTTGCCACCAGCAGACTCCTGCTTTGCAGGATTGTCGGTGGACCTGGATCCTCTCAGGGAGCATTAGACTCTCCTCTGTGGTTTTACCTTTACTTTTTGATGCAATGTATGTATAATGGGTTAATAAGATTGTTGAATTTTTTCATTATTTTTCACATTTCAGTATTTTTTCCCTTTTTTTTCCCCTGGTTGGTGAATCTGGCTCTCGGTAAGTGCTTTGTCTATTCTGTTATAATGTTCGTTCTACTTGACCTATGGCGCATATAAATATACGGTCTTTAAATATACAAGGGTTTAATATCCCGCACAAGCGAACTAAAGCTTTACGCTCCTTTATGACCAAGAAAGCTCAAATTATTTGCTTACAGGAAACCCACTTTACAGATAAAGCTCATCCTAAATTTCTATCTCATTCATATTCGCAATTTTACTCTGCTTCAACTACTGTTAAACAGCGTGGAACTTTGATTGGTTTTCATCGCTCCACTCCGTTTAACCTTGTTTCTCAAATTAAGGATCCAGAGGGAAGATATATTATTGTTACAGGATATATATCTGATAATCCGATTACTGTTGTATCCTACTATGCCCCCAAACGTCCAACAGCTTTTCTATCGCATCTTTTTCAAGTAGTGGAAACACACAAATTTGGTATGGTTATTCTATGTGGGGACTCTAATACAACTATTTTCCCTTTTCTAGACAAATCCCCACCAGGTCCTACAACTGTAAAAAAAGAGGTGGATCTAAACGATATAATCAAATATGAATAAAATCACCCAGATAGCGCTAGTGCATATAAATATTAATGCACCAACAATAATCATTGAAGTCCACATGAGAGTTCGTAATAGTAAATGTTAAAAGGAAAATAGTAAAACGTCCAATAATCCAGTTAAATGAAGAGATACTGCTGTCACCAGGAGAATAGAGGGAAAACACCTTCACTCATGTGCTGCAAAAATAGAGGGGTGTGTGTGTGTGTGTGTGTGTGTGTGTGTGTGTGTGTGTGTGTGTGTGTATAGAACCCCCTCCTAGATGGACTCTTACCACAAAGTAATCAAAAAACAGCCTTTATGCAATCACACAGAATGCTTCCCAGCAGAGGAATCCACACTCCATGTCCGTGGTTACAGCTCTCATCAATCACCATAGGAAAAACAAAGGTGCAGACATAGTGTAACTCCGTTTTAAAACCTTTATTTTAAACTATATAAAACTCCCTTACAAATTTGCACTCACATGTACAAAATAAATTCAAGCTTATGTTCTCATTTCAACAGCGCCAGAACCAGGCTCTAATAAGTGCACTTCTGCTTCCTACCACACTCGCCGCTGTCCGTGCTGCGGGGATGGAAGTAGCAAAGTTCCCAGCTGGCTGGCGTCTCCTCCTGCGTGTCTTGTTCTCACCCTGACTAGTTTCATCTGTATGACTTCTTCTGGAGGTCCTACAACTGGTTTACCCAGACTGACTTTCCAACATTTGCTTACACACATGGTCTTGTAGATACTTGGCGTGAAACTAATCCCACCAGTAGACGCTTCACTCACTATTCATATCCACATAAGTCTTTTTCACGTATTGACCATATCCTAGTCCCATCCAGTATGTTGCCAGAAATTACCTCTTCCAAAATCATCCCCTTCACATGGACAGATCACTGTGCAGTTTTTACCACTATTTCCTCCACAGTACCCAGATCACATGATAATACTTGGTGTATTAACGATTCTATGTTAACCCATCCATCATACCGTATTGTTGTTGAAAATGCACTTACAGACTATCTTGTAACTAATGACACGGAAGATGTCTCAGCCCTCACTTTATGGGAAGCTCATAAATCTAATCAGAGGCAAATTGATGCAACAAGCATCAATACTTAAAAAAGAACGGAAAATTCTATTTTCTAAACTTGAATCTGCCTTTAATGCATGTCATCTAGCCTTCCAATCCTCCCCAATTGCTATAAATAACTCTAAACCGGAAAGGGCTCGACTACATTTGGATCTTTTTTTGACTGACTCGGCCGACAAACTTTTACGTAAACATCAACACATCAAATATCTTAAAGCCAATAAACCTGATACCCTAATGGCAAGAAGTCTGAAGTTTACACAACATCCACAGACACCCATTAGATTGAAAATATCCCGTGAAGCATATTCTAGCAACCCAGTTAAGATACTATAGATCTTTCGCTCTAACTTGGCCAAGTTATACTCTCCTGCTCAAAACTTTGACAAGATAAAAGCTGACACAATGTTCTCTAAAATCAAACTGCCTGTTCTAAACCAAGAACAGTGTGATATTCTTGAAGGCCCCATTTTGGACAACAAAGTGTCAAATGCTATTAAAAATCTTAAACTTCAGAAAAGACTGGGCCCAGACGTTTTTTCTGCAGCTTATTATAAACAATTTTCACACATACACCAGTTTTACCAGAAGGAGCGCTCCCGTCTCATACTTGATTCTGAGCATGAGCATTTTTTTTCCCCCCTCGTAAAAGCATACACACTACCGTTTTTCACGACGTTAAAAAGGACGACGTGAAAAACGATGTGAAAAAATAGAGCAGGTTCTAAGTATTTTTAGGCCATTTTTCACGTCGTTAAAAATGCTCTGGAGCCTACACACGATAGTTTTTAATGACCAATTTAAAAAAATGGTATTTTTCACGCCATGAAAAACGGTCGTGTGTACGCGGCATGAGAGAACATTTAACTAAAATATCAAATTAACCCCTTCAGCCCCAGACCATTTTGCTGGTCAAAGACCAGGCCACTTTTTGCGATTCGGCACTGCATCGCTTTGACAATTGCGCGGTCGTGCGACGTGGCTCCCAAACAAAATTTACGTCCTTTTTTTCCCCCACAAATAGAGCTTTCTTTTGGTGGTATTTATTTATTTTTAAAAACCTGTTTAATAAAGTTTTATATGCATAACATACATCGGTGGATGCGTCGACTAGACAACATCCAAAACACAGACCGAGGCCAACTGTCTAACATAGACCAACTATCTGAAATTCCCCATCCCACCCCCCAGTCACATCTCGACCAGTAAACGGAATCTTAAATCCGTTCATACAGACACTTGTATTCTAGCAATGCGGATTCACGGTGTCGTCATATACTATTTCAGTTATACCAGGCTAATTTGTCTAGACACATCATCCTTGGGGAGCAAGTCCATCTCCCATTGCCCACACCACAAACATTTCTTACCCTACAGTACCATCGGAGATAAGCCATGAGTGCCATACTTTATCGAATTTCTTTATGCAACCCCTACTCTCATATGTGGCTTTGTAATAAGGTAACATTGAGTTTACTAGGCCTTTCCAGGTTGAGACACTTGGAGCCACCGTTTTTTTCCATGCTAGTAGGATAGCCTTCTTGCCATAGAAGAACAGTATACTCAACATTGTACGCATGGCTCTTGATGGCACCACATCATCAACCAGCCCCAGTAGACAGGTTTTAACATTCATTGGGATCGGGACTGATAGAAGATCTGTAATACATGCAATGATATCCGTCCAGAATTTCTGGACGAGGGGGCAATGCCAGAAAATGTGGTCAGCGTCAGCAGGTGAGTGAGAACATCTCCAACACTCCGCTGAGGCTGAGGGAAAAATCCTCCCCAGTCTAGCCGGTGTGTAGTAACTCCTATGTAGAAATTTGAATTGAATCAACCTATCCCTGGCCGACACGAGGTTCTTGAAAGGTTGAGTCCATAGGTCATCCCAATCCTCGCCCTGTACCTCTGGGACTTCCCTCACCCATTTTTCTCGGCACCTGGTGATAGTTTTGGGGGTCATCTTAAAGAATTCTTTATATGTTTCTGAGAGAAGCTTCGCCAGCTCCTCTCTTGTCAGCATCATTTCCAGGCACGAGGGTATAGACTCCACTGTCATTTCATGAAATTGTACTTGAAAAGCATGTCGGACCTGCAAAAATCTAAACAGGTAATGATTGGGGAGGTCATGTCTAGATTTAAGGTTTGCAATTCTCCAAAAGATGTTATGTCTTTCAACGTCTTAATTCCTCTAACCGCCCAGATCATAGGATCTGGTAGGTTATAGAATTGGGGTAGATTCGGATTCATCCAAATGGGAGTTGAGGGCAACACCCCCCTATAGCTGGGGCATGCGGTTTTTACCGCCATTTCCCAGGTCTTGATGTTTGCCTTCATTGTCAATGTCAGTGGGAGATCAGATCTAGTGCCTCCAAACAGCGCATACCTCAAACTTTCATATGATCCCAGATGAGCCGCCTCTAAAACCGTAGCCGCATCGCCGTCATCTGCCATCAACCACCTGCGGGCAAAAACCATTTGTCCCGCCAAGTAGTATTTTGCCAGTCAGGCACCGCTAGACCCCCTTGTTCTCCTGCAGTACTTTTAATCCAATTCTGGGTGGCTGGGGGGGTCCACAAAAAGGTTGAGACTACACTGTCAAACTTCCGAAAGGTAGCTTTCGGAATCCAGACCGGTGCATGGCGCAAGAAATACAGGACCACGGGAAGAAATTTCATCTTTAGGAGACTTATTCTGCCTACAAGAGAGAGTGGGAGCCTGGACCAGGTCTGCATCTTCTGCTTCAGTCGCGTAATTAAGGGAAGTATGCTAAGAGGAATATAGTCCTGCACATTTGCTGTCACCTGGACTCCTAGGTATTTCAAAGAAGAGACCCACTGTAGTGGTAGATTGGGATCAGCCTTGTCCCTAGCCCCAGGGTCTATCGGCAGGATAGAAAATTTGCCCCAGTTCACTTTCAGACCCGAGAAGGTGGCAAAGCGATCGATCGTCACTAGCGCTTTATTCAGTGACTCCCCCGGGTCATCCAGGAACAACAGCATGTCATCCGCATAGAGTGCCAAGGTTTCATCAATCGTACCCACCCGGATGGAATTGATGTCTTTATCAGACCTAAGTGCGACTGCCAATGGTTCCAGGGCGAGAGAGAACAGAAAAGGGGACAGTGGGCATCCCTGCCTAGTCCCCTACCCACCTCAAAGAAGTCCGAGGTGGAGGTTCCTAGCCGAATTGCTCCTCTTGGTCGTCTGTAGAGCAGGGACACCCACCTCCTGTAACGCGGTCCAAACCCCATCACCTCCAAGACCTTGAACATGTACAACCAATCTACAGAGTCGAAAGCTTTCTCGAAGTCTATGGACACAACAATTCCATTACTGTCGGGTTTTGGTGGGATTTGCAGATGCGTGAAAAGTCTCCTTAGGTTCGTGTCTGTCGACTTTCCCGGCATAAAGCCCGTCTGGTCAATGTTAACAATGGATGGGAGTACAGTCGCGAGTCTAAGGGCTAGAATCTTGGTCAAGATTTTTAAGTCCTTATTGAGTAGAGCCATCGGTCTGTACGAAGCACATTCCCTTGGGTCCTTGCCCGGTTTCAATAGCAGAACCATATAGGCGTCCAACATGGAATCGGGCAAGCTATCATGTTTGTGACAGTATTCCAGAAGTGCGTTCAGCCTAGGTGCCACTACCTCTATATTTGCCTTATAGAAGTCAGCCGGGATACCGTCAGGACCCAGAGCTTTGTTGGGGGGGAAAGTAAAGATGGCCTTTGATTTCCTTTTTTGTGATTCTAGCGTCTAAGGCGTGCATGTCTGTCAGATAGTCTCGGTATGGGTAAGTCATTTAAAAGAGCTTCTAAAGTCGACAGGTCATAAGGAGGAATAGGAGAGTATAAGGTGGAGTAAAATTGAACAAAGGTGTGCATAATGCGTCCCGGCTCGTCTATCAAGTTCCCTCCCGTGTCTTTTATTATTGGGATGCAGGTGAGTGAATGGTAATCAGCCACCAGCATGGCCAATAGTTTGCCGTTCTTGTCCCCTTCAGCAAAGGTCGTTTGTGCGTTCCTAACTAGGTCTGCACGGGCCTGTCCTGTAAAATGTACAGATAATGTACATCTTGCTTCCAGCAAGGCTGCATACGAGGCCCCGGTAGGGGCGTCAGCATACGCCCCTGCCCTCACTCTCTCCTCCTGCTGCAGCAGCTCGGTTTCCTCCTTGTCATGATTTTTCACTACTTTAATGGCTGTGATGTACTCCCCCCGGGTCACTGCCTTGAAGGCATCCCAAACAATCATGGGGTCTGCTGTGTCATTGTTAGATGACCAATATGTTTGCATGGCCTCAGTCACCTGAGCCGAGACCTTTTCATTTTGTATCCAACCCGATTGGAGCCTCCAACCACCCCTCTGAGCCCCCGCCCGAAAGGACAGGGTGACCGCAAGGGGGTTGTGGTCCGTCAGGCCTCCCGGGAGGTAAGAGACCTCCCTGACGTATGGCAACAGTAGGCCATTCCCGAAAGCCAAGTCAATTCTAGCAGCCGATCTATACGTTGTGGAGACATGAGAATAACATTCATCAGTTGGATGTTTCCATCTCCAGAGTTCCGTTAAATTTGCTACTGATCCCCAGCCGTTTAGTTCTGAGGACCCCCTTCTAGTCGGGTTGGAGGAGTCCAAGGCCGCATCCAGGACGGCATTGAAGTCCCCCAATGGTAAATGAGCGCAAGGTGCAATTTTACCCAGCAGACCCACCAACAGTTCTACCTGAAACGGGGGGGGGGGCACATATACATTCACCATCACAATACTTTTATAACATATATCCATCACCACCGCCACGTATCTGCCTCCCGGATCAGAAAACACTTGTGTTATCGTGCAGGGGATGGACCTACTTATCAGAATTGAGACACCTCTAGCAAAAGTAGAGTATGTCGAGTGCAGGGCTTTTTGGATCCATGGTTTACGTAAAGAAAGGACCCTGCCACCATCCAAGTGCGTTTCTTGTAGGAAGATGATATGTGGTCTGGCTTGTTTAAGGTATTGAAAAATTTAGGTTCTTTTCAGTTTGTGGTTCAGGCCCCTAACATTCCAAGAGACAATCTTAATATCATCCGCCATCTATGATGGAGGTATTCACAAATCATACCACCCCAAAGTAATGGCGCCCCGGGTGTCCTCCGACCCGAAGCCCCACTCCCCCAAGGCAGGCATTCAACATCCTGCAACAAGATTATACTCGGAATGCACAACAGCTTATGACACCAATGTCTTATCAGCTTATTCATCAAAAGAACACACAGCCCAAGTATTCAGACCAAAGAATTTGTACAAGCTGCCCCATGTTGAGATGTGACTAATCAAACCCACCCTTGCTTTTATACCAACAACTCCCCCAACAACTTTGGTATTGTCAGAGATTGATAATAGACCAGACTGTGTGACTGCATAAAAAGGAAACCAAACGGGTGTAGGTGAAAATATACACTTTATTATGGTGAGTGACCAACAAACAACCACCTCAAACAGAACACGGTGCAATGAATAAATCAACAGTGACTATAAACAATATATACAAATAAGGGAGATACCGGAATCGTAGTAAAAGCCAGGCCGAGGTCATACACAAAGGGGGATCAAGCAGATGGGTATGGATGGGACGAGAACAGGAACAGGGAGGGTACAGATGGATAGGCTGCAGAGCAGGGATCCAGGTAACAGAAGGGACAGCTGCAGGATGGGCACGAAGTAAGGATCGGGTTAAACAGGGTGCGGGTTCAAGGTAGGGATCGGGTCAGATCAGATCAGGCAGGGTGCAAGTTGGGATAAGATACAGGTTAAAGTCCAGGTCACAGGTCCAGGGGGTCAGGAAGAGAGATACCAGGGCAAGGAGTGTTTGCACTTGCCGGGTATATAAGGAAGTCCAGTGATTAAGCTTCAGGTCACAGCTGACCACAGGAAGTGCTGCCTGTCCCATACTGCCAGAATACACCCGCTGGTGGATGCCGGTACTGCAGTCCATGTATCATGTGTTACCACCAGCAGGTGAAGCCTTTCCTGACAGGTATATAGCTTCCTCCCTAAACCAAAAAGATAACTCCTGCGGCTTCTTGCCGCCGTGACCTAAAGTTCGGCAGCTTTGTTCTTCTCCTCTTCATCTCCACGTGCTCCTTACAGAAAAAACGGGATTCACTCTGAGTTACAGGGGACAAAGTGCATCAAAACATGGAGGAGAAAAAGGGGGGCCAAAGTACATGCGAGGCAACTATAATAAAGAGGGTTCAAAAGATGCAGAAAAAGTGGGGAAACCAAAATGAGAAAGGAACAGGGATAATTGAAAGCCCAACAACGGAGTCACATCCTCTGTGTGGGTCGTAATAATGATATAGACCCGCATATCTCATCCCTCCCCCATAGGAAATTTAGTGTGTTGGTTCAATGTCAGGACAAGGTCAACCTAGATGTTCCCCATACTGGACCGGGAAGGTTGAGCTTATCAGAAACCCTGCGGGAACTTCCGGGGGTCATAAACCTGCACGAGGAGGGGGACGGAATCAATCCCAACGTGGCTACCCCTCATCCAGGACATCACAGGGGTCAGAGTTCCTTATCCATCCACTCGCAGGCTTCCTCAGGATGTTCAAAGAACTTCACTGTACCTTTATATTGGACTCTGAGCTTGCTTGGGTACAGCATGCTGTATTTAATGTCTTTCTCCCTCAGGCGCCGTCTGACCTCTGTGAAAGATCTTCTCTTTTATTGTGTGGCCGCGGAAAAATCTGGAAACAGCATGATTTTAGCATTTTCATGGCGGAGCTCCTGCATTTTCCTGGACTGGGCTAGAATCATGTCCCTGTCCCTAAAGTTCAGGAAGCGGACCAGGAAAGGGTGAGGGAAGGCACCTGGTGGCCTGTTACCGGTGGGGACTCTATGCGCCCGTTCGACCACATACGTGGGAGGCGTCTCAGGCATAGATAGCAGGTGTTTAAAAAAGCCTTCAGCAAATTGTGCAGGTTTGTCACCTTCAGCTCCCTCCGGGAGTCCCACCACCCTTATATTGTTACGCCTCTGTCTGTCCTCAGCATCTATGGCCCTATGTTGCAGGGCCCTCACCTGGTCTTTGAGCTCTGCTAGCTGGGCACCACGGTCATGGGATGTATCCTCCAGCTCCGACACCCGCGTCTCCACTGTTGTCAGGCGGCCTCGGATCTTGTCCAGGTCATGCCGGATCAGGTTGCATTCAGAGGAGAGATGATCAATCCTCCCCATAAGCTCTGCCTTGCTGGCGCTGATAGCCTCCAGTATCGGCCAGGTAATAGCATCCGCATCCACAGTGGGAGACTGCTCCACCATCCGCTCCTCCTCGCCCTGCACCTTAGCCTGCGCCATCTTGGCCATTCTCACTGTGTTGGCGCGCTGGGGCAGCGGCGAAGAAGCCAAGATGGCGTGGGCAGAGCCTGTGGCCATGTCTTTCACGGCCCGAGTCTGCCGCTGCGCCGTGTGACCCTTTACGGCCTTCTTAGCAGATGAGGATGGCATCCTTAGCCTCCGCTTACCTTCCCCCGATCAGAGATGTGTTTACTGGGGAAGAAAAACGTCCCGATATGTGCGGATTATGGTCCGGGGTGGCGGAGCTGTGGGCGCGAGCTGCTGCCTCTTTCACATCCGGCCGGAAGTTCTCTTCTTTTGGTGGTATTTGATCACCTCTGCGGTTTTTATTTTTTGCGCTATAAAACAAAAATAGAGCGACAATTTTGAAAAAAAAAAAAAATTCAATATTTTTTGCAATAATAAATATCCCCAAAAAATATATTAAAAAAAAATGTTTTCCTCAGTTTAGGCTGATACGTATTCTTCTACATACTTTTGGTAAAAAATAAATAAAAAATAATGAATATTTTACCAAAGATCCTGTACCTCCTCCAGGCAGTCCCGATTAAAGTACTAAGAAACTTTTTTCGAAATATTCAAACATTATTCACAAAATTTATATGGGCAGGTAAACAACCAAGAATAGAACACTGCTATCTTTACCAAAACAACATGGAGGACTTGCTATCCCTGATATATTTAAGTACTATCAGGCAGTCCACTTAGGTCGCCTACTGGATTGGTGCTGACCTAGGCATACGAAAATCTGGCCAAATCTAGAGCAAGCACAGTGTAAGGAACTATTAAGTAGAGCCCCTTGGTGTTACAGCCAATATTAAGATGCACCCAAAAATAGGAACTACATTAAGAAAACAAAAATTAGGTATACAAAGAAAGAGAGCTCACCCCCTATATTCACTGCGGAAAGTTAGTTTAAAGAGGGAAATTAATCACTTATATTAATTATATCACCATTCTCGAGTTAGTCCCGATATATATATATATATATATATATATATATATATATATATATATATATATAAATAAAAAGAAAATCCTTCCAAGAGAAATTCTTCAAAAAGGAACTGGTGAAAATGATATATTTATTAAACAAACCGCAATATATTAATACAAATGGAATTAGAAAACAAAACACTGTTACAAAACCCTTCAACTTATTATTAAAATGAGACTAGTCTTAAAACTTAAGAACATGGGTGGCCACCCGACCAGCCATACACACCACAATCAATCTGCTATCAAATCATCCATCCAATATTCATAGATCAGTCCAAATGGTTAAATGCCCGGAGAGGATCCTCCTTCAAGTGCAATAGGCTGTCTATCATGGGAATGAAAATGGTTTTGACAAGAAATTTGATAGTTTTTAGGAAGTCAGGAAAAGATGTAAAAGGTAAATAGTAGATTAAATCTGAACTTTACTGTGACCCGCGTTAATAAATGTCTGTTTTCACTGGGTTATTTTGCACATTGCTATACACGAGATCCGGTGTTGATGATCATAAATTTGCTGACAGTACATGTAAAAAAGTAACTGATTTGGATTGATCTCACCTTTTGTAGTGTTCCACGAGTGGATTTTTCTACACTCGTATCGCCTCCATCTTTCAGGTGCTCTCCTAAGTGGAGACAGCGATGTTCACTTGATCTCTTTCCAAGGTTGTAGGTATGTTGATCCCAGTTTTAGATCATATATAGCGGGCCATATGTGTTCAGCATCGAACCATCTGTCTTTTTCCTGTCTGTTTGTGTTTAAGAACAGACCTGATAACAGGTGTACAGCGATCAATGATTTTTAGTTTGATCTTTTCTCCTTCATCATTCCTTCAGAGTGGATATAGATGAAAATAGATATTTTGGTCAGATGATCAGGTGGTTGGCTCCATGAGTTGCACACCCATATTCAGGATACTGCTGGTGTACAGGCAGGCTGCTTACATGTTTCGGTTTGTTAGTCAAACCTTCATCAGCGCATACATGGTGTTCAAGTGTGAGTCTAGATATACTTTGCTCATCAGGTGTTTGATTTCAATCACCTGTGGATTCATTAAGTCATTCACGCATCATTCAGGCCTTTCACACAATGTTGTTTTATACAGACATGATAGGGAAGGGGGTCTGCGCCGCTATAAACTAAATTAAATAAAATTATCTTTCAAAGAGTCGTGGATTTATATATTGATTCTTATAACAGCAGCATATCTAAGACATCAGGTAGTAATTCAGTTAGATGACAGTGGTATTAGATCGTCAAATAGGGTTACTGCTGGGTATCGTTGGCCATAATACTGCCATAGACAACACAATCCAGATTGGCTTCGTAAATAGATGGCAATTGAATCACCAAAAGGATTACTGCTCGATATCATTTGCTATATCGCTGTCATAGACAAAACAATCTAAATTGACCTCATGTAGAGAGGTCTTAATAAATCAGGTTTTTACACAGGCAATGTATTCCATATAGTTTTGGATTTATACATAGAAACTTACAATGGGAACATTACGCTCTTTCACACCATGTATATATAAATTAGTCTTAAGTAGCAGGTATGTTAGTTCCTGATATTTAAGGTCTATTAGTTGTTGTCAAGTTTTTTTCCTATATATTGGAAACTATATCCACGATTCCTATTTTTCAGGAAGAAGATTGGTATCAGATTTTTATCATTAATTATCCACTTTCATTTGTACCTTTCAAAGGAGGTTTATAAGTCAGATCATTTAATTACTTTACTAATGCACTTATAAATGTGGTTTGAAATTCCAGATATCACTCCAGAGATAATAATAATACTAAAATAAAATTGTCGAACAAATGTCGATAGATTAGCTGACTTTGCCAGTTTCTCTACCATAGACAATACAATCTAGATCTGCCTCATCTAGTTATGGCAGTTATATTAAATCATCCAAAGGGCTGCTGCTAGATATCATTTGTTATGTTGCTGCCATAGACAATACAATCTAGATTGACCCAATGTAAAGTGGTCCCAGTAGGTCAAATTTTTGCACATAAGATATCTTCCATAGAACTCGTGGATATATATATAGAACCAGGCAATGGAAACATTACACGCATTCATACAATCTATACAAATTTAACCTAGATAACAAGTAGGTTAATTCCCAATGTTTGAGATCTATCAGTTGTTATCATGTTTTTGTTTTTATACATTTATTATATGGGGCTATCTGAATGAATGGTATTTTTCAGGAGAGATTAACCTCATATATGCTGGTATCATCTTTTTATCATTAGTTGTCCTATTTCAATTATACCTTTCAAGAGAAAATCATAGGTCAGATCATTTTATTACTTTAATAGTGCACTTATAGGTGCTTTGTTTGAAATTCCAGATATCACTCCAAGGAAGATAAAAAATAGTAATTAAATAACATTGTCGCATAACTATCAATATATTAGCTATTTTTATCGATTTCTGACGTACCAGACTTTTGTATAAAAAAACGATTATAGCATTGGAACATATGGGGGCTGATTTACCAAACGTTTGCGCCATGAGTATTGGCGCATCTGCGTGCGCAATGGCTGTTTTGGTATTTACAAAACATTAGCGCCTGTAGCGCAGCCCTATTTGCCATTTACTATAGTGTTGTCGGCGGACGGGAGGAGGCGCTCAGTGCGCCACTATGGACCTGGCGCACGGCATGTTAAACACTAAATATAAAGAAGTTGGAAGTGAGAATATAATGGGGGTGATGTGAGGAAGTGTAGGGACACCTGCCCAAATAACTAATATGCCCAAAATAGAGTGAGAAAGTAACTTTTTCAAAACCAGCCTGCTGCGCCGGCAAGTACGATTCGAGCTGCGGGAGGTTTTTTTGAGCTCAGCGCGGGAATTTCAATGGTTTAAATGTGCCGGTTCACTGCGCCGGCAAAATCTTAGTAAATGTCAAGTCACGTAAACCAATTTGCATAAGTTGAACAGGCGCAGCTCTGAACTTGCCAGTGCGCCTGCAAAATGACATTTCTAAAGGAAAAAAAAGGCATTTAAAAGCAGCCGCGGCTATAATGAATTGTCGGCTCCCGGCAATATAGAGAAAAGTCATAGAAAGTCTTTGCTAACCAAAAAAAAAAAAAGCGTGGGGGTCCCCCCAAATTCCATAACCAGGCCCTGCAGGTCTGGAATGGATATTAAGGGGAACCCCGCTGCAAATTTTTTAAAAAAATGACGTGGGGTTCCCCCCAAATATCCAAACCAGGCCCTTTAGATCTGGCATGGATTTTAAGAGGAACTCCACCCCAAATTTTCTAAAAAAATGGCGTGGAGTTCCCCCAAAAATCCACACCAGACCCTTTATCCAAGCACATAACCTGGCCGGCCGCAAGGGAAGAGGGGGGGACGAGAGCGGCCCCCCTCCCTCCTGAACCGTACCAGGCCACATGCCCTCAACATGGGGAGGATGTCCCCATGTTGATGGGGACAAGGGCCTCATCCCCACAACCCTTGCCCGGTGGTTGTGGGGGTCTGCGAGCGGGGGGCTTATCGGAATTTGGAAGACCCCTTTAACAAAGGGGACCCCCAGATCCCGCCCTCCCCCTGTGTGAAATGGTAATGGGGTACAAATGTACCCCTACTATTTCACAAGGAAAGTGTAAAAAATGTAAAAAATGACAAGAGCCGGTTTTAGACAATTCCTTTATTAATGTCTTCTCTTTTCTTCCTTCTTCTTCCTTCTTCTTCCATCTTCTTCTTTTCTCCATTCGGGTTTCTTCCTCCATCTTCCTCTTCATCTTTATCTTTATCTTCATCTTCCTTCTTCCTTCGGTCTTCTCGTCCGCATCTTGCCCCGGCGTCTTCCCTTCTTCTTTCTTCTCCGGCCGCTCCGTTTGAATTGGAGGTTCCCGCTGTGCGACACTTCAGTTCCCCACTTGGTCCACTACCACCCGGTGGCTCCGCCCCCCTCTGTCACCACGGGGAAAGTCCCCGTGAAATCCATGTGTGTCAGAGGGGGGCGGGGTCACCGGGTGTAAGCGGACCCAGAGGCGAACTGAAGTGTCGCACAGCGGGAACCTCCAATTCAAACGGAGCGGCCGGAGAAGAAAGAAGAAGGGAAGACGCCGGAGCAAGATGCGGACGAGAAGACCGAAGGAAGAAGGAAGATGAAGATGAAGATAAAGATGAAGATGGAGGAAGAAACCCGAATGGAGAGAAGAAGAAGAAGGAAGAAGATGGAAGAAGATGGAAGAAAAGAGAAGACATTAATAAAGGAATTGTCAAAAACCGGCTCTTGTCATTTTTTACATTTTTGACACTTTCCTTGTGAAATGGTAGGGGTACATTTGTTCCCCATTACCATTTCACACAGGGGGGGGCCGGGATCTGGGGGTCCCCTTTGTTAAAGGGGTCTTCCAGATTCCGATAAGCCCCCCGCCCGCAGACCCCCACAACCACCGGGCAAGGGTTGTGGGGATGAGGCCCTTGTCCCCATCAACATGGGGACATCCTCCCCATGTTGAGGGCATGTGGCCTGGTACGGTTCAGGAGGGAGGGGGGGCGCTCTCGTCCCCCCCTCTTTTCCTGCGGCCGGCCAGGTTATGTGCTCGGATAAAGGGTCTGGTGTGGATTTTTAGGGGGACTCCACGCCATTTTTTTAAAAATTTGGGGTGGAGTTCCCCTTAAAATCCATGCCAGATCTGAAGGGCCTGGTATGGATATTTGGGGGGAACCCCACGTCATTTAAAAAAAAAAAATTGCAGCGGGGTTCCCCTTAATATCCATTCCAGACCTGAAGGGCCTGGTTATGAAATTTGGGGGACCCCCACGCATTTTCTTTTGGGTTAGCAAAGACTTTCAATTACTTTTATCTGTATTGACAGGAACCAGCAATTCATTACAGCCGCAAGGACTTTTAAATGACTATTATTTTACTTCAGAAATGTCATTTTGCTCTCCAACTGTTATAAACATGGAAAACATGTGCTACTTTACAGGCATACTATAGACACCCCCCGGGGATGATATTTAGGGCCAGTTCACACCGGATGCAGTGCAGTGCGTTTTTTTGATGTCTGAAAAACGCAAAGAAAGTTGATCACATTAATGCCAATGGCATAGTTCACACCACTGCAGTCCGTTCCAGTGCATTTCAGAAAGCCAAAAAATAATTGGTCATGCTGCATTTTTTAGGTACAAAACTGTACTGGACCCCAGTAAAACACATCAAAAACGCAACGGAACGTACCAAAAATGCACTGGAATGCACCGCAACGCACCTAAATGCACCAAAGACGCACTGCAACACACTTGTCCTAAGTGAAAAGAGGGGGAACAAAACACTGGACTGCATCAAAAACGCCTCAAAAATGCACTGGAATGTGTCAAAAACGCGCATGCAGAAAAGCACCTGGAACGCACCCAGACTGCGTTTCTATAGTGTGAACTAGGGCCAGTTCACACCATAGAAACACAATCTGGATGCGTTCCAGGTGCTTTTCTGCATGCACGTTTTTCATGCGTTCCAGTGCATTTTTGGGAAGTTTTTGATGCAGTCCAGTGCTTTTTTTTCACCCCTCTTTTTTATTAACCATAGATAAGGACAAGTGTGTTCCAGTGCGTTTTGGTGCATTTAGGTGTGTTCCTGTGCGTTCCAGTGCGTTTATGATGCGTTTTGATGCGTTCCAGTACAGTCCAGTGCAGGTAAAATGCAGCATGTTCTACTTTTTTGGTGGAACTGGAACGCACTGGAACAAACACTGCCATTTAGAACCATATAACCAACTTTCCATGCATTTTGGATGCATAAAAAACGCAATGCACTGCATGTGGTGTGAAATGGCCCTTAAGCAATTTGGCATATTTAAAGGCACTTCTCCTTGTTTTGTTTTTGGTGTTTTCCAAATTGGTGACATTGATATATGTCCCTTAGGGCGAGACCTGGGCCCCCATTTTAAGGCCAATAACTAGAAGATAAGCCAGCCAAGTGGGGACTAGCAAAATTAACAAGTCAGTTCCCATAGACTGCAATGGGATTTGTTGGTGGGGGGGAGGGGTGATTGTCCCATCTCTAATTTTGTAGAATGCTGGATGATGTGCTTAATTTTGGACGGGGGGGTTATTTTTTGCTAGCTGCTGTGGTGTTGTTCTGCACATGCCCAGCCAGTTATTTTTTTTGCCGTGCTTTTTGTGTGTGAACAGCGCTTGGATATTTCTGGGCATGCTCACTCAGAGAGTGTTTTTATGGGTTAGAAATTGAAGGACATCCTTATCAGGTGTACCCACTTTGAATTTCAGTCTCTACATTGAGTGAACTTGCATTTTGGGTGTTCCATGGACTGTGCATGTGTTTTCAATTGCCTCATTAGCACACAAACATATGTTATATAAAGCTCACAGAACATTCGGTCGCTTACCTTGAGAAGAGGCAAGTGTGTGTGTGGGGGGGGCAAAATGTACATGTTGGTGTCCTTATCGAGTTTGTAACACATGTATTTTATTTGTTATGTCTTTGCAAAACAGGTGATTGGTTAACTTTCGTGGATTGTATATTTTTGGTGTGGGGGAGATATGTTCCCCTGAAATAATTCTGATGTTGTTAATGTGTGTTGTTTGTTCACTTTGATTTAATTGTCTGCTGCATTTTTTTGACCAAAAATTGCTCAAGATGTTGAGTCTGTAACTGTTTCAAATTGACCATGTTTTTTATTTTGCCTTCCCTTTTGTTTTGTTGAACAATAAAATTAGATGCAAAGTTTTGATGTTTGTTTTGTGTTTTCTTTGCAACAAATGTGACAGCTGATTGGCATGTCAAAACAAAACTGGTGTGATTTGTCTACCCTGGTGCCTTCATGGTAGTATATGCATGTGTAGCGGGGTCTTCAGATTTAGTGGGATACACCTGGGGGTAGTGTGACCCAGGTGTGTAATTATGACAGGGTTTAGACCCCTTTTTGTTATTCGTGGAGGATTGGGTGGTGCAATATTCTCCTTGGCCTGTGGGTGGCGGGGTACCTACAGGCTCCAGGCAGAATCACTACCGCAGTGCTGCCCTTTTTTGTCCCTTTCCGGAGATGGTGCGGCCGGGGCGGGGAACCCGCCGTGGTGTCGATGGGAGGAGATAAAAAGGGGGAGACGCCCTCACCACGAGGTCTTCGAGGATCATCTCTTCACGCACCCAGGCACCTTAGGCCTGGGTGCGGGCGGTTCGGGATTCCAGCCCAGGCCCCTAGGCTTGGCCGGAATGGAGTTGGAGTCCATCCCAGGCACCTTCAGCCTGGGGTGAGGTACTATGTCGTGGGCCTGGGATCTGGTGACTTAGACTGGGTCCCGCGAGGGTGAAGTGATTCCAGGGTGCCCCTTGCGAGGGGACCCGCATCTGAGGTGAGGAGGCCGGGGAGGTCACCCGTCGGAAGATTCCGGAGCAGCTTCAACCCGGTGACGGACGGGCCTCCGGTAACTCCCTTGGAGGGTCATCTTCCCCTGATAGAGGCCCCAGCGCAGCGAAGTTGTTCTAATCAAGACTCCTGCAACCCTTGGTCATAGCACAGGGGGTGTAGGGACTACAATCAGGATAGTGCCTCGGCCTGCTCATCCCACCGTATCCTGCCATTACCCTGTTGTTGTGGAGCTACGAAATAAAACTGAGAGTTGGACTGTGATCGGTGTATGGACTCTGTTAATGGGAGCAAAGGGAGATTCCAGCATAGCAGGGCTAAGTTCCGCAACCCAATGCACATTTGGCCCGAGGAAGATATTGAAATTGGCCTTCACCTCAACCACAGCCATGGGGAGGACATAGGCCGTGGCGCACCTCACTCTCGAAACCCAGGTACCCCTAGACGAGAGCCATCGGATGACCGATAAACATGTAGAGGGGGTGAGGTCGCTACACATGGATTGTATTGTGTGCTGCCATGGAGCGTCACCAGGAAATGAAAAATGCAGAGCGGTAAGTATTCAATTTTCCTTTTTTTACTGCAGTGGTTCTCAGCCTCAGTCCACAAGTACCCCCAACAGGACATGTTTTGTGAATTTATCTTATCGAGAATTGCTGTCCAAAAATCAAAACCATTGACTGTGATTTAAAGCACATGTGCAAGATGAAGTAAAACCTGCAAACATGGCCTGTTGGGGGTACTTGAGAAGCACTGATTTAGAGCACTGCACTTAAAAATAGCTCAAGGCCATACAATTCTAATTGTGGGCATTTTGAGGGAAACTAAGTAAGTGTTAGAACCCCTGCGTGTGTATTTTTTTTTTTTAGAATTTTTTTTTTTTTTTTGTAGTTTGGCCTTTGTCTCCTTTTCTTAACATTGGCTTCACTTCCTGTCACACAGCTAAACAGGAAGTGAAGGTAAAACCCTACCAATGGCTTTTCTTGGGGACACACAGATCAATCTAACTAGTGTCCCCATTATGCAAATTGCACTCTAGCACTTTGTTGTGTACACCCCAAATCATTGGGTAGTTTGGGGTTTAGTAAAGACAAATCCACTCTGCAGTAAAAGTGTAGCTGCTGAAAATCTGAGTGAAAGTACTGGTGATTGGATGTTACAATCATGTAAAAGCAAGGATGCTTTTTTTTTTTAGGCTTGCATGTCCCCCTCAGATATACAGCAAGTGCACTTGTAGTGCAAAGTAGATTTGCCTTTAGTAAATAAACCCCACAGTCCAAACTACCTAATAAATTGTGGTGTACCCCGCAATATGCTGGAGTGCAATGTGCATAATGGGGAAAGTATTTAGACTGACCTGTGTGTCCCCAAGGAAAGACATTGTTAGGGATTTCCCCTCACTTCCTGTGTGGCTATGTGACAGGAAGTGAATTATTTGGAAGGATAAAGTGGCCAAACTATTTAGTTTAACTTTTCAAAGACACATTCCTAAGTTGAATTGTGATGCATGTCAATGGCCCATTTAGACCCTCTTTAATCACTTGAGATCTGCGCTATAACTGATCGACGGCCACAGCATGGTCCTCAATTGCCGGGAGTCCGTCAATAAACGTCCTCCCCTTCGCGCGCGTGTGCTGTGGTCACTGAGTCACTGAGACTCGGGTGATGACAGATCAAAGTAAGGGGCGATACCTGCCCTTTACCATGTGATCAGCTGTCAGCCAATGACAGCTGATCACGTGATGTAAACAAAAGCTGGGTAATGGTTTTTGTTTTCTCCTTGTGCTGACAGCGTGAGCATAAAAAAAGGCAATCACCGGCTTATGTGCAAGGGACATGGGGCCCGAAGAGGAAGAGGCAATTCTGCATCATCTGTGACAATTAGTAGCCCCTGCCAGTGCTACCTATCAATGCCCACCACTGGTGCCAATCAGTGGCACCTAGCAGTGCTGCCTATCAGTGCCCATCACTGCCAACTATCATTGCCACCTAGCAGTGCCACTTCTCACTGCCCACCAGTGCCAAATAGCAATGCCACCTCTCAGTGCCCACCCTTGCCACCTTATCGGTGCCCATCAGTGCAGTCTCATCAGTGTACATCAATGAAGAAGAAAAATTACCTTTTTTAAAAATATTAACCAGTTTCCTACCGCCCACCGTCAAATGACATCCTTGGCTTTGGGCGGTGACATCTGAATGATGCCTGCAGTTGCAGGCATCATTCAGATATCATTCTTTTCAGTCGGCGATTCTGTGCACAATAAAAATGATCATAGTGGCAGTTCCGCCGCTCGATCGTTCTTATAGGCGGGGGGAGGGGACGTTCCCCCCCCCATCTTGCCGCCATCCGGTGCTTCTCCGGGCTCTCCCGTGCCATCTGGGGCTCAGAGAACAATTTGGAGATGACTGGTGACCAGATGGTCATCAGTCATCTCTATGACCAACGGAGGCGCGGGCACGACGTTATGACATCACGCCGTGTTCCTGTATGTTAACCAAGCCGTGATCTCGGCTGTCAGCATGAGATTGGTGATTTTTTTGGAACAATATCATGCTTTCCAGCCTGGAGGAGAGATGCGGGGTCTTATTGACCCTGCATCTCTCCATAAAGAGGACCTGTCACACACATTCCTATTACAAGGGATGTTTACATTCCTTGTAATAGGAATAAAAGTGATCCCAAAAAATTTAAAATAATAAAAAAAGAGTAAGAAATACAAAAAAGTAAAAAAAATAAAAAAATAAAAAATAAGAAAAAACGCCCATGTCCCCGGTAGCTCCCGCTCAGAAGCGAACACACACGTAAGTCTCGCCCACATATGTAAACACCGTTCAAACCACACATGTGAGTTATTGCTGCGTGCGTTAGAACGAGTGCAACAATTCTAGCACTAGACCTCCTCTGTAATGCCAAAATGGTAACGTGTAAAAAAATTTAAGCATCGCCTAGGGAGATTTTTAATTACTGAACTTTGGTGTCATGCCATGTGCGTGCGCAATTTTAAAGTGTGACGTGTTAGGTATCTATTTACTCAGCATAACAACATCTTTCACATTATACCAAAAAATTGGCCGTAACTTTACTGTTTTGTAATATTTTTAGCAAACAAAAGGCGTTTGAAAATTTATTGCGCAAATACCGAGCGAGATAAAAATTTGCAATGACCGCCATCTTATTCCCTAGGGTGTCTGCTCCAAAAAAATATATAATGTTTGGTGTTTTGAAGTAATTTTATAGCCATAAATTTATGATTTTTACATGAAGGAGAGAAGTGCCAGAATAGGCCCAGTGCTGAAGTGGGTAAAATATACATTTATTTATTTTTTAAACTCGGTCTTTTGTATTTATAGAAAAAAAAATAAAACTAAAACACAAAGGTGATCAAATAGCACCAAAAGCAAGCTCTATTTGTGTGCTAACAAATAAAACATTTTCATTGGGTTACAGTGTTGTATGAGCGCGCAATTGTCATTAAAAGTGCATCAGCCCTGAAATGTGAAACTTGGTCTGGGCAGTGCGCAAGTGGTTAATATAAGGCTACATGCACACGGACGTTTTTCAAGCCGCTTGTTTAAGCGTTTTTTGCAGCTTAAAAACATCTCTCCATGTTAGCCTATGGCCTCATGGCCACCATGGCGTTTTTGAGCTGTAAATGGCATAGGCGTTTTTAGGCCCCATGTAGACGGGACGCTGGTGCAAAGTGTTCAGAAGTAAGGTTGAAAGTGGCGTTTAGAAAGGCGCGCTTTGTGGCGTTTGCATGCTGTGTTTTACCACATTTGCGTGTATATGATAAGGAGCCGCCCTAAGCTCCAAAAACAGTATTATTTACCAGAGTGATATGAGCAGCTGAGAGCAGCAGTGTAGTTGTATTTAGCGTGTCACTTGCCACATCACTTGCCACAAGTTGTGGATTGTCCACTTGCCACGTCAGCTGCCCCAAGTTGTGGATTGTCCACAATGCAATGGAAGCAATTTCTTTTATATATATATATATATATATATATATATATATATATATATATATATATATATTGTGACAGCAGGAAGGTAAAGTCACCTGGTTGCATCCAGGGGGGTAGATATATTTCGCCCAGATTCAGGCTTTACGCCGACTTATACAACTAGGTGGAGAGTTGTATAAGCCCAGCTGGGGCTAGTGGGCTCATGGATGACTCATACCTCTAGGGAGAGTGTGGGGCGTCGTGCAGACAGGGAGTTGATGAGACCAGCTGAAGCTTGTCAGCTCATTTAGGCCTCTATAAGAACTCCCAGCTTCATTAGATGTTTGCTCATGCCTGGACCCAGACCTGTGTGGACTGTCTAGGGAGAGTGAACCCCTGTGCGGTGAGACAAAGCCTGTGTGGCTATTTGCTTGGACATTTAAAACCAGGGACTTAGGGACTAGGACAGCACTAGGCTGATCCCAGTTGTTAGTTAGGAAACCTGTATGTTTAGTCAGAGGTCAAGTTGACCAGGATTTATTTTGTTTATGTTTCTTTTGCTTTGCTGTGTTTTGTCACTGTAAATAGAAAATAAACCGCACCTTTTTGATTTTGAAAACCACAACCTCCGTTTGCTGGGCCTGTTTTTGTGTGGGGAGCCCATCCCGGGGGTCACACACACCCGCTGCCGAGCTAACCCCCTCACAGTTGGTGGAGAACCAGTGGCAGTTTTTTTTTAAGCCAGCATGGAGGAGATACTGAAACAGCTGGCTCTAGCAAATGCCAATCAACAGCAGACAAATGCAGGTTTGCAAAAGAGCCTTGCAGCTCAACAACAGAACTTCGCAGCCCAGCAGCAAGCTCATCAACAGAGCCTTGCAGCCCAGCAGCAAGCTCATCAACAGAGCCTTGCAGCCCAGCAGCAGACAAACGCAACTTTGCAACAGAGTCTGGAGGCTCAGCAACAAGCCCAGCAGCAATCTGAGGCCCGCTTCATAGACCTGTTGCAGAAGCAAGAGCAGAGACTACAACAACAGATGGAAGCAGTAATGCAGCAACGTCCGCAGACCAGTGAGGAAAGCCGTCCCACTAATACCGCGTCCTTTGGGGTGAGTCGTTTATTGACAAAAATGACTGGAGAGGATGATCCAGAGGTATTTTTGACCACATTTGAAAGGACCGCTGAAAGAGAAAAGTGGCCTGAGGAGCAGTGGGCTGGACTGGTGGCTCCTCTGTTAACTGGTGAATCGCAGAAAGCTTACTATGACCTAGAGCCTAACCAAGCAAAAGACTATGTGATGCTAAAAGCTGAAATATTGGCAAGGCTGGGTGTCACCCTGGCTGTCCGGGCTCAGCGTGTGCATAACTGGACTTTCCAGCTTGGAAAACCCCCCAGGTCTCAAATGTATGATCTCATTCACCTGAGCAGAAAGTGGCTACAGCCAGAGACTTTGTCCGCACCAAAGATTGTGGAACGTGTTGTAATGGATCGGTTTTTGAGAGCTCTTCCTACTGCCATCCAAAAGTGGGTAAGCCATGGAGACCCAGAGACGGCCGATGGTCTTGTGGATCGTGTGGAGAAATACTTGGCTACAGAGAACCTGACGGCCTCTTCCAGAGACACTCGGACTTTCCACCCTAAGACCAGACCATCCCCAGGGGCGGATAAGAGGATTCCAAGGGGTGAGGGTGGAGAGAGTGAGAGGGTGGGAGCTCTACCCCAAGTTTGGCGAGAACAGCCTGGGAAATCAGCGGCTCAAGAGGCGGCAAGAAGGATCGTTTGCTACCGCTGCCGGCAAGCGGGACATATTGCAGCCAATTGCCCGGTTGTGGAGGAACCCATGCAGTGTGACTTTCTGACGGGCAGACGTCAGTCGCTGTGTGCGACAGTCGCATGCACTGCCATTCGAGGAACTGAGAAACATTTATGCAAAATGTGTGTTAATGGTAGAAATGTTGTGGTATTGCTGGATTCAGGTAGCCTTGTGACCCTGATAAAGGCTGAGTTAGTTAAAACAGAGGTCTCTGGGAATAGCAAGGTAGCTGTTATTTGTGTGCATGGGGACACCCGAGAGTATCCAGTGACTACAGTGTGTTTCGAGACCCCCAAAGGTACCCTCTTTCATCCAGTGGGCTTAGTATCTCAGTTACCGCATGACGCCATTGTGGGAAGGGATTTTCCGAAGTTCTGGGAACTGTGGGATGATCCTGAGCCCCCCACTGGTGCCCCTATGTACCAGGAATGTGATAGCCAGAACTCCCCTGAGAGTGGTGAGGACTCTCCGGAATTTCCCTTATCAGTATTGGCAGGGGAGACTCAAGAAACTGGAGAGGAGCCCACCTCCTCAGACGAAAACCTACCGTCTGTGGAGTTTTCTGATCTTGAGGTTCACAGGGAAAACTTTGCCACAGAACAGTTGAAAGACCCCGCCCTAATAAAGGCACGGGAAAACGTAGTGAAAATAGATGGCGAGTTAGTGAACCCAGATAATACCTGCACTTACCCATACTTCAGCGTAGAGAAGGACCTACTGTATCGGGTGGCAAAAAGGGCAGAAGAAACCGTTGAGCAGCTTGTGGTGCCCAAACCTTACAGGAAGTTGGTGTTGGAGTTGGCCCATGGGCACATTCTTGGAGGTCATCTGGGGACAGAGAAAACCCGAGAGAGGGTATTACAGAGATTCTATTGGCCGGGGGTGATGAAGGACATAGAAAATTATTGTTCCTCCTGCCCTGTGTGTCAGAGGTCGGCCCCGATGCCACATTTCCGTAGCCCGCTGGTCCCTCTACCCATCATTGAGGTCCCGTTTGAGAGGATCGCCATGGATTTGGTAGGTCCTATAATCAAGTCCGCTAGGGGGCACCAGTACATATTAGTTATAATGGACTATGCCACCCGTTATCCAGAAGCGATCCCTCTCCGAAATACCTCGGCCAAAACCATAGCCAAAGAGCTATCTCTTGTGTTTAGCCGGGTGGGTATTTGTAAAGAACTGCTTACGGACCAAGGTACACCCTTTATGTCCCGGGTTATGAAGGAGCTGTGTAAATTGTTCAAAGTGACGCAATTACGTACATCTGTGTATCACCCCCAAACCGATGGGCTGGTTGAAAGATTCAACAAAACCCTAAAACAAATGTTGAAGAAAGTGGTGGATAGAGATGGAAAGGATTGGGACTGTCTACTTCCTTATCTGATGTTTGCTATTAGGGAGGTGCCCCAATCCTCTACGGGATTCTCCCCCTTTGAGTTACTGTATGGGAGACACCCAAGAGGGCTGTTGGATATTGCCAAGGAAACTTGGGAAAGTGAGAGTTCTCCCCACAGGAGTGTGATTGAGCATGTCGCCCTGATGCAAGACCGAATTGCACAGGTAATGCCCATCGTGAAGGAACATTTGGCCCAAGCGCAGTTAGCACAGCAGAGAGTGTACAACCGTGGAGCCAAGACCCGTACCTTTTCCCCGGGGGATAGGATACTGGTACTTGTCCCTACTGTTGAAAGTAAATTCCTTGCCAAATGGCAAGGCCCCTACGAGATAATGGAAAAAGTGAGCGAAGTGAATTACAAGGTCAGACAACCAGGAAGGCGAAAGCCCGAACAGATCTATCACGTTAATCTGTTGAAAGCCTGGAGGGATAGAGAGTCCCTAGTCGCAGACACTTGGTCACCAGCTCAAACTGGTTGCGTGATTCCTGAGGTTGGAATAGCAGCCACCTTGTCACAACCCCAACAACAGGAGGTTAAGGAGTTTGTGCTTCGCAACAAGGAGGTATTCTCTGAGCTGCCGGGACAAACATCTGGGGTAGAGCATGACATCATTACCCCGCCCGGTGAAAGGGTGAAGTTAAAACCCTATCGGATCCCAGAGGCCCGACGGGAGGCAATACGGGAGGAAGTACAGAAAATGCTGAACTTAGGGGTGATAGAGGAGTCCCAAAGTGATTGGTCTAGTCCCATTGTGTTGGTGCCTAAACCGGATGGGAGCTGGCGATTTTGTAACGATTTTCGTCAGTTGAACAAAGTTACAAAATTTGACACCTACCCCATGCCACGTATAGATGAGTTGATCGACCGGCTGGGAACAGCCCGATACATGACGACTCTTGACCTCACAAAAGGGTATTGGCAAATCCCCCTGGCCAAGTTGGCCAAAGAGAAAACCGCATTTGTAACCCCAGACGGGGCGTTCCAATATAAAAGAATGCCGTTCGGGTTACAGAATGCGCCGGCCACATTCCAGCGGAAAATGGACCAGATGCTGAGGCCCCATCGGAAGTATGCTGCGGCTTACCTGGATGACGTAATTGTCCATAGCACAGATTGGGCCTCACATCTGCCAAAAGTGCAAGCAGTCCTGGACTCTGTTCGGGAAGCGGGGTTTACGGCTAACCCCAAGAAGTGTACCATTGGGCAGGAAGAGGCCAAATATCTTGGGTACACCATTGGGAGGGGAGTAATAAAACCCCAACTCAACAAAGTCGAGGCCATCCAGAGTTGGCCACGTCCCAACAGCAAGAAGCAGGTACGAGCCTTTCTGGGAATCGCTGGGTATTATCGGCGATTCATTCCCCACTTTGCTTCTAAGGCTGTGCCCCTAACCAACCTGACGAAGGGGAAAGGGTCGGTCATGATTAAATGGACCCCCGAGGCTGAGGCAGCATTCCAATTCTTGAAACAAGCCTTATGTAGCCAGCCAGTGTTGTACTCACCCGACTTCTCTAAAGACTTTGTCGTACAAAGTGATGCGTCAGATGTGGGGTTAGGAGCAGTATTGTCCCAGGTCTGGAACGGGGAAGAGCACCCAGTCATTTACCTCAGCAGGAAGTTGAAGTCCCATGAGGTAAATTACGCCACCGTTGAAAAGGAGTGTTTAGCGGTGAAGTGGGCTCTAGATTCCCTTCGGTACTACCTGCTAGGTAGGCACTTTGACTTGGTTACGGATCACGCTCCGTTAAAGTGGATGGCTCAAAACAAGGAAACAAATAGAAGAGTGAATAGGTGGTTCCTGGCCCTCCAGGAATTCAACTTCACAGTAAAGCATCGCCCTGGCGTTCAAATGGGGAATGTGGATGCTTTGTCTCGAGTACATGAATGCCTGATTGCTGGTGTTCCAACCCCGAGATTAAAACAAGAGGGGGGGGGTATGTGACAGCAGGAAGGTAAAGTCACCTGGTTGCATCCAGGGGGGTAGATATATTTCGCCCAGATTCAGGCTTTACGCCGACTTATACAACTAGGTGGAGAGTTGTATAAGCCCAGCTGGGGCTAGTGGGCTCATGGATGACTCATACCTCTAGGGAGAGTGTGGGGCGTCGTGCAGACAGGGAGTTGATGAGACCAGCTGAAGCTTGTCAGCTCATTTAGGCCTCTATAAGAACTCCCAGCTTCATTAGATGTTTGCTCATGCCTGGACCCAGACCTGTGTGGACTGTCTAGGGAGAGTGAACCCCTGTGCGGTGAGACAAAGCCTGTGTGGCTATTTGCTTGGACATTTAAAACCAGGGACTTAGGGACTAGGACAGCACTAGGCTGATCCCAGTTGTTAGTTAGGAAACCTGTATGTTTAGTCAGAGGTCAAGTTGACCAGGATTTATTTTGTTTATGTTTCTTTTGCTTTGCTGTGTTTTGTCACTGTAAATAGAAAATAAACCGCACCTTTTTGATTTTGAAAACCACAACCTCCGTTTGCTGGGCCTGTTTTTGTGTGGGGAGCCCATCCCGGGGGTCACACACACCCGCTGCCGAGCTAACCCCCTCACAATATATATATATATATATATTATGGTTTTTCCTCATTTGCCATAAATTTGGAGTTTATCAATGTAAAAAAATAGGTCACCTTTAAAAACGCTTCTAAACTAAAATGCGGGTAAACGCTGGTACCGCGTCTGAAACATGGAAATCTTTGGCGTCTGAAGGCATTTTGAGGGTTTGTGAAAAACGATTTTAAACGCAACTGCAGATTTTTTTTGCTAGGACAAAAACAGTGTTTTGGATGTAATAGAATTCAATGGACCCGCATCCAAAACGCAAGTACCGCAATTTTGCGGCGATTTTTTGTTTGACCTGTTTATAGCTGGTTGTTAAAAGAAATGTAAAAAGAAAAAAAAAACGGTTCAAAAAACAAAACAAAAAAAACAAAACAGCGTGGGGTCCCCCCCCAGGTCCATACCAGGCCCTTGGGTCTAGTATGGATTCAAAGGGGACCCCCCCAAAAACAATGAAAAAAAATGGCGTGTGGGTCCCCCCAGAATCCATATCAGGCCCTTCAGGTCTGGCATGTATTTTAAGGGGAACCCCGCAGCAAAAACAAAAAAAATTGCGTGGGGTTCCCTTAGAATACACACCAGACCCTTTATCCGAGCACTCAACCTGGCAGGCCGCAGGGGAAAAGGGGGGGGACGAGAGAGCGGCCCCCCTCCCTCCTGAACCGTACCAGGCCACGTGCCCTCAACATGGGGGGTTTGGTGCTTCGGGGCAGGGGGGGCGACCTGCGGTCCTCCCCACCCCAAAGCACCCTGCCCCCATGTTGATGGGGACAAGGGCCTCTTCCCGACAACCCTGGCCGTTGGTTGTCGGGGTCTGCGGGCGGGGGGCTTATCGGAACCCGGGAGACCCCAGATACCTGCCCCCCACCCTATGTGAATGAGTATGGGGTACATCGTACCCCTACCCATTCACCTGGTGGCAAAATAAGTCAATAAAAAAAGACAACACAGGTTTGAAAAGTAATTTATTGGGCAGCTCCGGGGGTCTTTCTGCCGGGCCCCCGCTATCTTCTGCTAGCTCTTTTGCTAGCGGGGGTCCCGGGCTTCCTCGCCGTCTTCTTCTGACTTCGGGGGTCTCTTGTTCTGTTCTCCGGTTCTTCTCCCGCTCTCCGACGCCTTCTCCACGATCTCCGATTCTTTCTGCCGGGCCCCCGCTATCTTCTCGCAGCTCTTTTGCTAGCGGGGGCCGGTCTTCTACGTCGCCTTCTTCCTTCTTTTCTTCGCCCGATGTTGCCTCGTCGCTGTCCACCGCCGCAATGATCTGGCCGAGCAGCGGTGCCACTTTTATTGGCATGGACGTGGTCACCAGCTTATGCCACCGCTGACCCCACCCCCGTATGATGTCACAGTCCCGGGGAATGATGGGACTGTGACGTGAAACGGGGGCGGGGTCAGCGGTGGCATCATCCGGTGACCACGCCCCATGCCAATAAAAGTGGCACCGCTGCTCGGACAGATCATTGCGGCGGTGGACAGCGACGAGGCAACATCGGGCGAAGAGAAGAAGGAAGAAGGCGACGTAGAAGCAGAAGGCAGAAAGAACCGGAGATCGTGGAGAAGGCGTCGGAGAGCGGGAGAAGAACCGGAGAACAGAACAAGGGACCCCCGCTAGCAAAAGAGCTAGCAGAAGATAGCGGGGGCCCGGCAGAAAGACCCCCGGAGCTGCCCAATAAATTACTTTTCAAACCTGTGTTGTCTTTTTTTTATTGACTTATTTTGCCACCAGGTGAATGGGTAGGGGTACGATGTACCCCATACTCATTCACATAGGGTGGGGGGCCCGGCATCTGGGGGCCCCCTTTTTAAAGGGGGCACCCTGATTCCGAAAAGCCCCCCGCCCGCAGACCCCGACAACCACCGGCCAGGGTTGTCGGGAAGAGGCCCTTGTCCCCATCAACATGGGGGCAGGGTGCTTTGGGGTGCCCTGAAGCACCAAACCCCCCATGTTGAGGGCATGCGGCCTGGTGCGGTTCAGGAGGGAGGGGGGCCACTCTCGTCCCCCCCTTTTCCCCTGCGGCCTGCCAGGTTGCGTGCTCGGATAAGGGTCTGGTTTGAATTTTGGGGGGACCCCCACACCGTTTTTCAGCTTAAGGGGGTTCACCCTAAAATCCAGACCAGACCTAAGGGTCTGGTTTGGATTTTGGGGGGACCCCCACGCCGTTTTTCGGCTTAGGGGGTTCACCTTAAAATCCAGACCAGACCTAAGGGCCTGGTATGCTCCTGGAGGGGAACCCATGCCGTTTTTTTCATTAAAATTTGGCATGGAGTTCCCCTTCATGATTCATACCAAACATGGGACAGCGAGGCTGCCGAGGACCAGCGCGATCACATCGCGCTGAACACAGTCTCGGCCGGCTAGTTGCCTCTAGGACA
The DNA here is from genome assembly GCA_029206835.1 of Rana muscosa. Lineage (NCBI taxonomy): Eukaryota > Metazoa > Chordata > Amphibia > Anura > Ranidae > Rana > Rana muscosa. The sequence goes on from CM055121.1 coordinate 915,961,773, forward strand.
CGACTTGAGCGGCTGCTTCACACTCAGGTCGTGTCCAGGTCGCCTCGCAGAGTCGCGCTGTCCCTGTGTCAGCCGGCACACAAGTCGCCCGCAAGTCAGATCCGACTTCCCGGGCGACCTCTATTCAAATCAATGGGCTCCCATAGGAAACCATTAATTTTCAATAGAGCGCCGCTGACATTTCTATTTACTATAACAGTGCGCCGCTGCTTCCTGCGCCCAGTGAAGGAGTTATCCGGCGCACCAATTAAGGTTAGAACCAGCGCAGCGCACTGTTATTAGTAAATCAGCCCCAGTGTCTTGTTCCCATTGATAGCCCAATATTTGATGTGTTCACTTTCTAGGATTCTAAAAATGCAGAAAGGTTGCATTCGTTGTTAAAGCGGAAGTAAACCCATATATATAAAAAAGTTTCATTTCTGGCAGGTGCCGGAAATGTAACACTCCCATTGGTTGTGCTCTCAACCAAACTGTCAAACCATCCAATGGCTGGTGTCTAAACTGATCACATCTGCAGCATCATGGCAGTTGTAGATTAAACTGAGGCAAAGATGGCAGATTCCTTGGCTGAAAATGATAGGAGGGTTTACTTCCACTTTAAGTCCTATCGGCTGCATACTATTTAAATTAAAAATCCAAATTTTTTCCTTTTGATAAAGGATTCTGTCAAAGTCCCCTCTTTGGAACTACATTGCGGGTGTGTTATAATTTTTTTCCAAGAGATCAAATATCTACATTAACTCACCCTTGACCCCTATACTGGGTAATCCACAATTTATACCAGGTATACAGAAAGGACCCTTTGTGGCATTAATTGAAAGAAGACTATATCAGACATCGCAATTTAGGACCATGGGTACTTGCCCGAAAGTACAGGATTTGATGGACAGAAATGGCCCTTTTCAATTAGAGTTTTGGCAAGCAGCACAATTAAAACATTTCCTAAGCACTACAGTAGTACCACATTACCTGGAGCATAACTTGACACCATTTGAGGAACAGTCTATGGAAAAAGAATCAAGCACGCATACAATATCTAAAATGTATGCGTTATTGATTAAACCACCCGAGAACTACCAGTTACCTTTTTTTTCGCAAATGGGAAATAGATCTGGGGAGGACCTTCCGAGAAGCCCAAAAAACGAAAATGATACAAGCTGTATTTAAGACAGCAACATGCACAAAAATACATGAAACAAACTATAAAATAATTTCACAATGGTATAGAACCCCAGAAACGTTACATAGGTGTTTCCCAAATATAACGGGTGATTGTTGGAGATGTCAAGCAGAACAGGGCACGATGGTACATATTTTCTGGGCCTGTCCCAGAATCAAGGAATTCTGGAAGAAAGTCCGTGAGATTACTAAAAAATTTAGTGAGGTAGTGATACCGGAGGATCCAGCCTTCTTCCTTTTGCATTTATCAGAGATCCCGTGGGGTACATACAGGAACTCCATCCTGTGTCACCTAGTGAATGCTGCTAAAGCATGCTTACCGCTTAAATGGAAACAGGTACAATCTCCCACTGTGAGCATGTGGCTTAGAAAGGTGGAAGAAGTGAACAGGATGGAAGACCTAGTATGGAAAAGCAGAAAAAAAAGAGAAAATCATTTAAAAATCTGGTCGACCTGGAATGGTTTTATCTCCTCTGAGGAGGGAGGGAGGTTGGTGGATGGAGATTAGTGGGGGGAGGGGGAGAGAGGAGGGGAGTTGGGGGGGGGGTTGCCTTATTTTTCTTTCGCCTTTTCTCTCCTTTTTTTTGGGGGGGGGGTATAGGGAAAGGAATGGAATTGGATAAAGGAACATAAGTGTAAAGGGCGAGAGGGAATGGGGCAAGTTAAAAGCAATATGTAGGGTCATGGTATAGCGTCACCCCATGACCAGACAATGGGAAAGGAGGTGAGAGGTGGAGATCACAGGGGAAGGACGCAGCTTTTGGCTGGGCTACTGCTGTTTCCTTACTCTCTCTCTCACACCAGTTTAGTATTGTGATGGAATGGGCCACTATTCCCTCCCTATCCCTAATGGAGATCATCTTGGAAAGGTGGAAATCAATGGAATCGGGGAGAATCAATGGTGCTAATTTACTCTCTGCTGATATATAAGATGATAAGTTGAGTTTAAATTATGTGAAGACGATTTACTGTTTATTGTTGTTTTTTTTTTAAGATTCTTGTCATTCCTTTTTCTGTATAAAAGAAAAATCGAAAATAAAAATAAAAAATCGCAATAAGCGTTTATTGATTGGTTTGCGCAAAAGTTATAGCGTCTACAAAATAGGGGGTCGTTTTATGGCATTTTTATTAATATTATAAATATATTTTTTTACTAGTAATGGTGGCGATCAGCGATTTTTATCGTGACTGCGACATTATAGTGGACACATCGGACACTTTTGACACATTTTTGGGACCATTGTAATTTTTACAGCGATCAGTGCTATAAAAATGCACTGATTACTGTGAAAATTACACTGGCAGTGAAGGGGTTAACCACTAGGTGGCGCTGTAGGGGTTAAGTGTTTCCTAGGGAGTAATTCTTACTGTAGGGGGGATGGGCTGTGTGTGACATGACACTGATCACCGCTCCGATTACACGGAGCGGTGATCAGTGTCATTGGCAGATCGGGGAGGTGCTTGTTTACATTAGCATCTCCCCGCTCTATCTCTCCGTGAGACGATCACGGGTATCCCCGCGGCTATCCAGTCCGTGGGATCCACGGTCGGGCTCACGGAGAAAGCCGGCAGCGCGCGAACACACGGCGGCATCTTAAAGGGGACGTACTTATGCCTGTCCGTGACTCTCTGCCGACGTAAATATACAGGCGGCGGTTCTTAAGTGGTTAACTACTGTATATACTCGAGTATAAGCCGACCCGAATATAAGCCGAGGCACCTAATTTTACCACAAAAAACTGGGAAAACGTATTAACTCAAGTATAAGCCTAGGGTAGGAAATGCAGCAGCTACTGTAAGTGGAAAAAGAGGGTCAACAATGCCCATTTGCAGCCTCACTGTGCCAATTGCAGCCTCACTGTGCCCATTGCAGCCTCACTGTGCCCATTGCACGCCTCACTGTGCCCATTGCATGCCTCACTGTGACCTTTGCAGCCTCACTGTGACCTTTGCAGCCTCACTGTGCCCATTGCACACCTCACTGTGCCCATTGCATGCCTCACTGTGCCGATCTGCATACCTGATCAGCCCGTGTCATGCAGTCAGACGGCGGCCCTCCAGTGTAAAAAAGCCGTGCCTTCTCCTCGTCCTTGTCCGTGATAGGGGAACACTTAGTTTCCCAGCAGTCAGTGGGACGAGGACAAGAGGACGTCCGTGATGGGCGGAACACTGAACACTGACTCACTGCTGGGAAAGTGTTCCCCTATCACGGACGAGGACAAGGAGGAGGCGCGGCTTTTTTACACTGGTCGGCCGCCGTCTGAGCATGACACAGGCTGATCAGGTATGCAGATGGACACAGACTCGAGTATAAGTCGAGGGGGGGCATTTTTAGCACAAAAAAATGTGCTGAAAAAACTCGGCTTATACTCGAGTATATACGGTAATCGGATCCACAGTAATCTAAATGCTCAATAAAGTAGGAGTAAGTATAGCAGCTGGAACCTTAGAATACGGCTGGCCATACATTTTACAATTTTCTTGTTCAAACTCCTTTAGATTTACCTTTATCTATGTAGTGCAAGGGCCTGCCTGATTGCATACTAATTGAAAAAAAAAAATGAAAATGTAATTGTATAATGTATGGCCAGCCTTAGTTTAGTCTATTCCCTTCAGGTCTGGTAGATTGATATCACAGCTATGGCAGATTGCAAAGCAGATCCTGCTAATGGAAGCAATGATTTGGAAAGGGTTTTGAAACATTTGTCAATGGGATCTTAACACTGGTGAATACTCAGCAGCTATAAGTGCTTGGGAGAAGTGAATCGTTTATCAGTCTCCATACATGATATGACTTCAAATAAGTTTATTGGAAAGTTTTTTTTTACAGTGTTGGGGCTGCTGAAAGAGGTTGTAAAAGTTTTTGCTTCTTTTCCCCCCCATAAAAATAACAAACATGTTATACTTACCTGCTCTGTGCAAGGGTTTTGCACAGAGCAGCCCAAATACTCCTCTTCTGGGTTCCCCCGCCGGTGCTCCTGGCTCCTCCCCTCCATTGGGTGCCCCCACGGAGAACTGCTCTTCCTGGGGACACCCGTGTGGGCGCACTCCCAAGTCCCACTGCTGCGCCCATTGACACAGACAGCTTGACTTGGCCCCGCCCCCGCATCACCGGATTTGATTGACAGCAGTGGGAGCCAATGCTCCCGCTGCTATCAATCTGTTCAATGAGGAGAGACACAGTAGCTGAAGCCGCTGGGCTCATGCCAGGGTCGGACTGGGAATAAAAACCAGCCCTGGAAATAATTTCATACCAGCCCAATGTCATTATTTTCTTGTTCATGAAAGGGAAAACCATGCATTTTAAAGCACATTTGAAGGGCTAGGAATATATATATATATATATATATATATATATATATATATATATATAAAAGCTAATTTCAGTTAAAAGTGAAGCAATCATCAAGGGGGACACCTGAGACTCTGGGAATGTGACCAGAGACCACCTTCCGCAGAAAATACACTAAAGTAAGAGGGGTGTTAATGATAAAGGGGGGAAACCTTTATATCAGTGCCCCTTACATTACTGTATTCACTCCCCCCTTACATCAGTGTCCCCCCCCCCCTCAGACTGGCCTGGCGGCGCTGTCACTGACCTCCTCTCAGGTGCACCATGCAGGAATCAGTCAGTTAGCTCCAGCTTGGTGGCTCTGGTTTTCCTATAGCCTCCTCTCCACAGTCCACACATGTCTGACTTCTCCCATGACCCCCATCCCGGTGGCGCTCCCACTCTTGACTCTTTGGCATAGTACAGGAGATGGTCAGAGGTGGCAGGCATATTACAGGAGATGTCAGGGGCTGCGGGCATATTACAGGAGATGGTCAGATGCTGTGGGCATATTACAGGAGATGGTCAGAGGTTGCGGGCATATTACAGGAAATGGTCAGAGGCTGTGGGCATGGTATGGGAAATGGTCAGAGGCTGTGGGCATATTACAGGAGATGGTCAGAGGCTGTGGGCATGGTACAGGAGATGTCAAGATGTCAGAGGCTGCGGGCATGGTACAGGAGATAAAGAAAGTGGATTTTGGGACCTTAAATGAGGCATGAATATGTGTATGGAATTATGTAGGATACCTAAAAATAGGTTGACTGTCACAATCCCCATGGGGAGATCTATATAACCATAAAGAATTGCTAAATAATCAATCCAATAAATTAAATTCAATTGATGAATATAAATGATATATAATGTATCATAATTAGGGATGAGCTCGGTGTTCGAGTCGAACATAGGTGCGACTCGAACATCGGCTGTTCGCGCGTTCGGCGAACAACGAACGATTTGGCCCGTTCGCGCCAAATTCGAGTGACGCGAACGGCCCACAATACACTGCGCCATCGCAGTGTAATCCCGGCGCTGTGATTGGCCAAGCATGCACTGTGACCCTGCATGCTTGGCCAATCACAGCGCCGGCAGCGAGGAGAGCAATGATTGGCCACAGGCAGGATGCCTGTGGCCAATTATAGCTGAGGGGGTTTAGTACACGCCCAACACTATAAAAGGCCGCCAGCGCGGCGGCCTCGTGTAGTGTGTTCCGGAGCAGGGAAAGTGAAGGATAGGCAGGGACAGTGTCAAATCTTGTCAAATCTATTCTTTGCTAAACCTTGTGTGTAGGGACAGAGAAGGATAGGCAGGGAGAGTGTCAGTGTCATATTCTTTGCTAAACCTTGTGTGTAGGGAGAGAGAAGGATAGGCAGGGAGAGTGTCAGTGTCATATACTTTGATAAACCTTGTGTGCAGGGAGAGAGAAGGATAGGCAGGGAGAGTGTCAGTGTCATATACTTTGATAAACCTTGTGTGCAGGGAGAGAGAAGGATAGGCAGGGGACAGTGTCAGTGTCATATTCTTTGCTAAACCTTGTGTGCAGGGAGAGAGAAGGATAGGCAGGGAGAGTGTCAGTGTCATATACTTTGATAAACCTTGTGTGCAGGGAGAGAGAAGGATAGGCAGGGGACAGTGTCAGTGTCATTGTTGCTAAGCCTCCTGCACATTATACACCTGAAGTTAGCCCGTATTGCTGCTTTTTCCTGGTGTGTTACACCAACAGGATTTTGCGGCACTTACAGCGGGCGGAGTGTGCCTCCTGACCATATTACACCTTAACTTAGCCTGTATTGCTGCTTTTTGCTGGTGTGTTACACCAACAGGATTTTGCGGCACTTACAGCGGGCGGAGTGTGCCTCCTGACCATATTACACCTTAACTTAGCCTGTATTGCTGATTTTTCCTGGTGTGTTACACCAACAGGATTTTGAGGCACTTACAGCGGGCGGAGTGTGCCTCCTGACCATATTACACCTGAACTTGGCCTGTATTGCTGCTTTTTCCTGGTGTGTTACACCAACAGGATTTTGCGGCACTTACAGCGGGCGGAGTGTGCCTCCTGACCATATTACACCTGAACTTAGCCTGTATTGCTGCTTTTCCCATTTCCCTGCAGGCCATTAGAATGTCTGGAAGGCAAACAAGGAGAGGCAGACAGTCAGGAGCCAATAAAAGAGGGCAGGCAGGCTCTGTGTCTAGAGACAACAGTGCTGGTCGTGGACGCGGTGCATCGCCATCAGCACGTGGCCATGGGACACGCTTGTCCTTCTTTTCGGCAGCTGGACGTGTTGAGCCGCATCATGCCGAAGACTTGGTAGAGTGGATGACCAAGCCCTCCTCATCCTCCTCATCCTCTCTCACCCAGGCTCAGGGTACTGGCAAAGCAGCTGCCAAAGCGTCCTCTTCCCTGGTATCAATGTCATCATCAGTCACTCCTTCCCTAGACCAACCATGTCCTCCTGAGGAGTCCCCCGAACTGTTTGAGCACAGTGTTGGGTACATGCTCCAGGAGGATGCCCAGCGTTTCGAAGGGTCTGATGATGATACCCAGCTAGAGGAAGGCAGTAGTGTGAGAGCAGAGAGAGGGGATGCTCAAGAAGGACACCAATCTGGCAGTCATGTTTCAGCAGCTGCAGCATACTGCCAGATTGGTTCCAGTGATGAGGAGGGAGGGGATGATGAGGTCACTGACTCCACGTGGGTGCCTAATAGGAGAGAGGAGGAGGATGAGGAGGAGGCACATCTCCAACGAGATAGGATGCCCTCGGGGGGCCAGCGTAAGGGCAGCACACCGACGGAATCACACCGCAGAGCTCCGCCTGTGCAGGGCGCTGCCTCTGCCCGTTATTCAAAAAGTTCTTTGGTGTGGGCCTTTTTTGAGTCGAGTGCATCAGATCGCACAGCTGCTGTTTGCAACATATGTCTCAAGTGTATATCGCACGGCCAAAACATCACCCGCTTGGGCACCACATGCTTGACCAGACATATGTTGACCTGCCATGCAGCTCGTTGGCAAGCCTACCTTAAAGACCCACACCAAAGAACAAAGCTGACCTCTTCTTGCACCGCATCAGCTGGGATCTCCAACCCCACTATACCTTCAGTCCTCTCTGAAACCTGCTCTGAGAGGAATGAAGGTGTAGAATTAGGTGTGTCACAGCCAAGTACTTGCGGCCACTCTGCTAGCAGTACACCAACGTCCAATTCTAGCAGGCAAATTTCCCTGCCCCAGCTGCTGGACCGTCGAAAGAAGTTCACTCCCAGCCATCCACATGCCCAGCGGTTGAATGCTAGCTTGGCTAAATTGCTAGCGCTTCAACTGCTGCCTTTTCAGTTGGTAGACTCGGCCCCCTTCCGTGAGTTTGTGCAATGTGCGGTTCCTCAGTGGCAGGTTCCCAAACGCCACTTTTTCTCACGGAAGGCGATTCCGGCTCTCTACCGGCATGTGGAAGGCAATGTCTTGGCCTCGCTGGACAGGGCGGTCAGCGCTAAGGTGCATTTTACCGCTGACTCATGGTCCAGCAGGCATGGACAGGGACGTTACCTTTCTTTCACGCCCCATTGGGTCACTCTTTTGGCAGCTGGGAAGGATGCAGGACAAGGTGCAGTAGTGTTGAAGGTTGTTCCACCGCCACGCCTCCAAAATGCTACTACTGGTTGTGACACACCTCTGTCCTCCACCCCCTCCTCTTCTTCTTCCTCCGTGGCCTCTTCCTGTGCTTTGTCCTCGGAACCAGCGGTGCTCCGTAGGTGTTCAAGGGGCTACGCAAGTACGCTGGCAAAAAGATGCCATGCCGTGCTTGCGCTGGTGTGTTTGGGGGACAGGAGCCACACTGGGGCAGAGGTTCTGTCTGCTCTGCAGGGGCAGGCCGAGAGGTGGTTGACGCCATGCCAGCTTAAGCCAGGAATGGTAGTTTGCGACAATGGCACCAACCTCCTCTCCGCTCTCCGACAGGGACAGCTGACCCATGTGCCCTGTGTGGCTCACGTCCTTAACCTGGTGGTGCAGCGGTTCTTGGGCAGGTACCCGGGCTTACAGGATGTCCTGAGGCAGGCCAGGAAAGTCTGTGTGCATTTCCGCAGATCTTATAATGCCAGTGCTCGCCTGGCTGAGCTGCAAAAGGAGTTGAACCTGCCCAAGAACCGCCTTATATGTGACATGCCCACCAGGTGGAACTCAACGTTGGCCATGCTGCAGCGGCTGCACACGCAGCAGAGGGCCATCAATGAGTACCTGTGCGACTACGGCACCAGGACAGGGTCAGGGGAGCTCGGGTTTTTTTCACCACGCCAGTGGGGCATGATCAGGGATGCATGCACTGTCCTGGCACCATTTGAGGAGGCCACGAGGATGGTGAGCAGTGACAGTGCATGCATCAGTGACACTGTACCTCTTGTCCACCTGTTGGAACATACGCTGCGTGGAATAATGGACAGGGCACTTGAGGCAGAACAGAGGCAGGAAGAGGAGGACTTCCTTGCCTCTCAAGGCCCCCTTTACCCAGACAGTGTTCCTTCTGTCCCACCCATCGCACAGGAAGAAGAGGAGGAGGAGGAGGAGGAGGATTGTGTCAGCATGGAGGTGGAGCCTGGCACTCAGCATCATCAGCAGCAGTCTTTTAGGGATGATTTACAGTCCCAAGAAACCAGTGGACTTGTACGTGGCTGGGAGGAGGTGGCTGCGGATCATGTCGTCCTTAGTGACCCAGAGGACTCCGGACCGAATGCCTCAGCTAACCTACGCTGCATGGCCTCCCTGATCCTGCAAAGTCTGCGGAAGGATCCTCAAATTCTTCGGATCAAGGAGAGGGACCATTACTGGCTGGCCACTCTCCTTGATCCACGGTACAAGGGTAAGGTTGCGGACCTTATCTTACCACCGCAGAGGGAGCAGAGGATGAGACAACTCCGGGAGGCCTTGCAGAAAGGTCTGTGCAACACATTCCCAGAGACTGGGAGGTTACAAACTCCTGGTCCTGGACAACGAGTTGCTGAGGCTTTGGTCAGTCAAAGAAGGAGCGGTGGGGAAGGTGGCCGTCTGACCGATGCGTTCAGACAATTCTTTAGTCCGCAGCCCCAAGGTATGATCGGTTCCAGCAACCATCGCCAGCGTCTGATATACATGGTGCAGGAATACCTAGGGGCAAGGTCAGACTTGGACACCTTCCCCACCGAAAATCCTCTGGCTTACTGGGTCTTGAGGATGGATCACTGGCCAGAGCTTGCACAGTATGCAATTGAGCTACTGGCCTGTCCTGCATCCAGCGTTCTTTCAGAACGCACATTCAGTGCTGCTTGAGGATTTGTCACGGATCACAGGGTGCGCCTGTCCACCGACTCTGTTGATCGACTGACCTTCATAAAGATGAACCAGTCTTGGATCACCACCAGCTACCAAACACCTGAAGCTGATATAACAGACTAATTTATTTTCAAATGTCACATCCCTTCAAGACTGATGCTGATGCTGAGAGACTGTCCTGTTATGTTGACTGACTATCCTCCTCCTCCTCAATGATCCGATTGATGATGATAGCTTGGAAGAACATTTATGTTTCTGGGTGCCTCCACCAGTGGCTAAGGCCCAATTTTTCAGCCCCTGTTTAACAGGGGCGTGTTATTACAATTTTTTATGCAATGCTTTGCAGCAGGGCTCATTCCTGCACTCCAACTAGAGTATCTGAGAGTGGTTGCAGTGTCGTGGCACCAGCACCAGTGACTAAGGCCCAATTTTTCTGCCCCTGTTTAACAGGGGCATGTAATTACAATTCTTGATCTAATAATTCACAGCAGGGCCCATTCCTGCGCCCACCAAGACTAACTGTGAGGCCTTACAGTGTTGTGTCAACACCACCACCACCACCACCACCAAAGGCCCAATTTTTCAGCCCCTGTTCAACAGGGGCATGCAATTACAATTCTTGATCTAATAATTCACAGCAGGGCCCATTCATGCGCCCACCAAGAGTAACTGTGAGGGCTCACAGTGTTGTGGCAACACCAACATGTAAGGGGCAAATTTCAGCTGAGTATATACGGCAGGCCCCTACTCTCAAACATCCAACTTACAAACGACTCCTCCTTGCAAACGGAAGGATACAACAGGAAGTGAGAGGAAATCTACCCCTAGGAAGGCAAATTCTCTCCTGTAAGAGTTAATATGGGGAAAAAAGTGTCTCCTCTCCACTGATGCTTTATCACCAATTCTTGTTTCAATAAAAACCCCAAATTTTCAAAAAACATTTGTCATTAGGACGGAAAGTGAGGTGAACTGTTCTGAACAGGTGCACACTGCACAGACAGCAAAACAAATGTTACAGGGGTGATAACCCTTCCCTATGTTTTCCAAAAAGCTTAAAAATAGATTTTTTGCCTGGAGCTACACTTAACCACTTCCCGCCCAGTCAATAGCAAATTGACGTCCGGGAAGTGGTTGCAATATCGATACTGGACGTCATATGACGTCCTGCAGGATATTGCCTTGCGCGCGCCCGCGGGGGCGCGCAGCGCGGTAATCGGGGACGGCATGTGTCACTCGGACACAGCGCTTCCCCGATCACGGTAAACAGCCAATTTCATTGGCTGTTTACCATGTGATCGGCTGTGTCAAAGTCACAGCCGATCACCTGTCAAAACAAACTCGGCGGCGCGCTCCGTGCGCGCCGCCACAGGCTTGCAGAGCGGGGATCGGGGAAGGCGAGTGTCCCTTGGACACAGCGCGTCCCCGATCAGAGTAAACAGCCAATGAATTGGCTGTTTACCACGTGACCGGCTGTGTCCAATCACAGCCGGTCACAAATGTAAACAAACTCCACAGGAGTTACTACATGATCCCTGCTCTCTCCTCACACACCGATCTGTGAGGAGAGAGAAGAGATCAGTAAGTTAGCTCAGTGTAGTTTGTCTACATAAGTTTACAGTGCACAACACGCCCCCCCCCCCATAAAGAGGACCTGTCACACAGCCCAGCACATCAATCAGCCCAGCCAATCAGCCCATCTGTCAATCAGCCCATCTGTCAATCAATCAGCCCATCTGTCAATCAATCAGCCCATCTGTCAATCAATCACCCCACCTGTCAATCAATCACCCCATCTGTCAATCAATCAACCCATCTGTCAATCAATCAGCCCATCTGTCAATCAATCAGCCCATCTGTCAATCAATCAGCCCATCTGTCAATCAATCAGCCCATCTGTCAATCATCTGTCACAGGCCCACCTCCATCGGTACCGCCACACAGGCTACCAGTACCGCCATCGGTACCAGTACCACCACCAGTACCGCCACCAGGCCCAGCATCTATACTGCCACACAGGCCCGCTACCAGTATCACCACTAGTGCTGCCATCGGTACCACCACCAGTACCACCACCCGTACCACCGTCGGTAGTGCCACCACCACCTGTACCACCACCTGTACCGCCATCGGTACCATCACCACCCGTACCACCACCACCTGTACCGCCATCGGTACCACCACCACCTGTACCGCCATCGGTACCACCACCACCCATACCGCCATCGCTACCACCACCACCCGTACCGCCACCTGTACCGCCGCCACCACCACCACCCGTACCGCCATCGGTGCAGCGGGGAGCTCCCATTATCCGATTCTGGTTCGGAATACGAGCCAGTGGAGGATAGTGGCTCAGAGTCCGAGTCCCCGGAGGAAACCGTCCCTCCCAAAAGAATGCGATCGGCACCAAGATCAGCACCAAGATCAGCACCAAGATCAGGAGAACTGCCCACCACCAGCAGCGCCATACCCCAGGAAGAGGAGCCCAGTACAAGCAATGGAAATGCACGCCCAACCCGAAGAATCCAGCCCCAATCCTACCTTCCCGATGCCCTGGCAAACCCCTTATGGTTGCCTGCCAACTCAGGATCCGCTATCATCCCCCCTTTCACCGCACAGCCAGGTGTGCAGCCCGACACTACAAATTTTTCTAAATTTGATTATTTTTGTTTATTTTTCCCACAAGATTTGCTGCAGAATATAGTGGATCAAACAAAACTGTATGCATCCCAATTTATTGCTGCCAACCCCGATTCTTCCTACGCCCGCATGTTCCAGTGGCGGCGTCTAACATTGGAGGAATTTAAATTATTTTTGGGCCTTATGTTCAATATGGGGCTTACAAAAAAGAACGAAGTCCATTCATATTGGTCCAAACGCCCCATCCAACACATGCCCATATATTCCGCTGTCATGTCCAGGAAAAGATACAACATGATTATGCGCTTTCTCCACTTCAATGACAATTCACAGTGCCCTCCCCGAGATCATCCCAACTACGACAAATTGTACAAGATACGCCCCCTAATCAATGCCTTTTCCCAGCGATTTGAAGAAGTTTTCATCCCAGACCAAAAAATTTGTGTGGACGAGTCCCTCGTACATTTCACCGGCCGACTGCAGTTCAAGCAGTACATACCAAGCAAGAGAGCCAGGTATGGGTTAAAATTAAATAAATTATGTGATCGAGCCACTGGATACGTCTGCAAATTCAGGATCTACGAAGACAAAGACTCCCAGCTCCAGCCCCGTGATTGCCCCACATATATTGGAACCAGTGGGAAAATTATCTGGGAGTTGGCATACCCCCTGTTCGGAAAAGGTTACCATTTATATGTTGATAATTATTATACCAGCCTGCCCCTTTTTCGCCACCTTTACAGTAAACAAACCCCGGCCTGCGGTACCTTAAAAAAAAAACGGAAGGGATTCCCACAAAATTTATTGACAAAAAAATTGCGACCTGGAGAATCGGCATCCATGAGGAACGAGGAGGTGTTGGCCATGAAGTGGAGGGACAAGAAAGATGTCCACATCCTCTCTACGATCCACAATGACACCATGGTGGAGATCCCAAGAAGACGCGGCTCCATTGTAAAGCCTGAATGTGTCCACGACTACAATTTGTACATGGGGGGGGTGGATTTAAACGACCACATGCTACAGCCCTACTTATCAACCAGAAAGTCCCATTATTGGCACAAAAAAGTTGCGTTTCACCTGTTTCACATGGCCCTTTTTAATTCGTTTGTCTGCTACCAAAAAGCAACTCAAAATCACCGACTCCACTACCTCCAATATATCGAAGATATCATCGATGCCCTCATTTACCAACAAGATCCCGCCCCAGGAAGCATTCGCTCTGATAGTGTGAGTCGGCTTCACGAGCGACACTATCCCTTTAGCATCCCCCCCACAGAATCTGGAAGAAGACGCCAAAAGAAATGCCGTGTATGCAGCAGAGGAGGAGTAAGAAGAGACACCAGCTATTATTGTCCCGATTGTCCCTCCCAACCTGGCCTGTGCATCGGAAATTGCTTCAAAAATTATCATACATCCATTAGTTCCCCTTATTATTAACAGACTGCCACTTCCCTATTTGCCTGCTACCATGTTACTAACTACCTTCCATGTTAATTAACTGACCCTGGCCTGTTTACCGACGATGCCTCTGCCTGCCGATTTAAACCACGTTTCTGACTTCCACGTGTACCGACCTTGGCCTGTTAATCGACCATGTTTTTGCCTGCCACTTGGACTGATCTTTTGGCCATCTACTTTTAGTACACAGGGGTCTCACATATGTGAGGGGCTTCAGAATAGCGTTCTGAGTAGAGAAAACCAGTTTTTCGTTTTCTGTGCTCCAAGAACAGGGTCTGGTTGCCCGGAGGCTTCAAAGCGATTGGGGTGGGAGAAGCCTCTACCCCTGTCCCCCTGGCCCTAAGCTTGATGGTCCTTCCTGCTGCCTGGACCAATAATTTGGCTGTGCTGACCATATTACTGCCTGTAATGACCCATGACATTATGGACCATGTTTCTTCCTGCTGCTTGGACCAATACTTTGGCTGTGTTGACCATATATCTGCCTGCTGCCTCTACTGACTTTGGACAGCATTTCTGCCAGGACACCTCTGCCTGCTACCTGGACCTGTGCTTTGGCTGTGCTCTGGCTGTGCTGACAGTATCTCTGCCTGTGCGAACTATGGACAGTATTCCTGCCTGCTGCCTGGATGATTGCTTTTGCTGTCGCTGACCTCATCCCTGCCTGCTGCCTGGACCGATGCTCTCCTCTGTGGACCACTGCACTTCTAAAACCACAGGTAATCTTTTGTTATTTGGTATGTACCTGCTATGTGTTAGATATATGAAGGGCCTTCAAAAATGTGATCGGTAGTCAGAAAATGATATGTGCAATTAATGCTGCTAGAATGCCTGGAGGTGCTACTTGGATGTTGGGCCTCTGTATGTGGCCAGGCTGTGTAAAAGTCTCAAACATGTGGTATCGCCATACTCAGGAGGAGTAGCAGAATGCATTTTGGGGTGTAATTTTTGCTATGTACATATTATGTGTTAGAAATATCTTATAAATTCACAACTTTGTGTAAAAAAAATGCATTTTAATTTTTTCTCCACATTTTCCAAAACCTTCTGGAAAAAAATGAACCGTTCAAAAGACTCATAATGCCTCATAGATTATACGTTGGGGTGTGTGCTTTCAAAAATGGGGTCATTTTGTGGAAAATTCTATTGTCCTGGTGCTCCAGGGCCTTCAAAATTGTAATAGGTGGTTGAGAAAGGATATGTGCGATTTATGCTTGTAGAACGCCTGAAAGTGCTACTTCAATGTTGGGCCTCTGTATATGGCCAGGCTGTGTAAAAGTCTCACACATGTGTTATCGCTATACTCAGGAGGAGTAGCAGAATGCATTTTGGGGTGTCATTTTTGCTATGTATATGCTATGCATTAGAAATATCTTATAAATGGACAACTTTGTGTAAAAAAAATGCATTTTCATTTTTTCTCCACATTTTCCAAAACCTTCTGGAAAAAAATGAACCGTTCAAAAGACTCATAATGCTTCATAGATTATACGTTGGGGTGTGTGCTTTCCAAAATGGGGTCATTTTGTGGGAAATTCCATTGTCCTGGTGCTCCAGGGCCTTCAAAAGTGTAATAGGTGGTTGAGAAAGGATATGTGCGATTTATGCTTGTAGAACGCCTGAAAGTGCTACTTCAATGTTGGGCCTCTGTATATGGCCAGGCTGTGTAAAAGTCTCACACATGTGGTATCGCTATACTCAGGAGGAGTAGCAGAATGCATTTTGGGGTGTCATTTTTGCTATGTATATGCTATGCGTTAGAAATATCTTATAAATGGACAACTTTGTGTAAAAAAAATGCATTTTCATTTTTTCTCCACATTTTCCAAAACCTTCTGGAAAAAAATGAACCGTTCAAAAGACTCATAATGCTTCATAGATTATACGTTGGGGTGTGTGCTTTACAAAATGGGGTCATTTTGTGGAAAATTCCATTGTCCTGGTGCTCCAGGGCCTTCAAAAGTGTAATAGGTGGTTGAGAAAGGATATGTGCGATTTATGCTTGTAGAACGCCTGAAAGTGCTACTTCAATGTTGGGCCTCTGTATGTGGCCAGGCTGTGTAAAAGTCTCACACGTGGTATCGCTACACTCAGGAGGAGTAGCAGAATGTATTTTGGGGTGTAGTTGCAATTATGCATATGCTGTGTGAGAGAAAAAAACTGTTAATATGACCAGTTTGTGTAAAAAAAAAAAAAAAAAATTAAATTTTCCCAAGAATTGTGGGAAAAAAATACAACTTCAAAAAACTCACCACGCCTCTTAGTAAATACCTTGGACTGTCTACTTTCCAAAAAGGGGTAATTTTGGGGTATTTGTACTTTCCTCGCTTGTTAGTGTCTCAAGAAATGAGATATCCCTTCAGTACATCAGGCGTGATCAGATGTGATAAATTTTCAGTGATTGCCACCATAGTTTGTAGACTCTATAACTTTCACAAAGACCAAATAATATACACTAATTTGGGTTCATTTTACCAAAGATATGTAGCAGTATACATTTTGGCACAAATTTGTGAAGAAAAATTACTTATTTGCAAAATTTTACAATAGAAACAAAAAAAAAGTGTTTTTTTTTAAAAAAAATTGCTGTTTTTTTGCTTATATCGCAAAAAATAAAAAACCCAGTGGCGATTAAATACCACCAAAAGAAAGCTCTATTTGTGAGAAGAAAATAATAAAAATTTTGTTTGGATACAGTGTAGCATGACTAAGTAATTGTCATTCAAAGTGTGAGAGTACTGAAAGCTGAAAATTGGTCTGGGCGGGAAGGTGCATAAGTGCATGGTATTGAAGTGGTTAAACAATGTACCTGTTCAAAATTACAAACAGATTCTACATAAGAACAAACCTACAGTCCCTGTCTTGTATGCACCGCCTGTATACGGCTGTTCAGAGTATATAGGGCCTTTTTTATTTTTTGTGCGGGGTTCCCCTTAATATCCATACAAGACCCAAAGGGGCTGGTAATGGGCTGGGGTAGGGGGGTGTGTGATGGGGTAGCTATGCCATTTTTCTTAAAGATTTTCATCCATATTACCGGGACCAGACATTACATTAAAGCCGCAAGCAGTTTTAAATGGCTTTTTTTCCTTTAGAAATGTAATTTTGTGCAGGGACAGTTCTAAACACGGGAAACATGTGGTACTTCACAGGCATACTTTAGACACCCCCCAGGTACGATATTTAAAGGAATATTTGACTTTTTTTTTCACTTTATGCATCATTAAAATGACTGCTCCCGAAAAACGTTAGTTTTTAAAACTTCTTTTTGCATTGATACATGTCCCCTGGTGCAGAACCCGAATTCCCAAACCCTTTTTAGGACAATAACATGCATAATAGTCGTTATAATTAGCACTTTAGATTTCGAACGTTCGCATCTATTGTATTTAATAGGGTTCTAAAGTTCGAGCGAACCTTCAGTCCGTTCGCGGGTTCTGGTGCGAACCGAACCCGGGGGTGTTCGGCTCATCACTAATCATAATATATAATACATAGATCATGCAGACAAAGGCATAATGAACATAGTAGTAATCATATTGACATATTTAATATTCATATTGGATAGACATGTATATATATGGGGACTACTGGGCTACCTACTTGGGCTCTGCCATAGGTAATGTATAAATCATTAAATCCTGCTCTCTTTCTGAAAGCATGGCACATCATCTGAGACTTCATTTACCTATTTATTTATTTATTCCACTTTTTAGCCAATATTCATGCATCCTACTCCTGATGATTGGCTTTAAATGCCATGAAACGCCATGAGTCTACATTCAGGGATGCCAAGTCAAGCTTGCCCAAAATCATGAATTTTATCAATTACATTTAATATCTATATTTATTATGATTATCATTTTAACTTGATCTGTGTGTCCATTCAATTCATCAATTGTTATTTCTTGTACCAAACATGTATATCCAATATGAATATTAAATATGTCAATATGATTACTACTATGTTCATTATGCCTTTGTCTGCATGATATATGTATTATATATTATGATAAATTATATATTATTTATATTTATCAATTGAATTCAATTTATTGGATTGATTATTTAATTATTTATGGTTATATAGATCTCCCCACAGGGATTGTGACAGTCAACCTATTTTTAGGTATCCTACATAATTCCATACACATATTCATGCCTCATTTAAAGTCCCCAAATCCACTTTCTTTTTCTACATATACAGGGATGGAGGCATGTTTATGTTGTGTTTGGGTCCAAACAGGTCACTTGTTCTTTATTATATGGTACAGGAGATGTCAGAGGCTGCAGGCATATTAGAGGAGATGGTTAGAGACCAGGGATGAGCTTCGTGTTCGAGTCGAACATACGTTCGACTCGAACATCGGCTGTTCGATCGTTCGACGAAGATCGAACGATTTGGGCCATTCGTGCCAAATTCGAGTGACGTGAACGCCCCACAATGCACTACGCCATCGCAGTGTCATCCAGGCGCTGTGATTGGCCAAGCATGCACTGTGACCCTGCATGCTTGGCCAATCACAGCGCCGGCAGCGAGGAGAGCAATGATTGGCCACAGGCAGGATGCCTGTGGCCAATTATTGCTGAGGGGGTTTAGTACACACCCCACACTATAAAAGGCCGCCAGCGCGGCGGCCTTGTGTAGTGTGTTCCGGAGCAGGGAAAGAGAAGCATAGGCAGGGACAGTGTCATTTTTTTCCTTTACTAATCCTGGATTCCTTGTGTTTAGGGACAGAGAAGGATAGGTAGGGAGAGTGTCAGTGTGCTATTCTGTGCTAAACCTTGTTTGTAGGGACAGAGAAGGACAGTGAGGGAAACTGTCAGTGTGCTATTCTGTGCTAAACCAATCTTGCTGAACCATATTTGAAATCCTTGAGTTTAGGGACAGAGAAGGACAGTGAGGGAAAGTGTCAGTGTGCTATTCTGTGCTAAACCAATCTTGCTGAACCATATTTGAAATCCTTGAGTTTAGGGACAGAGAAGGACACTCGGGGAAACTGTCAGTGTGCTATTCTGTTCTAAACCAATCTTGCTGAACCGTATTTGAAATCCTTGAGTTTAGGGACAGAGAAGGACACTCGTGGAAACTATCAGTGTGTTATTCTGTGCTAAATCTTGTTTGTAGGGACAGAGAAGGACAGTGAGGGAAAGTGTCAGTGTGCTATTCTGTGCTAAACCAATCTTGCTGAACCGTATTTGAAATCCTTGAGTTTAGGGACAGAGAAGGACACTCGTGGAAACTATCAGTGTGCTGTTCTGTGCTAAATCTTGTTTGTAGGGACAGAGAAGGACAGTGAGGGAAACTATCAGTGTGCTATTCTGTGCTAAACCTTGTTTGTAGGGACAGAGAAGGACAGTGAGGGAAACTGTCAGTGTGCTATTCTGTGCTAAACCAATCTTGCTGAACCATATTTGAAATCCTTGAGTTTAGGGACAGAGAAGGACACTCGGGGAAACTGTCAGTGTGCTATTCTGTTCTAAACCAATCTTGCTGAACCGTATTTGAAATCCTTGAGTTTAGGGACAGAGAAGGACACTCGTGGAAACTATCAGTGTGCTATTCTGTGCTAAATCTTGTTTGTAGGGACAGAGAAGGACAGTGAGGGAAACTATCAGTGTGCTATTCTGTGCTAAACCTTGTTTGTAGGGACAGAGAAGGACACTCGGGGAAACTGTCAGTGTGCTATTCTGTGCTAAACCAATCTTGCTGAACCATATTTGAAATCCTTGAGTTTAGGGACAGAGAAGGACACTCGGGGAAACTGTCAGTGTGCTATTCTGTTCTAAACCAATCTTGCTGAACCGTATTTGAAATCCTTGAGTTTAGGGACAGAGAAGGACACTCGTGGAAACTATCAGTGTGCTATTCTGTGCTAAATCTTGTTTGTAGGGACAGAGAAGGACAGTGAGGGAAACTGTCAGTGTGCTATTCTGTGCTAAACCAATCTTGCTGAAGCATATTGCAAATCCTTGTGTTTAGGGACAGAGAAGGATAGGCAGGGGACAGTGTCAGTGTCATTGTTGCTAAGCCTCCTGCACAGTATACATCTGAAGGTAGCCCTTATTGCTGTTTTTCCCATCTCCCTGCAGGCCATCCATTAAAATGTCTGGAAGGCAAACAAGGAGAGGCAGACAGTCAGGAGGCAAAAAAAGAGGGCAAGCAGGCTCTGTGTCTGGGGGCAACAGTGCTAGTCGTGGACGCGGTGCATTGTCATCAGCACATGGCCATGGGACACGCTTGTCCTTCTTTTCGGCAGCTGGACATGTTGAGCCACATCATGCCGAAGACTTGGTAGAGTGGATGACCAAGCCCACCTCATCCTCCTCATCCTCTCTCACCCAGGCACAGGGTACGGACAAAGCAGCTGCCAAAGCGTCCTCTTCTCTGGTATCATTATCTTCATTAGTCAATCCTTCCCTAGACCCACCATGTCCTCCTCCTGGGGAGTCCCCCGAACTGTTTGAGCACAGTGTTGGGTACATGCTCCAGGAGGATGCCCAGCGTTTCGAAGGATCTGATGATGATACCCAGCTAGAGGAAGGCAGTAGCGTGAGAGCAGAGAGAGGGGATGCTCAAGAAGGACACCAATCTGGCAGTCATGCTCCAGCAGCTGCAGCATACTGCCAGATTGGCTCCAGTGATGAGGAGGGAGGGGATGATGAGGTCACTGACTCCACGTGGGTGCCTAATAGGAGAGAGGAGGAGGATGAGGAGGAGGCACATCTCCAACGAGGCAGGATGCCCTTGGGTGGCCAGCGTATGGGCAGCACACCGACGGAATCATACCGCAGAGCTCCGCCTGTGCAGGGCGCTGCCTCTGCCCGTCATTCAAAAAGTTCTTCGGTGTGGGCCTTTTTTGAGGCGAGTGCATCAGATCGCACAGCTGCTGTTTGCAACATATGTCTCAAGCGTATATCGCGTGGCCAAAACATCAGCCGCTTGGGCACCACATGCTTGATCAGACATATGTTGACCTGCCATGCAGCTCGTTGGCAAGCCTACCTTAAAGACCCACACCAAAGAACAAAGCGGACCTCTCCTTGCACCGCATCAGCTGGGATCTCCAACCCCACTATACCTTCAGTCCTCTCTGAAACCTGCACTGAGAGGAATGAAGGTGTAGAATTAGGTGTGTCACAGCCAAGTACTTGCGGCCACTCTGCTAGCAGTACACCGACGTCCGATTCTAGTAGGCAAATTTCCCTGCCCCAGCTGCTGGACCGTCGAAAGAAGTTCACTCCCAGCCATCCACATGCCCAGTGGTTGAATGCTAGCTTGGCTAAATTGCTAGCGCTTCAACTGCTGCCTTTTCAGTTGGTAGACTCGGCCCCCTTCCGTGAGTTTGTGCAATGTGCGGTTCCTCAGTGGCAGGTTCCCAAACGCCACTTTTTCTCACGGAAGGCGATTCCGGCTCTCTACAGGCATGTGGAAGGCAATGTCTTGGCCTCGCTGGACAGGGCGGTCAGCGGTAAGGTGCATATTACCGCTGACTCATGGTCCAGCAGGCATGGACAGGGACGTTACCTTTCTTTCACGGCCCATTGGGTCACTCTTTTGGCAGCTGGGAAGGATGCAGGACAAGGTGCAGTAGTGTTGGAGGTTGTTCCACCACCACGCCTCCAAAATGCTACTACTGGTTGTGACACACCTCTCTCCTCCACCCCCTCCTCTTCTTCCTCCATGGCCTCTTCCTGTGCTTTGTCCTCGGAACCAGCGGTGCTCCGTAGGCGTTCAAGGGGCTACGCAAGTACGCAGGCAAAAAGATGCCATGCCGTGCTTGCGCTGGTGTGTTTGGGGGACAGGAGCCACACTGGGGCAGAGGTCCTGTCTGCTCTGCAGGGGCAGGCCGAGAGGTGGTTGACGCCACGCCAGCTTAAGCCAGGAATGGTGGTTTGCGACAATGGCACCAACCTCCTCTCCGCCCTCCGACAGGGACAACTGACCCATGTGCACTGTGTGGCTCACGTCCTTAACCTGGTGGTGCAGCGGTTCTTGGGCAGGTACCCGGGCTTACAGGATGTCCTGAGGCAGGCCAGGAAAGTCTGTGTGCATTTCCGCAGATCTTATAATGCCAGTGCTCGCCTGGCTGAGCTGCAAAAGGAGTTGAACCTGCCCAAGAACCGCCTTATATGTGACATGCCCACCAGGTGGAACTCAACGTTGGCCATGCTGCAGCAGCTGCACACGCAGCAGAGGGCCATCAATGAGTACCTGTGCGACTACGGCACCAGGACAGGGTCAGGGGAGCTCTGGTTTTTTTCACCACGCCAGTGGGGCATGATCAGGGATGCATGCACTGTCCTGGCACCATTTGAGGAGGCCACGAGGATGGTGAGCAGTGACAGTGCATGCATCAGTGACACTGTACCTCTTGTCCACCTGTTGGAGCACACGCTGCGTGGAATAATGGACAGGGCACTTGAGGCAGAACAGAGGCAGGAAGAGGAGGACTTCCTTGCCTCTCAAGGCCCCCTTTACCCAGACAGTGTTCCTTCTGTCCCACCCATCGCACAGGAAGAGGAGGAGGAGGAGGAGGAGGAGGATTGTGTCAGCATGGAGGTGGAGGCTGGCACTCAGCATCATCAGCAGCAGTCTTTTAGGGAGGATTTACAGTCCCAAGAAACCAGTGGACTTGTACGTGGCTGGGAGGAGGTGGCTGCGGATCATGTCGTCCTTAGTGACCCAGAGGACTCCGGACTGAATGCCTCAGCTAACCTACGCTGCATGGCCTCCCTGATCCTGCAAAGTCTGCGGAAGGATCCTCGTATTCTTCGGATCAAGGAGAGGGACCATTACTGGCTGGCCACTCTCCTTGATCCACGGTACAAGGGTAAGGTTGCGGACCTTATCTTACCGTTGCAGAGGGAGCAGAGGATGAGACAACTCCGGGAGGCCTTGCAGAAAAGTCTGTGCAACGCGTTCCCAGAGACTGGGAGGTTACAAACTCCTGGTCCTGGACAACGAGTTGCTGAGGCTTCGGGCAGTCAAAGAAGGAGCGGTGGGGAAGGTGGCCGTCTGACCGATGCGTTCAGACAATTCTTTAGTCCGCAGCCCCAAAGTATGATCGGTTCCAGCAACCATCGCCAGCGTCTGATATACATGGTGCAGGAATACCTAGGGGCAAGGTCAGACTTGGACACCTTCCCCACCGAAAATCCTCTGGCTTACTGGGTCTTGAGGATGGATCACTGGCCAGAGCTTGCACAGTATGCAATTGAGCTACTGGCCTGTCCTGCATCCAGCGTTCTTTCAGAACGCACATTCAGTGCTGCTGGAGGATTTGTCACGGATCACAAGGTGCGCCTGTCCACCGACTCGGTTGATCGACTGACTTTCATCAAGATGAACCAGTCTTGGATCACCACCAGCTACCACACACCTGATGCTGATATAACAGACTAATTGATTTTAAAATGTCACATCCTTTCAAGACTGATGCTGATGCTGAGTGACTGTGCTGTTATGTTGACTGGCTATCCTCCTCTTCCTCCTCAATGATCCGATTAATGATTATAGCTTGGAAGATCATTTTGGTTTATGGGTGCCGCCACCAGTGGCTAAGGCACAATTTTTCAGCCCCTGTTTAACAGGGGCGTGTAATTACAATTTTTGATGCAATACTTTGCAACAGGGCTCATTGCTGTGCTCCAAGTACAGTATCTGTGAGGGGTTGCAGTGTTGTGCCACCAGTGCCTAAGGCCCAATTTTTCAGCCCCTGTTCAACAGGGGCATGCAATTATAATTATTGATCTAATAATTCACAGCAGGGCCCATTGCTGCGCCCACCAAGAGTAACTGTCAGGCCTTACAGTGTTGTGTCAACACCACCACCACCACCTAAGGCCCAATTTTTCAGCCCCTGTTCAACAGGGGCATGCAATTATAATTATTGATCTAATAATTCACAGCAGGGCCCATTGCTGCGCCCACCAAGAGTAACTGTCAGGCCTTACAGTGTTGTGGCACCAGCACCACCATCAAAGGCCCAATTTTTACTACCACTGTTCAACAATTATATGTTATTACAATTCCTGATATAATAGTTGACAGCAGGGCGTTCCAGCACCCACCAAGAGTAACTGTGAGTGCTTACAGTGTTGTGCCAACACCAACACCTAAGGGGCCAATTTCTGCAGAGTATATACGGCAGGTCCCTACATTCAAACATCCAACTTACAAACGACTCCTACTTGCAAACGGAAGAAGACAACAGGAAGTGAGAGGAAATCTACCCCTAGGAAGGAAAATTCTCTCCTGTAAGAATTAATATGGGAGAAAGGTGTCTCCTCTCTACTGATGCTTTATCACCAATCCTTGTTTCAATAAAAACACCACATTTCAAAAACAGTTGTCATTGGGACGCAAAGTGAGGTGAAATGTTCTGAACAGGGGCACAGACAGCAAAACAAATGTTACAGGGGTGATAACCCTTCCCTATGTTTTCCAAAAAGCTTAAAAATAGATTTTTTGGCTGGAGCTACACTTAAACAATGTACGTGTTCAAAATTACAAACAGATTCTACTTAAGAACAAACCTACAGTCCCTGTCTTGTTTACACCGGTCTTGTTTACACCGCCTGTATACTGCTGTTCAGAGTATATAGGGCCTTTTTTATTTTGTGTTGCGGGGTTCCCCTTAATATCCAAACAAGACCCAAAGGGGCTGGTAATGGGCTGGGGTAGGGGGGGGGGTGATGGGGTAGCTATGCCATTTTTCTTAAAGATTTTCATCCATATTACCAGGACCAGACATTACATTAAAGCCGCAAGCAGTTTTAAATGGCTTTTTTTTCCTTTAGAAATGTAATTTTGTGCAGGGACAGTTCTAAACACGGGAAACACGTGGCACTTCACAGGCATACTTTAGACACCCCCCAGGTACAATATTTAAAGGAATATATTTTTTTTTTTTTCACTTTATGCATCATTAAAATGACTGCTCCCGAAAAACGGCCGTTTTTAAAACTTCTTTTTGCATTGATACATGTCCCCTGGTGCAGAACCCGGGTTCCCAAACTCTGTTTAGGACAATAGCATGGATAATAGTCGTTATAATTAGCACTTTAGAATTCGAACGTTCGCATCCATTGTATTTAATAGGGTTCTAATGTTCGTGCGAACTTTCGGTCCGTTCGCGGGTTCTGGTGCGAACCGAACCCGGGGGTGTTCGGCTCATCCCTATTAGAGACTGAGGACATGATACTAAAGATGTTAAGAGAATGTAGACATGATACAGGAGATGGTCATAGACTGCAGACATAGTACAAGAGATGGTCAGAGACTGTGGACATGATACAAGAGATCAATGCAGCCTCACCAGTGCCCATCAAATGCAGCCTCACTGTGCCCATCAATGTAGCCTCTGTGCCAGTCCATGCAGCCTCACTGTGCCCATCTTTGCCACCTTACTGTGCCCATCATTGCCGCCTCACTGTTCCCATCATTGCAACCTCAGCATGCCCATCATTGCAGCCTCACATGCCCATCATTGCAGCCTCACCGTGCCCATCATTGCAGCCTCACATGCCCATCATTGCCACCTCACTATGCCCATCATTGCCGCCTCACCGTGCCCTCATTGCAGCCTTTCTGTGCCCATCATTGAAGCCTTACTATGCCCTCATTTCAGCCTTACTATGCCCATCATTGCCGCCTTACTTTGCCCATCATTGACACCTTACCATGCCCTCATTGCAGCCTTACTGTGCCCATCATTGCAGCCTCACCGTGCCCATCATTGCAGCCGCACTGCGCCCATCATTGCCGCCTTACTGTGCCCATAATTGCTGCCTTACTGTGCCCTCATTGCAGCCTCACCGTGCCCTCATTACAGCCTTACTGTGCCCATCATTGCCGCCTTACCGTGCCCTCATTGCAGCTTCACCATCGTTGCAGCCTTACTGTGCCCATCATTACAGCTTCACATGCCCATCATTGCAGCCTCACCGTGCCCATCATTGCCGCCTTACTGTGCCCATCATTGCCGCCTTACTGTGCCCTCATTGCAGCCTCACCATGCCCTCATTGCAGCCTCACCGTGCCCATCTCATTTCTGCCTAACTGTGCCCTCATTGCAGCCTCACCGTGCCCATCATTGCCACCTTACTGTGCCCATCATTGCCGCCTTACTGTGCCCATTATTGCAGCCTCACCATGCCCTCATTGCAGCCTCACCGTGCCCATCTCCTTGCCGCTTTACTGTGCCCTCATTGCAGCCTCACCGTGCCTTCATTGCAGCCTTACTGTGTCCTCATTGCAGCCTCACTGTGCCCTCATGACAGCCTCTCTGTGCCCTCATGACAGCCTCACCATCATTGCAGCCTTAACACTGTGTCACGGAGCTGTGTGAAATCATGTTCGGCCGTGCTGTGACAAAAGTTCCGCCCTCCTCCTAGACCAGCTCGTGTGATAGACAGAACACTGCATCTATCACACGAGCTGGTCTAGGAAGAGGGCGGGACTTTTGTCATAGCGCGGCCGAATATTTTACAGCTCCGTGACACAGCGGTCTCCCGCTGTGCGTGAGAAGGAGGGAGGGGAGCGCTGCAGCCACGGCATAGATCCAAAGCGGCCCCAGGGCAGGCAGACTACCAGGAAATGTCCCGGTATCCCGGTAGGCCAGTCCGGCCCTGGCACGTGCCCATTGCTGAAACGGATCGGGCGCAGGTAAGTATTAATGTGAAAAACCTTGAGACTTTACAACCACTTTAAGGATCCTAGACTAGCAACACTGGAACAAACTATAGGCTTCATGCACACTAGAAGCTCCTAAACTTGAGTTTAGGAGCTCTTATTGTTTTTTGCCAAAGCCCCTAAACTCAACTCTATAAAAGCCTATGGGGCTGATTCACGAAACGTTTGCGCCATGAGTATATCGGCGTATCGGCGCGCGCAACGGCAGTTTTGGTATTTACAAAACAATTGTGACGGTAAAGCAGCGCTATTCCCCATTTACTTTAGTGTTCTCGGCACACGGGAGGAGGCGCTCAGTGTGCCACTATGGACCTGGCGCATGGCATCTTCAAATCAAAATATAAAGAAGCTGGAAGTGCCAATATAATGGTGAGACGTGCGGTGATGTGAGGAAGTATAGTGACAACTGCCCAAGTAACAAACATGCCCAAAATAGAATGAGAAAGTAACTTTTTCTGAACCAGCCTGCTGCGCCTGCAATTACGTTTAGAACTGCGAGAGGTTTTTTTGTGCACTGCGCTGCAATTTCACTCGTTCAAATGCAACGGTTCACTGCGCCGGCAAAATCTTAGTAAATGTCAAGTCACGTAAATGCATTTGCATAAGTTGAACAGGCGCACCTCTAATCTTGCCATTATATAACAGTCCCTGCACAAAATGACATTTCTAAAGGAAAAAAAAGGCATTTAAAAGAACTCGCGGCTATAATTGAATTGTCGGCTCCCGTCAATACAGAGAAAAGTCATTTAAAGTCTTTGAAAAAAAAAAATTAGGTGGGGTCCCCCCAAATTCAATTACCAGGCCCTTCAGGTCTGGTATGGATATTAAGGGGAACTCCGTGCCAAATAAAAAAAAAAAATGACGTGGGGGTTCCCCTCAAAATCCATACCAGGCCCTTCAGGTCTGGTATGGATTTTAAGGGGACCCCTGCGCCAAACTTAAAAAAATGGCGCGGAGTCCCCCTAAAAATACACACCAGACCCTTTATCCGAGCACGCAACCTGGCAGGCCGCAGGAAAAGAGGGGGGGGACGAGAGAGCGCCCCCCCTCCTGAACCGTACCAGGCCACAGGCCTTTAACATGGGGAGGATGCTTTGTGGTCTGGACCCCAAAACACCATGTCCCCATGTTTATGGGGACAAGGGTCTCATCCCCACAACCCTTGCCGGTGGTTGTGGGGGTCTGCGGGTGGGGGGCTTATCGGAATCTAGAAGCGCCCTTTAACAAAGGGGACCCTCAGATCCCAGCCCCCCCTGTGTGAAATGGTAATGGGTACAAATATACCCCTACCATTTCACAAAGAAAGTGTCAAAAATGTTAAAAATGACAATAGCCGGTTTTTGACAATTCCTTTATTAATGTCTTCTCCTTTCTTTCATCTTCTTCTATCTTCTTCTTTTCTCCATTCGGGTTTCTTCCTCCATCTTGTTCTTCATCTTCATCTTCCTTCTTCCTTCTTCCATTGGTGTTCTCGTCCGTATCTTGCTCCGGCTTCTTGTTCCCCTCTTCTTTCTCCGGACGATTCGCTTGCATTCGAGGTTCCCGCTGTGTGACGCTTCAGTTCTGACAGTTCTCCTCTGAGTCCGTGGCCACCCAGTGGCCCCGCCCCCCTCTGACACCACGGGGAAAGTCCCCGTGAAGTCCATGTGCGTCAGAGGGGCGGGGTCACCGGGTGGCCGCAGACTCAGAGGAGAACTGTCAGAACTGAAGCGTCACACAGCGGGAACCTCGAATGCAAGCGGATCGTCCGGAGAAAGAAGAGGGGAACAAGAAGCCGGAGCAAGATGCGGACGAGAACACCGATGGAAGAAGGAAGAAGGAAGAGGAAGATGAAGAACAAGATGGAGGAAGAAACCGAATGGAGAAAAGAAGAAGATGGAAGAAGAAGATGGAAGAAAGGAGATGACATTAATAAAGGAATTGTCAAAACCGGCTATTGTCATTTTTAACATTTTTGACACTTTCTTTGTGAAATGGTAGGGGTACATTTGTACGCCATTACCATTTCACACAGGGGGGCCGGGATCTGGAGGTCCCCTTTGTTAAAGGGGGCTTCCAAATTTCGATAAGCCCCCCACCCGCAGACCCCCAAAACCACCGGCAAGGGTTGTGGGGATGAGGCCCTTGTCCCCATCAACATGGGGACATGGTGCTTTGAGGGGTCACAGACCCCCAAAAGCATCCTCTACATGTTGAGGGCATGTGGCCTGGTATGGTTCAGGAGGGAGGGGGGGCGCTCTCTCGTCCCCCCCTCTTTTCCTGCGGCCTGCCAGGTTGCGTGCTCGGATAAGGGTCTGGTGGGGATTTTTAGGGGGACCCCCACGCCAGTTTTTTTTAAGTTTGCGCGGGGGTCCCCTTAAAATCCATACCAGACCTGAAGGGCCTGGTACGGATTTTGAGGGGAACCCCCACACCATTTTTTTTTTATTTGGCGCGGAGTTCCCCTTAATATCCATACCAGACCTGAAGGGCCTGGTAATGGAATTTGGGGGGACCCCACGCATTTTTATTTTTTTCAAAGACTTTCAATGACTTTTATCTGTATTGACAGGAACCAGCAATTCATTACAGCCGTGAGTATATTTAAATTACTATTATTTTACTTTATAAATGTCATTTTGCTCTTGGACTGTTATAAACATGGAAAACATGCGCTACTTTACAAGCATACTATAGACACCCCCCAGGTATGATATTTAGGGCCAGTTCACACCGGATGCAGTGCAGTGCGCTTTTTTGATGCATGAAAAACGCGAAGAAAGTTGATCACATTAATGCCAATGGCATAGTTCACACCAACAGTCCGTTTCAGTGCATTTCAGAAAGGAAAAAAAAAATTGGTCATGCTGCATTTTTTATGTACAGAACTGTACTGGACCGCAGTAAAACACATCAAAAACGCACCGTAACGTACCAAAAACGCACTGGAACGCACCGGAACGCACCTAAATGCACCAAAGATGCACTGCAACACACTTGTCCTTATTAGGGCCTGTTCACACCAGGCGCAGTTCCGTTCAGTTCCGTGTGCTTTTTTTCTACACAAAATGCATGCACAGTATTTTCCATGTATTCCAATGGCTCTAGTTTACACCATACAGTCAGTTTCCGGTCAGTTTCTGCACCGGAAACTGACCGTAAACTGACTGTATGGTGTGAACTAGAGCCAACAAGAGCAGTGGCGTAACTAGAGACTTCAGGGCCCCGGTGAAAGGAATCACGAAGGCCCCCCCCACCGAAAAGCCTAATTTTGATACTTAATTTTTTTACACTGTACAACAAAGGGGGACTTTGTTGTACAAAGAGGGACTGGCCATATCACCAGGGATTTCACATAAATGAAGCAATACATCAGTTGCTGACCCTATGAAGCAATCATAGAATCAATTAAATCTGACCTGGGGAATGGGATCAGTAACAGTGCTGGTGGGGAGGAGGGATGGGATTAGGGTTGCCACCTTTTCTTCAAGCCAAACCCGAACACTTTTGCGGTGCATGGCAATTTTTTTGTACAACGCGCTATAGGATTGTAAAATACCTGTGACACCTTTTGGGTTACCCAAAGAGAGTAGTAATGAGGTGTGCGACAATGAACAGTGGCTGTGGCCAAATTGTATTAACAGTGGGGGGGGGGGCTTAAAGAGGCATGGTTAAATAAAAAAAAGCATTTGTGTACCCATAAAATATGATTCAATTAATAAAAGTAATGTCAGTTAAAATATGAAACTAGTCTACCTTAAAAGTGGACGGTGTCAGTAGAGCAGTGGACGGTGTCAGTAGAGCAGTGGACGGTGTCAGTAGAGCAGTGGACAGTGTCAGTAGGGCAGTGGACGGTGTCAGTAGGGCAGTGGACGGTGTCAGTAGGGCAGTGAACGGTGTCAGTAGGGCAGTGGACGGTGTCAGTAGGGCAGTGGACGGTGTCAGTAGGGCAGTGGACGGTGTCAGTAGGGCAGTGGACGGTGTCAGTAGAGCAGTGGACGGTGTCAGTAGGGCAGTGGACGGTGTCAGTAGGGCAGTGGACGGTGTCAGTAGGGCAGTGGACGGTGTCAGTAGGGCAGTGGACGGTGTCAGTAGGGCAGTGGACGGTGTCAGTAGGGCAGTGGACGGTATCAGTAGGGCAGTGGACGGTGTCAGTAGGGCAGTGGACGGTGTCAGTAGGGCAGTGGACGGTGTCAGTAGGGCAGTGGACGGTGTCAGTAGGGCAGTGGACGGTGTCACTCGGTGAGAACTGTATATATGGATGGTATATGGGGGGGGTTGGAGAACTGTATTTATGGATGGTATATGGCGGGGGGGAGATTTGTATATACGGGGGGGAGTGTATATATGGATGGTGTATAGGGGGGAACTGTATATATGGGGGGGCTGTATATATGGATGGTGTATGGGGGGGGAGAACTGTGTATATGGGGGGACTGTATATAAGGATGGTGTATGGAGGGAATGATAAATGTGTGTATGAGGAGTAGAGGGAAAACTGGATGGATGGATGGTGTATGGGAGGGGGGGTGGCAGAACTGTATGGTAGTGTATGGGGGGGGGCAAAACCAGAGGAGAGTCTCCGGCAACATGGAGGCTCAGTCTCTGCCTCTGTGTCCCGTCTGCAGCACACAGAGTGGACGGAGGTGAACCGACAATGCGGGGGGTGGGGGGGTAGATAGGAAGGCAGCAGTTGCAGAATAAAGCGGACCGAACTCGAGATGCACACGGCGGTGGCCGCACAGCTTCGGCACAGGCACAGGGACTCAGGGACCAGCTGGCGGGTCTGAATAATGTGCCTGGGTCTCAGGCGGGCAGAGACCCGGGCACATGTTTCAAAACCCGTACTGTCCGGGTGAATCCCGGACAGGTGGCAACCCTAGATGGGATCAGTGAAGTGCTGGTGTTGAGGGGGGTGGCAGCGGTTGTACTTAAGGGGGGGTGGCTGCGGTGACAGTGGTGGTGCCATCCTCTCCCACCACCACCTGTGCCTCTTACTGATCCCATCCCTATCCCCCCCATCACCTCTGTTGTAGAAGTAATGGGGGGGATAGGGATGAGATCAGTGGTGGGGGGATGGGATCAGTAAGGAGGCACAGGTGGTGGTGGTGGGAGAGGATAGCACCACCACTGCCACCTCCCTCAAGTACCAACACAGCCACCCCCCCCCCCCCAAGTACCACCACAGCCACCCCCCAAGTACCACCGCAGCCACCCCCCTCAAGTACCGCCGCAGCCACCCCCCCTCAAGTACCACCGCTGCCACCCCCCTCAAGTACCACCGCTGCCACCCCCCCTCAAGTACCATCGCTGCCACCCCCCCCTCAAGTACCACTGCAGCCACCCCCCCTCAAGTACCACCGCTGCCACCCCCCCTCAAGTACCACCGCTGCCACCCCCCCTCAAGTACCACCTCTGCCACCCCCCCTCAAGTACCACTGCTGCCACCCCCCCTCAAGTACCACCGCTACTACCGGGGGTGGATGTGGTGGTACTTGAGGGGGGGTGGCTGCGGTGGTACTTGAGGGGGGTGGCAGTGGTGGTGCCATCCTCTCCCACCACCACCTGTGCCTCCTTACTGATCCCATCCCCCACCACTGATCTCATACCTATCCCTCATCCCTATCCCCCCCATCACCTCTGTTGTAGAAGTCATGGGGGGGGATAGGGATGATGAGATCAGTGGTGGGGGGGATGGGATCAGTAAGACAAGGCACAGGTGGTGGAGGTTGGCTTTGATTTCTGAGCTGAGCTCTGTCACTTGATTGACTTACCATCAATCAATCGATTCCCCCGGGAATTCCGTTCTGTGGGTCACTCTGACAGATGTCACTGTGTGTGCCTTCTCCCGCCAGGCGCCAGGATGAAAAATTTGGTCGGAAGGTACTCCACTGCCATAGAGGGGAAAGCTTCTCCCCGCCTTCTCTCATTTTTCAGAGTCCGCCCCGCCTCCCTACATCTCTGTGTCTCTGGATAGGCGGAGGCGGAGGCAGTCCACAATCCCAGTCAGTGTGAGTGAGTGCTCACTCTGTCTTCAGTCAGCGGCGGCCCCGCGGCCGAACGAATAGCACGCAGTGCGCTCCGCACACATGTCAGTGAGTGACAGTCAGGTGGGCGGCGCCGGCGGAGTACACGGACGGGTTGCGGGGCCCCCCGGACTTGGCGGAATTACAGGGCCCAGTCGCAACTGCGACTGTCGCGACCCTGAAAATTCCGCCACTGAAGAGCCATTGGGATACATGGAAAACACTGTGCATGCATTTTTAATGCAGAAAAAATGTGCACGAAACTGAACGGAACTGCGTCTGGTGTGAACTGGCCCTTAAGGTTAAGTGAAAAGAGGGGGAAAAGCACTGGACTGCATAAAAAACGCACCAAAAACGCATCAAAAATTCACCGGAACGCGTCAAAACGTGCATGTAGAAAAGCACCTGAAACGCATCCGGACGGCGTTTTTATGGTGTGAACTGGCCCTTAGGGCCAGTTCACACCATAGAAACGCCGTCCGGATTCGTTCCAGGTGCTTTTTTGCATGCGCGTTTTTGATGCGTTCCAGTGCATTTTTGGTACGTTTTTGATGCAGTCCAGTGCTTTTTTTTCAGGGCAAGTTAACACCATAGAAACCCAATCGGTATGTGTTCCAGGTGCTTTTTTGCATGCGCGTTTTTGACGCGTTCCAGTGCGTTTTTGGTACGTTTTTAATGCAGTCCAGTGCTTTTTTTCACCCCTCTTTTTTATTAACCTTAGATAAGGACAAGTGTGTTCCAGTGCGTTTTTGGTGCATTTTGGTGCATTCCGGTGCGTTCCAGTGCGTTTTTTATGCGTTTTACATTGTTCCAGTACAGTCCAGTGCAGGTAAAATGCAGCATGTTCTACTTTTTTTTTCTGGAACCGGAACGCACTGGACTTGCAAGTACTGGTGTGAACTATGCCATTGAAAACCATATAACCTACTTTCCATGCATTTTTGATGCAGAAAAAAAAACGCACTGGACTGCATGTGGTGTGAACTGGCCCTCACCCCTCTTTTTTATTAACCATAGATAAGCACAAGTGTGTTCCAGTGCGTTTTTGGTGCATTTAGGTGTGTTCCGGTGCGTTCCAGTGCGTTTTTGATGCGTTTTGCAGGGGGGGCCGGGATCTGGGGGTCCCCTTTGTTAAAGGGGTCTTCCAGATTCCGATAAGCCCCCGCCCGCAGACCCCCACAACCACCGGGCAAGGGTTGTGGGGATGAGGCCCTTGTCCCCATCAACATGGGGACATCCTCCCCATGTTGAGGGCATGTGGCCTGGTACGGTTCAGGAGGGAGGGGGGGCCGCTCTCGTCCCCCCCTCTTTTCCTGCGGCTGGCCAGGTTATGTGCTCGGATAAAGGGTCTGGTGTGGATTTTTAGGAGGACTCCACGCCATTTTTTTTTTAAATTTGGGGTGGAGTTCCCCTTAAAATCCATGCCAGATCTGAAGGGCCTGGTATGGATATTTGGGGGGAACCCCACGTAATTTAAAAAAAAAAATTGCAGCGGGGTTCTCCTTAATATCCATTCCAGACCTGAAGGGCCTGGTTATGGAATTTGGGGGACCCCCACACATTTTTTTTTTGGGTTAGCAAAGACTTTCAATGACTTTTATCTGTATTGACAGGAACCAGCAATTCATTACAGCCACAAGGACTTTTAAATGACTATTATTTTACTTCAGAAATGTCATTTTGCTCTCCAACTGTTATAAACATGGAAAACATGTGCTACTTTACAGGCATACTATAGACACCCCCCGGGGATGATATTTAGGGCCAGTTCACACCAGATGCAGTGCAGTGCGTTTTTTTGATGTCTGAAAAACGCAAAGAAAGTTGATCACATTAATGCCAATGGCATAGTTCACACCACTGCAGTCCGTTCCAGTGCATTTCAGAAAGCCAAAAAATAATTGGTCATGCTGCATTTTTTAGGTAGAAAACTGTACTGGACCCCAGTAAAACACATCAAAAACGCAACGGAACGTACCAAAAATGCACTGGAATGCACCGCAATGCACCTAAATGCACCAAAGACGCACTGCAACACACTTGTCCTAAGTGAAAAGAGGGGGAATAAAACACTGGACTGCATCAAAAACGCCTCAAAAATGCACTGGAATGTGTCAAAAACGCGCATGCAGAAAAGCACCTGGAACGCACCCAGACTGCGTTTCTATAGTGTGAACTAGGGCCAGTTCACACCATAGAAACACAATCCGGATGCGTTCCAGGTGCTTTTCTGCATGCACGTTTTTCATGCGTTCCAGTGCATTTTTGGTAAGTTTTTGATGCAGTCCAGTGCTTTTTTTTCACCCCTCTTTTTTATTAACCATAGATAAGGACAAGTGTGTTCCAGTGCGTTTTTGGTGCATTTAGGTGTGTTCCTGTGCGTTCCAGTGCATTTATGATGCATTTTGATGCGTTCCAGTACAGTTCAGTGCAGGTAAAATGCAGCATGTTCTACTTTTTTTGTGGAACTGGAACTCACTGGTTCTATATGGTTCTAAATGGCAATGTTTGTTACACTGCCATTTAGAACCATATAACCGACTTTCCATGCATTTTTGATGCATAAAAAACGCAATGGACTGCATGTGGTGTGAAATGGCCCTTAAAGCGGAGCTCCG
Source organism: Rana muscosa (assembly GCA_029206835.1). Taxonomy (NCBI): domain Eukaryota; kingdom Metazoa; phylum Chordata; class Amphibia; order Anura; family Ranidae; genus Rana; species Rana muscosa. The sequence goes on from CM055121.1 coordinate 915,997,006, forward strand.
CCGAATTTTTTTTTATTAAAAGCCAGCAGCTACAGCTACAGCAGCTGCTGGCTTTTAATATTTGGACACTTACCTGTCCTGGAGTCCAGCGACGTCCGCAGCAGAGGACGAGCGATCGCTCGTCACTCTGCTGCTCCCTCCGCCATCCTCGCTGAGGGAACCAGGAAGTGAAGCCTTGCGGCTTCATGCCCGGTTCCCTACGGCGCATTCTGATTCTTCCTCCTGTGTTCTGGGAGCCGAGTGTCTCCCAGAACACTACGGGAAGTCTGGGGGAAGTGACGTCACTCCCGCAGATTCCCGAAGAGAGGACTCCCGGATGTGGGTGAAAATACCTGTCTTAGACAGGTATCTTCACCCCCCTCCCCCCTGAAAGGTGTCAATTGTGACACCGGAGGGGGGGAGGGTTCCGATTAGCATAAGTTGTAATTTAGGGTGGAGCTCCACTTTAAGCAATTTGGCATATTTAATGGCACTTCTCCTTGTTTTGTTTTTGGTGTTGTCCAAATTGGTGACATTGATATATGTCCCTTAGGGTGGGACCTGGGCCCCCATTTTAAGGCCAATAACTAGAAGATAAGATAGCCAAGTGGGGACTAGCAAAATTAACAAGTCAGTTCCCATAGACTGCAATGGTATTTGTTGTATAACTTTTGCCCATGTTAGGCTCTTTATTTGTCCCCCGGACCGGGGGGTGTTTGTCCCATCTCTAATTTTGTAGCATGCTGGATGATGTGCTTAATTTTGGACGGGGGGGGGGGCTTATTTTCTGCTAGCTGCATTTGTGTTGGTCTGAGCATGCTCATGGACTGAAGGTGAAGGGCGGGGCATGAAATGCCCCCACCCCGCCACCTATGGGACCGTGTCATACCTGTAAATTAAATTAAAGTTACAGTTTAAAAAAGAAAAGAAAAATTACTTACCCATGATTGGTTAACAATGTTGACAGTTGCCCCAAACAACGGTCCTCTAGCACCATATATAAACAAAGAGGATGCGTCATCAGTGGGCAGAAGACGGAGAAGATTTGAAGAGGAGCACATCATCTGCACTTCTTCTTCACCTATCTGTCATGGAGCAGTTGCTTCGCCTTATGATGGACCGGGCCGCGGCTGAGGATGGTGTCAGCTGGATTCGGCAATGCCTCTCTCTTCCTGGCTCTTCTTCCATCTTGGGACAGATTTCTTTGGCTCCTTCTTCTATTCCTCCCCATGGACCCATTCCTCTGGTCCTTCGGTGCCATGGTCGGCACCGTCCTCTCAGCCCTCTCCTTTTCATCTTCACTTTTCCCAGGCTCCTGTACTTTTCCCCCCTGGTCCTCCGGTGTCCTGGAGCGGACTTCCCTTTGAGCCATCCGGTGCAGTGTATGACGGTTCTTCTGTGTCTCACCGTCGGATGTCATCATCTCCTCCTGCATCATCTGCTTCTGGCCCTCTTTCCGTCTACGATGTCGCTCGGCCTTCTACTTCGGCTGGGATCGCAGGCGCATGCGCAGACCGTCCTGGTAGATCTACACGGAGACAACGTAGGAGACCTCGCAGGTTCGATTCCCCAGCTGACCGTGTCACTGGGTGAATGGAAAAGGACAGGTTATTTAACTCTATTATTGCTATTGTTTCTAATAATCATTTATTTGATGTTAATGATTATTCTGCTTTTCATTTAACCCCTTTTTAGTGCTGTTGCTTCAGCTAAACCGCCACGGATGACTTCTGCTGGTCCTTCAATGACAGCAGATTCAGTTGTTATGGCGACTGGTAGTAAACAACCTTCTTTGATGACAGAACCCATTACCATGGCGTTGGGTCAGGACTGTGCGTCTCATGACTTTGTCGTTTCACCAAATTTTCTGCTAGCAGGGTAAAAAACTGTGATTGCTTTGCCTGAGGTGGTTTCAGCTCCTGCTGGTGAGTTTATTCATTCTTCTCAAATGAGAGAATTGTTTGGTTCTTTTTCAAATTTTATGTCTATGTTTGCTGCTTCTTTTAATTCTCAATCTCAATCAACTCCTGCTTCTGTATGGCTGGATCCTTTATCTGGGGCACGTGATGTTCCTGTCTCTACTTCAGTTGCCACAGCAACTGTTATTCCTGCTGCCCCTGATGTTGTGATTCCTCCCTTGGTCCCGGAATCTTGCTTGAAGGGAGTTTTAACGTGCGACTTGTCTCCTCTGGGATTTCATTTATCTGGAGTAGTGAAAGAAAAAATTTGGAAGGGTGACTATATTGAAATTCTATCTTTGCTTCCGTCCAACCTTGAAATTAGGATGGATAAGAAGGATGGTGATCGTAAAGATGATGATAAACGTAAATTGGTCCCACGCTCTTTTAACAACTGGTTGCAAGCATTTTGCATTTACGCTAGCGTTATGGATGAACAACGCCCTGATTTGTGTTCTGGTTTGTTCCAGCATATTGAAATTATTTTGGAAGCGTATAAAAATTTTCAGGGTTTTTTGTGGTTTTATTATGACAAAGCATTTCGCCAAAAATTATCTGTGCACAAATCTCTGAAGTGGGGGTCTACAGATGTTGGTCTGTGGCTCAATCTCTGATTGCCTCAGAAGCCCTTGGTTAAAGTTACTGCTTCCGATACCAATAGCGTGTATCGAAGGGGGGTGTGTTTTCATTTTAATGATGGATTGTGCAAATGGCTTAACAACTGTAAATATAAACACGAGTGTAGTCATTGTGCTGGTTCGCACCCTGCTTCTTGTTGTTTTAAGAAGTTGTCTTCAAATGCTTCTGCTCCTTCAAAGGAGCTTTTTCTTAAAAGCCACAACGCCAGTGAAAGTTCTTATCATGCTACCATGGCTTTGCATGTATCCAGAGCATCAGAGGGCACTCGTCCTGCGTGATGGTTTTTTATTTGGTTTTCATTTACCTTCTTTTTCTGGGGAAGGTTATTGTGTCTTTCCGAATTTGCCTTCGGTTTCTTCTCTTGTAGCTGTTGTTCGTGAAAAGTTGAATACAGAATTGCGTGCTGGCAGAATTGAGGGTCCTTTTCTACTCCTCCTTTTCTTAATTTTCGGGTTTCCCCACTTGGTATTTTTCCTGAAAAAGAACCTAACACTTATAGATTGATACACCATCTATCTTTCCCCTTTGGTTTTTCTTTAAACAAGGATATTGACACGTCTTTGTGTTCTGTGCAGTATTCTTCATTTGATGACGCTCTGTTCAAAATTAGGAGAGTTGGTGCGTCTGCTTTGCTTGCTAAAGCTGATGTTCAGTCTGCTTTTCGGTTGCTGCCTATTCATTCGTCAGCCTTTAACTCTTTAGGTTTTTGTTTTCGGAATGAATATTGCTTTGATAAATGTCTCCCTATGGGATGTTCACTTTCGTGTTATTTTTTTATTTTATTTTTTTTGAGCTTTTTTCCACGTTTATTGAATGGGATGTTAGTTTTCGTGCAGGTTCTGATAACTTTTTGCACTACTTAGATGATTTTCTGTTTATTGGTATGGCTGGTTCATCTGATTGTTTGTATTTGTTTACCGAATTTCAAATTGTGTGTTGGGAGTTTGGTATATCGTTGGCCGATGAGAAATCTGTTTACCCTACATCTTGCCTTGATTTTCTGGGTAGTCAAATGGATACGGTTTCCATGGAATTCCGTCTTCCTGAGGAGAAAATTATTAACATTCGGATTTTATTGGATTTCGTTCTGTCAAAATGTAAGGTTAGGTTGAAAGTGCAATCTCTTCTTGGTTTATTGGCGTTTGCGTCCAGAGTTTTGCCGATTGGTCGTGTTTTCTCCAAGAGATTATATTGCGCTATTTCTGGAATTTCTTCTCCTTTCCATTTCGTGAGGATTACATCTGGTATTAGGGACGATCTTAAAGTTTGGCGTAGTTTTTTGTCTACTTTTTAATGGTATTTGATTATGGCAGACTCCTTTTTGTTCGGCCTCTGCCCTTCATCTGCATACGGATGATGCTGGATCTTGTGGCTATGGTGCTTATTGGGATGGGCATTGGTCTGCTGATTTATGGCCTGAATCTTGGAAGGATGCTGGTTTGACGTCTATTATTGTTTTGTTGGAGATTTTTCCTGTTCTAGTGGTCTTGGAATTGTAGGGTGTTAATTTTAGGAATCATCGTATTTTACTTTATTCTGATAATAAGGGTGTCGTTTTTGCTGTTAATTGCTTATCTTCTAAATCTCTTCCTGTTCTTTCTGTACTTAAATTGTTGGTGTTTAAATGTTTAGATCTTAATATATGGCTTAAAGCCAAATACGTTCCTGGAAACGATATTCTTATTGCTGATGCTTTATCCCGCTCTCAGATTCCAGAATCTCGACGATTGGTGCCGGATGCGGATCTTACTGGCCTGTTATGCCCTCCACACTTATGGGACCTTCGGTGAATCCTCTTTTTACTGCCATTAGAGATTCTTTGGCGCCCTCCACGTGGGCATCATATAAAGCTGTGTGGACTTTGTGGTATTCCTTCTTGCTTTCTTTTGGATGTGATCGACTAATTTTTTCTGAAGATTTAGTTTTGTCCTTTCTTAGTTTTTGATGTCTCGTGATTATTCACATTCTCATATTGTCAAGACACTATCTGGTGTTTCTTTCTTTATGCGTATGCAAGGTCACAGGTCCTGTATGTCCTTTTTGCGGTCAAACATGCCTTACAGGGTTACAAAAAGAAACGTTTGGTTGCTGATAACAGATTACCTATCTCTGTTGATCTTTTGGGTCGTCTTTATGACGTTTCTAAGGTTGTCTGTTTTCCTCCCTAGGAATCGTTATTGTTTTCTTTGTCTTTTTGTTTCTGATTTTATGGAGCATTTAAGGTTTCTGAATTGTTTCCACGTAAAGTTTATGATGACTCTGGTTTATTCTTTCGGGATGTTTTTGTTGGAGTGGATTCTATTCAGGTTCTACTTTGTAAGAGTAAGACTGATCCTATGGGTCATGGTCGATGGATTACTTTGCGAGCTGATCCTGGTGCTCGCTATTGTGTTTTCTCTTTAGTTGAAAGTTTTTTGGGAGTGAGACCTGTATTTCATAAACAATTTTTGATTCATGTCACGGGTACTCCGGTGACTGTTTATCAATTCCGGGCTGTCCTACGTCGGTGCCTCGAAGCATTAAGTTTGGAACACATGAGGATTTTGTTTCACTCTTTTCGTATTGGTGCAGCCACTACAGCAGCTATGGTTGGTCTTCATGAATCTGTGATTAAACAAATTGGTGGTTGGCGATCGAATTGTTATAGATCATATGTTAGACCTAATTTTTGTTTTTAATTTTAGATGTGCAATATAACTTCTGGATAATAGGACACTCATATATTTTCTGGGCTCAGAAGAGAGCTGAATGGAGAGTCTATGGCAATAATTTAGGTTTACCTCATCATAATTTTAATACATATTGGTATGGACAATGTGGTATGCTTTGGAGCAATTTACGTTCTGTTTTATCTCATTTACATGATTGTTGGCCCATACCACAGGTCATTATTTTCCATTTATCCGGTAATGATCTTGGTAAACGCTAGTTGTTAGAGTTGATTTCTCAGATTAAGCTTCATTTGTTATGTTGGCATGCTGTTTTGCCTAATGCTATTTAAATTTTTTCTGAAGTAATCCCTCGTCTTGATTGGTTGCTCTGCCCCGAGCGTAAGTTTTTGGAAAAAATTCATAAGCGACTGAATAGGGCTTTAGATAAATTCATGCCTTTGGTTCATGGACTGTCTTTTCGACATGTGAACTTAGAGGGCGGTTTGCCTGGTTTTTATAGACCAGACAATGTGCATTTATCTGATATTGCTCTTGACATCTTCAATTTAGATTTACAAACCTGTGTTGAATTGGCTGTCGCCTTGGTGGGGTGCCAGGCTCCTTGAAATTTGGGCCTGGCGTGTGGGATGTTATGTTTCATGTTTTTAAGTTTAGCTTGAGCTTAAATGGCTAAGCTAATTTTTATATATATATATATATATATATATATATATATATATATATATATTTATATATGGTTATTGTTACTGAAAGAAGATTTTAATATTCTTAAGTTGATTATTTATTTTTGATTTAAGAAAGTTGATATAATCAATTTAATATTTATACCTATAAATAAAGGCCACGGCCATTTCAACCACAGGTATTTACTGAAGTATTATTTATTTATCTAATGAAATATTAAGAAGTTATGACTACGGTCCCATGAAGGTGAAGGGCGGGGCATGAAATGTCCCCGCCCCCGCCACCTATGGGACCGTGTCATACCTGTAAATTAAATTAAAGTTACAGTTTAAAAAATAAAATAAAAATTACTTACCCATGATTGGTTAACAATGTTGACAGTTGCCCCAAACAACGGTCCTCTAGCACCATATATAAACAAAGAGGATGCGTCATCAGTGGGCAGAAGACGGAGAAGATTTGAAGAGGAGCACATCCCACCCTCCCTCCCTGTCGTGGCCTGTTTTATGAGGTTTTAATCCCTTCATTTGTAAGGGGATGTTATGTTTCATGTTTTTAAGTTTAGCTTGAGCTTAAATGGCTAAGCTAATTTATATATATATATATATATATATATATATATATTTATATATGGTTATTGTTACTGAAAGAAGATTTTAATATTCTTAAGTTGATTATTTATTTTTGATTTAAGAAAGTTGATATAATCAATTTAATATTTATACCTATAAATAAAGGCCACGGCCATTTCAACCACAGGTATTTACTGAAGTATTATTTATTTATCTAATGAAATATTAAGAAGTTATGACTACGGTCCCATTAGTTTTTTTTTTTTTTGGCGCTTTTTGTGTGTGAACAGCACCTGGATATTTCTGGACATGCTCAGAGAAGAGTGTGTTTTTTGGGTTAGAAATTGAAGGACATCCTTAACAGGTGTACCCACTTTGAAGTTCAGTCTCTACATTGGGTGAACTTGCATTTTGGGTGTTTCATGGACTGTGCATGTGTTTTCAATTGCCTCATCAGCACACAAACCTATGTTATATGAAGCTTGCAGATAGCATTCTCTCCCTTGCCCTGAAAAGCCCTAACCTAACATCTTTCACATTATACAAAAAAATTGGGCTAACTTTACTGTTTTGTTATTTTTTAATTAATGAAACCATTTTTTTTCCCCAAAAAAAGGCGTTTGAAAATTTATTGCGCAAATACCGTGCGAGATAAAAATTTGCAATGACCGCCATTTTATTCCCTAAGGTGTCTGCTAAAAAAATGTTTGGGGGTTCTAAGTAATTTTGATTTCTACATGAAGGAGAGAAGTGCCAGAATAGGCCCAGTGCTGAAGTGGTTAAAATATCCTAATTTTATTTTTTTAGTCGGTCTTTTGTATTTATATAAAAAAAAACAAAAAAAACAAACACAGAGGTGATCAAATAGCACCAAAAGAAAGCTCTATTTGTGTGCAAAAAATTATTACATTTTCATTGGGTTACAGTGTTGTATGACCACGCAATTGTCATTCAAAGTGCATCAGCGCTGAAAGTTGAAAATTGGTCTGGGCAGGAAGGGGGTTTAAGTGCCCAGTAAGTAAGTGGTTAATATAAGGCTGCATGCACATGGACGTTTTTTCAGCTGCTTGTTTGAGCGTTTTTTGCAGCTTAAAAACGCCTCTCCATGTTAGCCTATGGCCTCATGCCCACCATGGCGTTTTTGAGCTGTAAATGGCATAGCCGTTTTTAGGCCCCATGTACACGGGAAGCTTGTGCAAAGTCTTCAGAACTAAGGTTGAAACCGGCGTTTAGAAACGTGCGTTTTGTCGCGTTTGCATGCCGCATTTTACCGCATTTGCATCTATAAGCGTTTAGTTAGGAAACATCATAAGGACCCGCTCTAAGCTCAAAAAACAGTATTATTAGCCATTTCAGCTATTTTGCGAGACCAGAGTAAGTAGCAGCAGCTGAGAGAGCAGCAGTGTACTTATATTTAGCGTGTCAAGTTGTGGATTGTCCACTTGCCACA